>QEPC01000342.1:1621722-1636502 GCA_003113815.1 Sphenodon punctatus
CCCCCCCCAGCCTCTCAGCTAAGTCACACTCCCAGATGGACGAGACTCGTCACATACCAGCAAGCAGTGGACGTATTCGGGGCCCCCAACGAGAGCCGTGAAGGTTCCCAGCTGCTCGGCAAGAGCCAGTAGCACCTCATCTTCATCGTAAATAGTGTCTAGAAGAGAAGAGGGTCCAAGTTGAGAATATGAAAGAGGAAGTGGGATGAGCACCTAGGGGCGGTGACAACAGTAAAACTGCCTTCAGATGGGAACACAGGGTAGGTTAGGATTAGGAGTTTTTTGGCACAGCAGGCTACAGGATGCAATGTATAGAAAAGTTATCAGTCATGTCAAAAATCCAGCCCAGTAGCCATTCTCCAACAGCGGCTGAAGCTTCATAGGAAGGTGCAAGACTCCAAATAGGTCAAACACGGGATAATCTCCCCCTGGAAGGCCTCGCCCAAGTCCCCATCATTAATCCTGAAACATGGTGACCTGCCGCCTTTCAGAGATTTAAAGCATTTGCTCTGGCTACGCTGAGGAACTCGGACTCTGAAATAACAGTTTTTTCAGCCCATTTCAGCCTCAGTGAGGCACTTTGCTCTCCAGAGACACGTCCAAGCTAAGAAACGTCAAATGGGGTCCAACAGGCAGAGTTCACAACAGGAGCCACCATACACCCTAGATTATTCTCAGCAGGCAGTGACTGAAGTAGGCTAAGCAGAACCTCTATGGGTCATTCCAGGGACCCCACCCCCACCATGTAATGCCCTAGAGGTAAAGCCCAAGGGAACTAGATGTCTAAATCTAGAAATGCAAGAGTTGGGCACTTCACCCTCTAGGGAAACATTTTAAGGCAGGCTGAACAACTTGGTTGCTCGACCAGAGAGCCAGGATTTAGTCCCTGGAGTTATCCAGCAAAGAGCCATGGCATGGTTTGACTTGAAGGCAGCCCACAATCACAACTGTCTGGGCAGCACTCACAGCATAACAGGGCCCTGACTCAGATTCTTGATGCTACCATAGCCAACTCATCTCCCCTTGAGTACCTGTCTCAATCACTAACTGCAGGTTTCACTGCTTGTTTTATACAGAGCTCTCCTGCCCACACAGTACTTCAGGACTGTGAATTTCCAACCCCCGGATGAGAAAAGATTTGCCAGTGAAGAATCTGTCACAGCCAAGCCTAGAACCCAGGGATCTTGCTTCCTGCCCTCCCCTTTAACCCAAGACCAGCCTCTGGTTACCTGTGAGAAAAGGCAGGAGCTCGCTGCGTGTCCTCTCCACACCCAAGGCCAGCGCTATGGTGGACAGCTTCTTAATGCTGTTCAGACGAAGCTGCATACAGGGGAGAAAGAGTGGGTTAAAGACGTGGCAACCAAGAGCCCTCCCCTTGCCCCCCATTCAGAGCCAGAAACTGGGACCTAGAAGACAAAATAAATCTTAGACCAGAGGGCAACATGGCCCTTCAGCAATTTTAGATATTTACACAACACCCATTGCAGTAGCATTTTACCATAGTCACCCTCAACTGAGGCACAGGGAAACTGAGGCACAGGGACTTGAGTCACCCAGGGAATAGACAAGTGGATCCCCAGGTTCAGACTTCAACATTAGTCCTTGCTTCCTCCAGTTTGGTTCTGAAGCACGCACACATGTGCACCCTGTCAAAGAGCCCCAGTCTCATTCTGGTATGTACACAGGATCAGTGTTTGGATAAGGCAACGTAGATCTTGGGTGCTGGCCTGCAGAGCGCCAACACACGTCAGTGACTGTGTAACTAACACTCAATGTAGCCCTGCCCCGACAGTGCACCCTCCTGCTACAGCGCTCTGTGGAGCTGGGGTCTTCTTTCTGTCAAAGGAAAGCCCAGCCCGGCCCACATCCAAGGGTTTTGGGCTGACAAGGAGCCAGTGGCTACCCCAACAGGACCAACTGGGTCCCATCATACTATCACAGGGCTCTCCCCAAATCAGCCCTCTTGTCATTAGACAGCTTGACTCAAGGCTTCCTGACAGACAGGAATTTGTAACTGTGCCCAAGCTGAAGCAGCCAGTCTGAAAACCAAGGCATGCCAAAGAGCTTGTGACTCTAGGACAGGAGACAGACAGAACAGGATTAGGCCCATTACAACACAGTCCCCCACGGCTAAAGGACTCTACCCATGCTAAGTGTATAAAGCCCAAGCACCCTGCATAACCCAGACAGCCGAGAACATGACCAAGCACAAACCTGGAGTCTGAATGTTCAGAGGAGAACAGAATCCATGACCCCTGGCTCCAAGCCCCGTGTTGCTCCACCCATTAGCCACACTGCCCCAACTCACCCATTCAGCCCTGAGTCGTTCACCCTTGCAGCGTCAGGTCCCACTCTTCTCATGCTGTGTCACTGGACTGACCTGTTCAGTCAGTCTTGCTCTTGCTGACACATCCACATAGCAAGCCACGCCTTGGAGACTGCTGACACGGAGAGTCCCACTCATCTCCTTTCTAGCCCCCACAATCGCCCTGGTGATTTTGCTCAATACCCCCCAGGGAGCAGAGGGCAAGTCTCTGTTACAGCCTGGCACATTTGCATGGACCCAAACGTTATCACCATCCGCAGAATACATCCCCATGAAAGCAGAGCTTACACCCCATACAACCAACCCCTCATCCCCAGCAAAATGGGGAGAATATGCCCCCATCCCTACACAGGCAGCTGCCCACCCAATGTCCGCATTCTAGAAAGACAAGCCCCATTCCAATATCCCCATACTAGGGCAAGCCCAAGCTCCACACCTTGCTTCCAATCTTCCTTCTACAACTGAAAGAGGCCTCTTGGTTTCTCCCTTACTGGGAGCTGCCACTGCCTCTCCCCCTAAATTAGGCTGAGAGCCAGGAAGTTTTGAGGTGTCCTTACCCCTCAGTATTCATGCCCCCAAAGAGGACAGCGCCAGGACCTACCATCCAAGCCACATCCCCTCTGGCTATTCCACAGCAAAACCTGCATGAACACGCTGCGTTTTAAGGACAAGACCTGGAATTGGTTTACCCACCAGACTACACCCAACCCGTGTCTTAGGCCAGTCGCATGCTGCATGCCGTGGAAGGGTTGCTGGGATTAGCTGAAAGGCAGGCAGCACCCTACTGCAGTGGGTCACCTTGAGGCCGATGACACTGAGCCTTCCCAGCCCCCGCTCCACCGCCAAGTTCACGATTACCAGGCACTAGGACCATGACTGGGAAGCCTTTTCCATCCCAGGGACCCCATTTAAAGGTAGTGCGAGCTCCAAGAGCAGCATGGAAGCTGGGGGTCACGCTGCTTAAGGGGTGAGCTCAGGAAGAGGAAAGTCCAGATCATGGATTTGTTTCATATTCTCGCATGCGCGCCCTCATCCCCGTTCTCTTACCCTGAGCTCAGCCTTTCCGTGCTCACGGGAAGGAACAAATAAAGGCTGTATTTGGCCCCCTGGGGTCGGAGCTCTCTCACTCCAGCAACAGAATGTCAGATTTCCCCCCCACCCCACATTATAGCATCTCGCGATTGGGAACTAGAGGCCACGCTCTCCTGGCCGCACCTACTATAGCGGAACTGTGGCCCTCTTGACACTAGGTGCCGCTCCCTGAACAGAGACTCTCTGTGATTGGCTGCCACAAACCACACCCAGTATCCACTAAGCACCGCCCCTCCCCTTCCATCTGCCACAAACTCATGTGGGGATCCCAGGATTGGCTCCCACAGCCCTGACCACTGTTGCTCATGGCAGTACACAGCAATGTGGCTCATGGCAGTACACAGCAATGGAAGCGCCAGGGTTGCCACTTAGGCACAATTTTAAAGGAACACTTATGAAAAATGCATGTTGCAGGGCCCGCACTGGCACCAATACAGGCCCTGCAACATGCATTTTTCATAAGTGTTCCTTAAAATTGTGCATAAGCAACACTTATGAAAAATGCATGTTGCAGGGCCTGCACTGGCACCCATACAGGCCCTGCAACATGCATTTTTCATAAGTGTTCCTTAAAATTGTGCGGCTAGCCGCCAAGTTCAGCATCGCCAATCGCTTCCCACCCCTAGTCAGCAAGATCAGACTAGTGTCAGGGCTCCCAACTGGCTCCCTGACTAGTCAATACACCCCAGTGGGAAGCAGGACAGCCAATCAGCTGCCACCATTCACTATCCCCCGCCCCCCTCGTCAGACAGGGCCTGGGATTGGTGGAGGAAGCCCCTGCCAGAGGGCATCCCTATCACTACCCCCCACCCCAAAACCCGGGGTCATGTGACCTTTCCGTAGTTTACTTCTCTTCCGCCGCCCCCCCCCCTTTAAATCCCATCACCAGCCAATCCGAGGTCAGGCCTCATTGGTGCCGGCGGGAGGGAGAGAGGCTCCGCCCCGACTGGCCAGGGATTCCCATTGGAATGAATGGGGGAAGCCGAGTCCAATCAGAGGCCTCCTCTCATCGCCCCACAAGGGTCCCGGACTAAATTATAGGCCCCACGAGAAGGGATGGGGCGCCCAAGCAGGTGGCCCCTCCCACGCCCCAGGAGGGGGATCGGCGGATGAAACGGGCCTCTCGATTGGGCCCCACCTCCCTATTCAACCAAACAGGGAACTCTCGAGCCAATCAGGCATCGCCTCTGATCTCTGTGACAGAATCTCTCAGAAAAAACCCGCCCACTGATTGGCTGCCGGGCCGGGGGCCTCGGTCTTCGGTCTATCGCGCCGGAAAAGGTTCCCTCGCCTGCCCCCCAATCTCTGTACGGCCTCCCCAGCTGAGCCGCTACCTGGACGTCCTCGTTTCGGAGCTCGTCGATCAACACCGCGATAGGATAAAGCGAATCATCTCCGTCGGCGGCCGCCATTTTAGCTCCCGGCTCCGGTTGTGAAGGGTGTGCGGGGTTCACGCAGACGCCTTGCAGGGGCGGCTCGGCTACCATTGGCTGTTAGAATCTTGAATCCCGCCCATTTTCAATTTCCATTGGTTTATCCTGCGCTAACCCCGCCTCCCCTGAAATCCGACTGGACGAAGCTCCTTTTTCATCGCTCCCCTTTGCTCTACCCTATTGGTTGAGTCCATATTAGTCCCGCCTTATCTGCAGCTTCATTGGCTAGTATTTAATTTCTCACCCGATAGACTCCCCTGTTGCCAAACTTCTAACCTAATCCCGTCTCCGGCCCTTTCCTATTGGATGTAATTTAACCATTAGTCCAGCCTTCTCTCTAACGTCATAGGGTAAAGGTGACTACTTGGGAGCGCAGCAGAATTTGCATGACTAATTTGCATAAATATGCATAAATTAAGTTTTCCCTCTGCAATTCTGTTTAATTCAAGTCAATGGAAATTGAGATCATTACTTAATTAATCCCAGGTCATATTGACTTTAATGGATAAAGGGCTGTTTCAAAGTGCTCCCGAGCACGACTGACAGCTGGCTTGGGGAGGGGACATACTAAAACGCAGGACATGGATGGACAATTGGAAACAATGAGAGCAAATGGATGGACAATTGGATATAATGGGAGGAAATGGATGGACAATTGGAAACAATGGGAGCAAATGGATGGACAGGTTTCCCTGCTGCCCCACATCAGTATGACATGTCCAGCCCCACTGGAAACATTGGGAGCCAAGGGATGGACAACAATCTCCCCCCCTGCCCCACATCAGACTGACCTCTCCAGCCCCATTGGGGAGCAAATGGATGGACAATTGGAAACAGTGAGAGCAAATGGATGGACAATTGGAAATAATGGGAGCAACTGGATGGACAGGTTTCCCTGCTGCCCCACATCAGTATGACATGTCCAGCCCCACTGGAAACATTGGGAGCCAAGGGATGGACAACTATCTCCCCCACTGCCCTTTCACCCATTGCCAGCACTCCGGAGCACCGGGTTGAGAATCCCTGGCATAGCGTGTGATCGTTCTAGGAGAAGTAACTGGGAAATGCAGCGATGTCCTGTCTGTCATGACTGCAGTGATGTTAGGATGATGTCTTAGCATGATGCTTTGAAGTCACCGGGGACTGAAGCCAAAACTGGAATAATAATCCCAAAAACCACTCTCCCAGCCCTCACGGGGAGGAGATGATGATATCACATTCCCTGGAACCAGTGCCAGAGTTAAGCACTGGTAGCTGAGGTCAAATGGGAAATCATGTGATGCAATAGCAAGGGCTGGAGTAAATCCAGGTACTGAGATTATGACATCATTGTGCAAAGAAGTGATGTCATACAGACATCTGGATTGGGGTTCCTGCCCCAGACTTTGCCCCTTCCTCTCTTTTTATCTCCATATGAGCCCATTTGCCCAGTCACTCATATGCACCCCTCAGTCTATTCCTACATGCATCCTACCATCTTAGTGGATCCCTCTCCTTTCGTCTTTGCACCGGTTACTACAGCTGTACAGAAGTACCTAATGCTGCATCAAACCTTTCCCTTTAAGTGTGGGAAAAGGCTCAGGAAATAAATAGAACTAGACTTTTCTAGATGTTGAACTAGATGTTGTTAGCAAATGGGTCTAACTAGTTAGCTACCATCTATCTTCAAAATGTCTGATTCCAGATTGTATGTCCATTCTTTGTGTCCCCCGCCCCCCCTCTCTACAGCAGGGGTGGGGGAACCTCAGGCCTGGGGGCCAAATGCAGCCCCCAACAAATTTTTACATGGCCCTTTTCCAGTTCCTGGAGCTGGCCGCTGGATCCAGTTCAAATACCAAAGTACAGAAAAACTGAGCTCCTGTTAAGTGAGTAGAGATTGGGGCATGCACACAAGGATAGGAGAGATCCATGGCACAGATCCATGATCCGGAGGACCCTCCTTTTCTTGAGTGTATCCCTTATGTGCCCCTGCCCCCAACTTCTACGCAGCCCTCAGAGCTTGTACTCATTTTGAAAGTGCTCCTTCCCACCCTCACAAGGAGTGGAAAGGTTTCCCATCCCCAGCCCTGACCTGTAGGATCGTTCTTCACAGTTGTTGCTTCCACTGTTACCACTTTGGTCACAAATGCAACCTTAGCGAGAGGAACGTACAATGTTTCCCTTTCCTTTCAGACTTAGGCTCACTGCAATGATGCTGGAGCAGCATGGGACTGACAGTGGCCACCAGAGAGGGAAATTGGGTGGCCAGGTAGGCAAATTTTAAAGGACACATGAGAAAAACAGGTTGCAGGGCTGCATTTGAGCCAATGCAGCCCTGCAACCTGTATTTCTCATAAGTCTTCTTTAATATTTGCCTATCTGGCCACCCTAGAGGGAAAGTGCACCCTCTGCCTGTTCCCTGTAGGCCTGGGGGATGGTTTCTGAGATGGAAAACAGGAAGGTATGAGTATGAATCTCACTTCTCACTGTGACTTCTGTACTATTTTTGTCCAAACCCATGCTTCCAGGAAAAAATATTGAAGCATGAACTGGTCCATCATGCTACAAAGAAGTCAAGAGGGAGGCTACACAAGGGACATACTAGAGAACAGAAGCAGAAGAGCCCACCAGGGGAGATACAAAGCTTAGATACCCAGCCACAATGCTAAATATGATGCAGCCTTCTAGCAACAACGTGTAGAACCTATAGAGAAAGTATCTTAATAACTTCTCCTGTAGTTGAAATTTTTAAAAAGCCAGCAATTACTTCTGTAGCTTGAGTGCATGTTTGCAAGAGAGAGAGAGATAATTTTTTTAATTATTTTAAAAAAAATTAAATTGTTTATTTAGTTTATATAGTGAGAAAACAGTCTGGCAAAATTCTACCTGATCCTGTCTTCAGTGCTATCTTCTAGTAGTGGATTTAGTACTCTCTCTCAATATACAGCATATGCTGGACAAAACAATAACACATGCGGGAGGGTTTCCAGGGCCCTTTGGTCACACAGAGGACAAAAACGCTGGCTTTTATCAATGTCATTATATCGTCCTTCCGTCCAGGCTGAGGGGAAGAGTTGGAAGCGGAAAAGGGTAACTGCTCGCCTACACTGGGAATCGTTCCATAAATATATGTAGCTATTTGGCCAATCTTCTATTTGCAAAAGTTGATAATCTGGAGCAATTTTTTGTAAATTTATCTCAAATTGCAACCTTTGGGATTCCTGATCTGCTATCCTCATTTTAACCATAGACAGTGCCTTTGGGTACTCATACGAGTTAAAAAACTCTCTGGAGAAGCCTAGCCTTTGTACTTGCTCCTCAATTCCTTTGGACCACACTGTATTTGACCCCTGAGCAAGCCCCAGAAGGACATAGTTATCTGACCTATAGATGATAGTTTTAAGCCAGAAAGAAATCATAGCAGTCAGAGCCTGAGCTTTAATTGAGGGTACCTTAAACTCTGCTTGAAGTAGCGCTGCTGGAGTTCCACTGGGAACACCCAGGACTACCCGGAGAAAGCTATTTTGAAATGTCTCCAGTTTGTCCAACAAACCACCACCCCATATAGGGATTGCATCTAGAAGCTGCGCAAGAGTTTTGGCAATAAACAATCTAAGTGCTGGAGGAACCAGTTGACCGCCCGTCTGTAAAAAAAAGATACTATGGCTGCTGTTCACCTGGTAGCTTGGTGTTCAACATGCATGAAGTGGTTTAACCATGAGCCCGTAGCTGTAATACTGACCCCCTAGATAGTTGAATTCCTTAACCTGTTCAATCATTTCGTTATCCATCCTCCAAATATAAGTTTTACCACCTCCCCTCCTTCCCGTAACCAATACTTTAGTTTTCCCATAGTTCACTGAAAGGGACTCTTGTTTACAATAAGCCTCGAATTTTAGGAGGGCCCTGCGCAGACCAATCTGCGTCTGCGAAATTAAGACAGCATCATCTGCGTACAGGAGGATTGGAATCCTCCTATCGCCCAATTTAGGGGGGTGGAGAGAGTCATCCCTCAAAAAAGCCACAACATCATTGAGGAACAGGTTAAATAAAACAGGGGCCAGTATGCACCCCTGTTTAACTCCTTTTTCTACTGGGATTGTTGATGTTAATAGTAGAGAGGAAGCGGCCCTTACTTGCATGCTATTTTCAGAATGGAGTTTAATGATTAAATATAGGAGTCGTTGATCAATAGAGGATTTACCTAGCTTGCACCATAATCTGCCCCTATTAATTGAGTCGAATGCGGCTCTCTAAGATCCACAAAACAGAGATAGAGCTGCGATCTTCTGCTTTGCCCCGGATATCGTCTGCCAGTGTATTTTGTTATTATAGCCATAAATATATAAATCTGGCTCACTGTTGACATCCCTTTCCTAAATCCTGCCTGTTCTGGCTCAAGAAAATCTACCTGATCAATCCATTCCTGGAGTTTCCCAAGCAGAAATCTGGCATATATTTTACTAATCATACTCAATAGACTTATAGGTCTATAATTCCCAGATGATTGTGGATCCCCTTTTATAGATGGGTATAACAACACTGGTTAGCCATTTCTTTGGTAAGTTTCCTGTGTTATTAATATAGGTGAAAACTATTGCCAGAATTTCCGACCACCAATCACACTGAGATTTCAAAAGTTCCACCGGGATAAAGTCTCCGCCAGGGGCTTTACCCGATTTTGCTGTCATCATCAGTTTCCTTTACTGTGGCAGGAGATACCGGGAGCCACTTTGGGAGAAGGTCAATTCCCTGTATTAGCGGAGGCTTCATCACACGGGGCATCTGGATCAAGGTTGTAAAATAAAGTTTCCAATCCCTATCGGAGATCTGAGCTGCAAAGCCCTGTAATTTTACCCATTCCAGTGTTACGGACCATTTCCCAGAATCTTTTATGGTCACCTTCTTGAACCACCACCTCCAGGGCTTTCCACTGAGACTTATGGAAGTCATTCTTTTTATCCCGCAAAAGTTTCTGTAATCAGCCCTGTCACCCCAAAATGCTGCTTTATTAGCATGGGAAGGACAGCTATGAAATCTCCTACACAGCAACCTCACTTGCCTCCGTACATTCTGACTTTCTTTATCAAACCACACAGGTTTAAAGGGGATTAATGTCCTAACCGGTCTTAACTTAGATAGAGCTGATTGGAAATGACCAACTATCCCTTCGTATGCTTCTATAATATCCCCCTTGGACTCCCTTATTCCTTTAGCCAAGGTAGAAATGGGGTCTTTTGTCCTAAGGGACTCACATTCCTGCGACACTTGGTCTGACCATTTGGTTCTAATGAATAATAATGGTCGATTGTGTGTAAGTAGACATTGCGGTTGCATCCATGGCCCACTCTCAGGTAGTATTGTTAGTGATAAAACCAGGGGACAATGATTAGTAAGAATTGACGGTGATACCACAAAATCCGTTATTAACTTTATTGAACAATTTGAAATTAAAATATAATCAATCACACTGTTCCCCAACCATGAGCTGAATGTGAATTGGCCCATCAGGTCCCTACCCACTGATCCAGGACTCAGTTGGCATAGTTGTTAATGTCCCCGCTTGCTATATAACTTGTAGCTGTAATTCAGCTGGTTCAAATCAAATGAGTATAATGAATACAAGACAAATTATGTGTGCTAAGAAGAGGGTATAAAGTGTGACATTAGGTGTAAAAAAATTAGAAGCAAGATTCGATTGACGTAAATCAATCCAAGATTGTGGCCATATTGTAGACATTAGAAAGTCTACTGGACTCAATGGGAGGGCTACATTGACTCCAGTGCACTCCCTGATGTGTAACATATGGCTGAAACCTGAGTCCATTAAAGCTTATGACCATGATCTTCAAAGCACTGCACCAGAGTACTCCAGTTGACTTTAGTGTTACTGCTTTGGATTTAGCAATTTGAAGTTCTTGGCCAATGAGCGGACTCTCCAACGTCTACTATATGGCCCAAATACTAGTTACTTAAACAATGTGAACAATTCCATTACTTAAACAACTGAATAATATGAATTGCAAATTAGTGAACTGGGAACTTCAAACTACAATTTGTGAATTGCAAGTTATGGATTTTTGCATTCAAAGTTAACTTCAGGTCCCGCCCCCCCCCTCCCCCAGCTTTGCAAGCCTTGCATGTGACGATCACAAAAGTAATGAAAAATACAACTTTGAATTTACAGCCTGAAAATGAGTGAAATTCATCACATTGCAACTTCCCTGTTGCAACAGGGAAATATGTAACCTCTTCTCCCAAACCTCAGTCAGAATGGAGATACAAGTACAGTCTCCAGAGTTGCTGCATGGAACCTGAACTCTGCTCTAGAACCACTCTGCATTAACTAGAGACATCTTCCAACCAGCAGAAGTGAGGTTCCATAGATGAAGGTGAATGTGTCCTGAGTTATACGAGATGGGTCAACAGAGTTTACAGCATAGCCAGGGGGTGAAGTCTCCCACACTTACTTGCAGTGACTGCAATAACCTGCACAGTATTTCCATTCATGTAGGCATTTGGCTTAAGGAGTTGTAGCTGGGCTGGACTTGGATAGATGGGTGGGCTCAGCTGGATACACAAGACCAGGCCAAAGCATGAGCAGATGCACCAGGGCATAAGTCTGGGTAAAGGCACAGAGTCTGGCTAGAGGAGGCACAGGCTGTGACACTGGGGCCAAAGGTGTCTGGCTCCAAGGCAGCCAACTGCACCTATCCATCTTGTGGATATCGGGTGGCATCCTGTAAAATCCCTAGCCACCATTTGCTGGGGCCAGAACAAACTTTCAGGGTTCCGTGTCCAGGATGTGGATGACTTCAGGATTGGATTCACTAATTTGCAGAGTCAGTTCCAGGCAGAAGAAGAGCAGGCTCAGGTCTGGAAGGCACTCAAGCTGAGAATGAGGCAAGGGCAGGAGTTGGCCAATTGTCCATAGGCACGTTGTTCTGCCTGTTTCCATTGGGCAGACCTATATACTTGGAGGCAGCCAACCAGCAAGTGGGGGTGGGATGGAATGAGCGAGAGGGAAGTTGAGTGGCAGAGAGTCCTCGGATTCGATCCAGAGCCCAGGTAATGGTTGAGGTGTGGTAGTGGCTTTGTGGTACTGGCCACTAGCCAGAAACTCCGTGGGAGCCTGGGGATGCTGGTTTGAGGCTCCTACTTCTTACAGCTACTGGGGTTCAGGGCAGTGTTGGCTCTGTGGGCCACAGAAAATAGCCTACAAGTCAAATACATGTGGTTGCAGGGAATGGCGTTGTGGGTGGTATGTGGAGCAGCCCATTTCCATGTCATTTTTGGGTGAGTGAACTTCTCTATCCATCCACCTGTTCGACCATCAAAATGGGGACGTCTCCCCCCTCCATTTCATAGAACCATAGGGTTGGAAGTGATACCAGAGGTCATCTAGTCCAACCCCCTGCTCAGTGCAGGAAATCCGCAGCTATAACATCCCCGACAGATGGGCGTCCAGCCTCTGTTTGAAAACCTGCAGAGAAGGAGAGCCCAGCACATCCCTGAAGGCATTTCTGTATGCATTCTGCTATTGATCCATCCATCTCATCCCCCTTGCTCACTGCAGACTGCTCACTGGTGCTTCCTCTACAGCCTTTTAATGCAGAGTTCCCTTATCCACTGTAACTAAGCTAAGCATGTGCCCTTGCAGCTTTGCAAAGCTATCCCTCTTTCTCCCTATGTGCCCAACTCCCTTGTCTTCCCTGTCTCATCCATCCTAGATTGTATGCCCCCCAGGGCAGGGACCTGTCTCCATTTAATGCTTGTTCTGTGTTTGTGCTATATAAATACTTTATAATATCAATAGGCTGTGGAGCTATTGACGGCAGTTACTATTTACTTTACTTTAGAGCTGCCAGTCTCACCTCCGTCACAGCTCAGTAATCTCCTCCCAGGAGGTACCAGTGCATGCGAAGCCGGAACCATTGCTCAGATCCAGGGTGGTGGGGAAGGATACTGAGCTAGATGCACCCACTGATCTGATCTGGAAGGGGCCAGCAGAGGTGTGTGGAGAACCAGGCTACGTAGGCCCATTGGCCTGATGGGCAGTGGCACTTCCAGAGTCCAAGTCTGTCTTTTCTCACGTCCTCATTTATGCAGACTTCTCTTCCTCCTTCAGACAGATCCACTTTACATCTGTGATTCAGAGGCTGCTGTTTCCCCATTGCTGGGTCTCTGCTTCCTCCTGTTTTTCCTGCACGAAACAACAATAGTTCACAGGGCTAATTCCTACTCTGTGGAATGGATGGGACAGACAGAGACACGGGTATGGGATCTGGTCAGGATGGCGAGGGTTTTCAGAGCCCTTAATGCCTTAATGAGGTCACAGGGGTGTCAGCAGTGAGCACGAGGGGGGGGGGGACAGATTGGAGCAGAGCAGGAACTTACACCTTGTAGTAGAGCAGGGTGAGATAATAGGCCAGGAGAAAGCCAGCCACGGCAAACACAAGTTTGCAGATTAATTCAATCATCACTTGGGAACTCGTGCCTGGAAAACAAAGAAATGAAGCAACAAATTTGATTGAAATTCCCTCCATGTCTGGGACTTTGTTCTGGAACTAGTGATTCCAGAGATGTGGGGGCAGGGGAATGTACCTGCCCTGCGGCTGTCTGGAAGGGGTCAGGAAAGATTAACAAGAATGAGAGAGGCATGCTGTGGCAGGGAGTCCTGTGGGTTAACTCTAATAACTTGCAGGGAGGTATTCTTGGTTGCTGTCCCAATGTTATGAAAACCCCTTCCCCCGGAGGTTCGCTTGAGCCCAATCGCAGGCATCTTCTGGAGGCGGTGTAAGACTTTCTTGTTTGAAAAGACATTTGGCGGGCGGGGATAGGGTATGGGGTGGTTTGGGGGTAGGGCTTTGAGGGGGTTTGGGTGTGGGGAATGGGGAGGTGGAATTGGGTGGGCGTTATGAGAGGTTGGGGGATTTTAGGGGATTTTCTGTGCTAGTTTTAATGTTTTTATGGATTGTAAGTCACCCTGAGCCTCTGGGAAGTGCAGCGGGTAAATTTAAATAATTAAATAATAAGAGCTCTCTACAGCAGTGAGTCCCAAGGATTAAACCCAATATTACCCCTCTGCAGCGGCGGGTTCCAAGGGGAACCTGCTCACTGATACTCCCCAGCCATAATTTTGCCTACTCACTTTGTTAAACCTGTGGCTCCCATCCTGGTTCTCTGCCCAGCTCAGGGAGATGGTGACCTTGTCTGCATGGACCCAGGAAGTGGGACCTGCAGGGGTCCCTGATGCTGTTCACAGCCAAAGCCTCCCAATCCACCAGCCGCTGGATCTGGGGTGGGGGCTTGGGAGCAGGTGCAGTGCCACCTATTGCCCTCCTACCAGCAGATGAAATTTGACCTGGTGCCAAACCTTCGACTGTCTGGAAAGGGGCAGGGAAGATTAATCACAGAGAGACACTGAGGCAGGGAGTTCCAGGGGTCAGCCACAATAATCTTCCCCTGCAGCAGAGAGCCCCAGAGGGTAACCACAATATTGTCCCACTCACCCTGTACGATGAGTTGGAAAGTCATCTCTGTGGATCCCTCCGTGTTCTGGGCCTGGCACCTGTATTCCCCTCTGTCTTTGCTTGTCACATTGAGCAGCTCCAGCCGATTGCCCAGGGAAAGGCTAAGATTCCCGGGGTCTCTCACCCAGCTCAGACTGGCCGGGGGGTTGCTGTCCACAGTGCAGAGTAACGTGAGCGAGTCGCCTTCCTGAGCCGTCAGTTGGGGGCGGTTTGTGAATGGCTGCAGCGCGCCTGTGAGATGGCAGGGGACAGTGAGATGAGTCAGGGCTGGGGGTGGGAGAGAGAGCTTTCTGGCTGGTGGGATTCTCCCTTCCTGCTAGTAGCACAGGGCTCTTGGCACACAGCTGTGCTGTTCTGAGTGTAAGCACTAGAGGGCAGCGATTCTCTCTCTCTTTCACACACACACACACACACACA
>QEPC01000342.1:1645257-1678839 GCA_003113815.1 Sphenodon punctatus
ACATGGACCTGCCTGCTGTCATTCTCATCGTAACCAAGCCAAGTACGTGCACCTGAGACCTCACATCTTCATGAATGTTAGACCCCTTGTCTCTCCCTCTGTTCCCCTTCCTATGTCTCTCCCCCAGCTCCTGTCTCTCAGATTGTAAGCCCTAGGGGCAGGGACGTGTCTATTTGATTACTTTGCAAACTGCCAGGTACACTGCTGGTGCTATATAAATGTTTGTTAATAATAAAATAAATAACTGAAACAGAAAAAAACTTAAGATCTTCGTAGAATCATAGAGTCAGAAGTGAGCTCAGAGCTCATCTAGTCCAACCCCCTGCTCAAAGCAGGAAATCAGATTTTCACTTTGCGTGATATGTTGTGTAGTGGGAAGATGAAATGTTGGGGATCAGATGAAAAAATCAGTTGGATCCACGAGGATCCATGCCTTGGAAATAGATTTTTTCACCCCTGTGGTGTAAAGATGTTTTGGACCCTGGGACTTTTGTGGTCATTTGTGGGATAATGTTGGTGGTAGATGATGAGTGGAGCTGCTGGATGGGGTGATGGATCGTGTAGGGGGAAGCTGAAATTTTGGGGATCAGGTGAAGAAATGTGCTTGATCCTTGTATGGGGTTTTTCAGCCCAGAGACACCGAGGTGCACTGGATTCTGGAATTTTGGGGTTCCTTTGATGCAGGATGATGTCTTGTGTAGTGGGAAGGTGAAATATTTGGGACTGCGTGAAGAAATCTGATGGATCCATGAGGATCCTGGATCTTTTAGCTCCTGCGACGGCATGGTTTGCCTGATTCCAGACTTTTGGAGGTCATTTCATGCATGGAGATGTGTTGTATAGTGGCAAGGTAACATTTTTGGGATCAAGTGAAGAAATCTGTTGGAACCATGGGGATTCTTTTGATGCAGGGTGATGGGTTGTGTACTGGAAAGGTAAAATTTTCAGGATCGGGTGAAGAAATCTGTATGATACGTGCCTCGGATATGCGGGGGTTTTGCCCCTCCGGCACAAAAGTGCACTGGATTCCAGAATTTTGGGGTTCACTTCATTTATTTTATTTATTTGTTTGTATTTATACCCGGCCCCTCCTGAAACAGCTCGGGGCTGGGTATAAATGCGACCTTGACGTGGGTGATGTGCTGTGTAGTGGGAATGTGAAATATGGTGTAGAAATTTGTTGGATCCATGAAGATCCATGCCTCAGGAATGGGGATTTTCACTCCTTTGTTGCCAAGGTGTGCTGGATTTTGGTTTCATTTGATGTAGGCTGATGTGTTGTGTAGTGGGAAAGTGAAATTTTGGGGATCAGGTGTAGAAATCTGCTGGATCCATGAGGATCCATGCTTTGTATCTGGTATTTTTCACTCCTGTGTAGCAGAAAGATGTAATTTTGGGGATCACGTGAAGAAATCTGTTGGATCCATGGGGATCCATGCCTCGGATATGGGGTTCTTTGCCCCTGCGGGGTCAAGGTGCACTGGATTCCAGAATTTTGAGGTTCATTTGATGCGGAGTGATGCGTTGTGTAGTGGGAATGTGAAATTTTTTGGACAGGTGTAGATTTGTTAGATCCATGAAGATCCATGCTTCTGGTATGGGTTTTTTCACGCCTTTGTTGCCAAGGTGTGATGGGTGCCACAATTTTGGATTCTTTTGATGCAGGGTGATGTGTTGTGTACTGGAAAGGTGAAGTTTTGGGGATCGGGTGAAGAAATCTATTGGATCCATGCCTCAGATGTGGTTTTTTTCACTCCTGCAGCGGGAAGATGTGCCAGATTCTTGTATTTTGGGCTTAGTTAGATGCACGGTGATGTGTTGCGTAGTGGGACTGTGAAATTTGCCGGATTCGGTGAAGAAATCTATTGGATCCATGAGGATCCATGCCTTGAATACGGGTTTTTTCACCCCTGCGGTGGAAAGGCGTGTCAGATTCTTGAATTTAGGGGTTCGTTAGATGCGGGGTGATGTGTTGCATAGTGGGACGGTTGAAAGTTGTGGGATCAGGTGATGAAATCTATTGGATCCATGAGGATCCATGCCTCAAATACGGGATTTTTCACCCCTCTGGCAGAAAGACGTGTCAGAATCTTGAATGTAAGGGATAGTTAGATGCGGGGTGATGTGTTGCATCATGGGACAGTGAAATATTTTGGATCTGGTGAAGAAATCACTTGGATGCATGAGGATCCATGCCTCGGACACGGGTTTTTTCACACCTGCAGGGCCAGGGTGTACTGGATTCTTGAATTTTGGGATTCATTTGATGCAGGGTGATGTGTTATGTTGTGGGAAGGTGACATTTTTGGGAACCAGTGAAGGAATCTGTTGGATCCATGAGGATCCTTGCCTCAGATACGGTTTTTGTCGCATCTGCGGGGCCAAGGTGTACTGGATTCTGGAATTTTGGGATTCATTTGATACGGGGTGATGTGTTGAATAGTAGGATGGTGAAATATTTAGGATCGGGTGAAGGAATCTGTTGGATCCATGAGGATCCATGCCTCGGATACAGGTTTTTTCACTCCTGCGGGGTCAAGGTTACTGGATTCCAGAATTTGGGGATTCATTTGATGTGGGGTGATGTGTTGTGTTGTGGGAAGGTGAAATTTTTAGGAACAGGTGAAGGAATCTGTTGGATCCATGAGGATCCATGCCTCGGATACGGGTTTTTTCACCCCTGCGGCGGAAAGACGTGTCAGATTCTTGAATTTTGGGCTTAGTTAGATGCAGGGTGATGTGTTGCATAGTAGGATGGTGAAATATTTGGGATCGGGTGAAGGAATCTGTTGAATCCATGAGGACTCATGCCTCAGATATGGGTTTTTTCACCCGTGCGGCGGAAAGGCGTGTCAGATTATAGAATTTGGGGATTCATTTGATGTGGGGTGATGTGTTGTGTTGTGGGAAGGTGAAATTTTTAGGAACAGGTGAAGGAATCTGTTGGATCCATGAGGATCCATGCCTCGGATACGGGTTTTTTCACCCCTGCGGCGGAAAGACGTGTCAGATTCTTGAATTTTGGGCTTAGTTAGATGCAGGGTGATGTGTTGCATAGTAGGATGGTGAAATATTTGGGATCGGGTGAAGGAATCTGTTGAATCCATGAGGACTCATGCCTCAGATATGGGTTTTTTCACCCGTGCGGCGGAAAGGCGTGTCAGATTATAGAATTTGGGGATTCATTTGATGTGGGGTGATGTGTTGTGTTGTGGGAAGGTGAAATTTTTAGGAACAGGTGAAGGAATCTGTTGGATCCATGAGGATCCATGCCTCGGATATGGGGTTTTTCACCCCTGCGGGGCCAAGGTGTAGTGGATTCCAGAATTTTGGGATTCATTTGATGTGGGGTGATGTGTTGTGGGAAGGTGACTTTTTCAGAATGGGTGAAGAAATCTATTGGATCCATGAGGATTCATGCCTCGGATATGGGTTTTTTCACCCCTGCGGCAGAAAGACGTGTCAGATTCTGGAATTTTGGAGTTAGTTAGATGTGGGGTGATGTGTTGTGTAGTAGGACGGTGAAATATTTGGGTTCAGGTGAAGGATTCATGATGATCCATGCCTCGGATATTGGTTTTTTAACCCCTGCGGGGCCAAGGTGTACTATAGTTCAGTATTTTGGGATTCATTTGATGTGGGGTGATGTGTTGTGTAGTAGGATGGTGAAATTTGTGGGATTGGGTGAAGAAATCGATTGGATCCATGAGGATCCATGCCTCGGATATGGGTTTTTTCACCACTGCAGCGGGAAGACGTGCCAGATTTTTGAATTTTGGGGTTAGTTAGATGCAGGGTGATGTATTGTGTAGTCAGATGATGAAAGTTGTGGGATCGGGTGAAGAAATCCATTGAATCCATGAGGATCCATGCCTCAAAAACGGGTTTTTTTACCCCTGTTGTGGAAAGGCGTGTCAGATTCTTGAATTTTGGAGTTCGTTAGATGCGGGGTGATGTGTTGTGTAGTCGGACAGTGAAATATTTGGGATCGGGTGTCACGGGTTTGAGGGTCCGCTCCCCCACTTTACCGGGTTTGAGTGACTCAGCTTCCCTTGTGCACAGCTCTCTTGAATTAGTTTCTCTCTCTGGCTAATTCAAGTGTGCCACAATGAAACCCCTTTGTCACACAAGGGCCCAATCCTTCCCATTTACAGACTCTTTACTCTCTGGATTCGCAAGAGCTTGAGGGCTCTTGTTGCTCACTTGTATTCCAATACTAGACACAGTCACTTCTTCATAAAGATAAGAAGTAAGTTTATTGATTACATAAGCAAGATAGTTGATATAGAGTGTTTATTAGAAACCAAAGGTAAACATAACGCATTCCTAACTTATACTGGATGAGTTCCTAAATTATGTATCTCACCCTATAAAGTTCCATAAGCTTCCTTTTCCCCAGTCATAAAGGTAGAATGACTGGGCACTGGCTTCGTAGTTGGTAAAAATGAAATCATGTCTCTCTCCTCATGATTTCTCCAGCCTGTTGCTGGCTGGCCTTTCGTATATAGATCAGCTCTCAAGATGGTTTTAGGAATGAGCTCTTAGATGACTTACTGGCTCATTTAAATAGTTTTCCCCTTCTTTGTCTCTGTTCTCACCTTTGGGGAATCGTGGGACCAGTCACATAGGCAACCCAGGCAAACATGGAAGTCACTTTACATCTCAGCTGTGCTGTCTGACGAGAGATCTCAATATCCATTTTGTTATCTCTTTGTATTTCCTGTAGCCTGGTGACGTGTCGGAGCCCTAATTTGAGTTCTACAGCTCTCAACTGTAACCTTACATACATGTGGCCCCTTTGGCATTACATATTTACCAGACTTGTAGTCTACATGAAGTCCCGTGTTACACGTGTGTGACCCTATGTTTCTCCATGACATCGGGTGAAGGAATCTGTTGGATCCATGAGAATCCATGCCTTGGATACGAGTTTTTTCACTCCTGCGGGGCCAAGGTGTACTGGATTCCAGAATTTGGGGATTCATTTGATGTGGGGTGATGTGTTGTGTTGTGGGAAGGTGAAATATTTAGGAACGGGTGAAGAAATCTGTTGGATCCATGAGGATCCATGCCTTGGATACGGGTTTTTTCACTCCTGCGGCGGAAAGACGTGCCAGATTCTTGAATTTTGGGCTTAGTTAGATGCAGGGTGATGTGTTGCATAGTAGGATGGTGAAATATTTGGGAACGGGTGAAGAAATCTGTTGGATTCATGAGGATCCATGCCTCGCATAAGGGTTTTTTCACCCCTGCGGTGGAAAGGTGTGTCAGATTCTTGAATTTTGGAGTTCGTTAGATGCGGGGTGATGTGTTGCATAGTAGGATGGTGAAATATTTGGGATCGAGTGAAGGAATCTGTTGGATCCATGAGGATCCATGCCTCGGATATGGTTTGTTCACCCCTGCGGCGGAAAGGCATGTCAGGTTCTTGAATTTTAGGCTTAGTTAGATGCAGGGTGATGTGTTATGTAGTAGGACGGTGAAATTTGTGGGATCGGGTGAAGGAATCATTTGGATCCATGAGGATCCATGTCTCGGATACGGGTTTTTTCACCCCTGCGGTGGGAAGATGTGCCAGATTCTTGAATTTTGGGGTTAGTTAGATGTGGGGTAATGTGTTGCATAGTAGGATGGTGAAATATTTGGGATCAGGTGAAGGAATCTGTTGGATCCATGAGAATCCATGCCTCGGATACGGTTTTTTTCACCTGTGCGGCGGAAAGGCATGTCAGATTCTTGAATTTTAGGCTTAGTTAGATGCAGGGTGATGTGTTATGTAGTAGGATGGTGATATTTGTGGGATTGGGTGAAGGAATCTGTTGGATCCATGAGGATCCATGCCTCGGATATGGGGTTATTCACCCCTGCGGCAGAAAGACATGTCAGATTCTGGAATTTTGGAGTTAGTTAGATGCGGGGTTATGTGTTGTGTAGTAGGACAGTGAAATATTTGGGATCGGGTGAAGGAATCTGTTGGATCCATGACGATGCATGCCTCAGATACAGGCTTTTTAACCGCTGCGGGGCCAAGGTGTACTGGATTCCATTATTTTGGGATTCATTTGATGTGTGGTGATGTGTTGTATTGTGGGAAGGTGAAATTTTTAGAAACGGGTGAAGAAATCTATTGGATCCATGAGGATCCATGCCTCGGATATGGGTTTTTTCACCACTGCGGCGGGAAGACATGCCAGATTCTTGAATTTTGGGGTTAGTTAGATGCGGGGTGATGTGTTGTGTAGTTGGATGATGAAAGTTGTGGGATCGGGTGAAGAAATCTGTTGAATCCATGAGGATCCATGCCTCGCATATGGGTTTTTTCACCTCTGCGGTGGAAAGACGTGCCAGATTCTGGAATTTTGGGGATAGTTACAAGCAGGGTGAGATGTTGTGTAGTAGGACAGTGAAATATTTGGGATCGGATGAAGGAATCTGTTCAATCCATGAGGATCCATGCCTCGGATACGGGGTTTTTCACTCCTGCGGGGCCAAGGTGTACTGGATTCCAGAATTTTGGGATTCATTTGATGTGGGGTGATGTGTTATGTTGTGGTAATGTGAATTTTTTAGGAACGGGTGAAGAAATCTGTTGGATCCACAAGGATCCATGCCTCAGATATGTTTTTTTCACCCATGCGGCGGAAAGGCGTGTCAAATTCTTGAATTTTAGGCTTAGTTAGATGCGGGGTGATGTGTTATGTAGTAGGATGGTGACATTTATGGGATCAGGTGAAGGAATCTGTTGAATCCATGAGGATCCATGCCTCGGATATGGGTTTTTTCACCCCTGCGGGGCCTAGGTGTAGTGGATTCCACAATTCTGGGCTTTATTTGATGTGGGGTGATGTGTTGTGTTGTGGGAAGGTGACATTTTTTGGAACGGGTGAAAAAATCTATTGGATCCATGAGGATCCATGCCTCGGATATGGGTTTTTTCACCCATGCAGTGGGAAGACGTGCCAGATTCTGGAATTTTGGGGTTGGTTAGATGCGGCTTGATATGTTGTGTAGTAGGATGGTGAAATATTTGGGATCGGGTGAAGAAATATATTGGATCCATGCAGATCCATGCCCCGAATATGGGTTTTTTCACCCCTGCGGCAGAAAGGCGTGTCAGATCCTGGAATTTTGGGCTTAGTTAGATGTGGGGTGATGTGTTGTGTAGTAGGATGGTGAAATATTTGGGATCAGGTGAAGAAATCTATTGGATCCATGAGGATCCATGTCTCGAATATGGGTTTTTTCACCCCGGCGGTAGAAAGGCGTGTCAGAGCCTGGAATTTTGTAGCTAGTTAGATGCGGGTTGATGTGTTGTGTAGTAGGACAGTGAAATTTTTGGGATCGGGTGAAGAAATCTGTTGGATCCATGAGGATCCATGCCTCGGCTATGGGTTTTTTCACCCCTGCAGTGGGAAGCCGTGCGAGATTCTTG
This sequence comes from Sphenodon punctatus, assembly GCA_003113815.1. NCBI lineage: Eukaryota > Metazoa > Chordata > Lepidosauria > Sphenodontia > Sphenodontidae > Sphenodon > Sphenodon punctatus. The sequence goes on from QEPC01000342.1 coordinate 1,652,690, forward strand.
AACTTTGGGCTTTGTTAGATGCAGGGTGACGTGTTGTGTAGTAGGATGGTGAAACATTTGGGATTGGGTGAAAAGGTCATGTGGATCTATGAGGATCCATGTAGATCCAGGTTTTACCTTCTTCTGTCATCGTTCCCCTTGAACCAGTATCCGCGCAGTGTGTTAGAGCTGGATCCGTCTTTGCTCCAGGTGAAGCTGCAGGGGATGAAAGCGCAGAGGCCGGGCCGCACCGAGACCGAGCGAGGCGCCTCCAGGGTGAAACCAGGGATCGGATTCTGGCAAAGGGAACCTGCTCGAGAGAGACGGGAATGGACTCAGCACCATCTGCAATCACAACCCCGGCCAGAACAGACTGTCCCACCCCAGGGAGAGCAATGGATCCCGCTCCCCTGCCCAGCATGGACCGTTGGGGGCTCCCACAGCTCTGACCCCCGGTCCCCCCCCCCTTACCCTCCCAGAGCAGGGGCAGCAGAGCCAGCACTGGGGACAAGGCCCTGAGGGGGTGCCCCATCTCTGAGCTTGTCCTCAGCTGGGGATCCTTTGTGTCTTTGCTGCTCTGGGCTCAGATGCAGGATCTCTCTGGAGGGGGCAGAGGAGGCCTCCGGTTGCACCGGCTCTGGGGAGAGAAAGAGCTGGGTTAGAACTGATGCCCCTTGGCGGGGAAGGTCTCCTATCCCAACCCTGCCCCCCTGAGCCATCCAGTTCCCCTCACTACGAACCAGCTGACCTATCAAAGCTTGGGAGTGGGATTCGGTGACAATTTCAGGTAGAGGCATGTTAAGTTTATTGCATCCTGTGCTCATAAATCCTTTAATCTGGTCCTGGATAGCTGTGTTTTACCCAGACTAGAGTCCTCTTATTAGGTGCATTATGGTACCTGATAGCAAAGGTCCCTTTGTATGGGGCAAAGACACAGACTAGGAGTCACGTCCTGCCCAAAGAACCTCCATCCTCAATGGACAAAGATTATTCTTTCCAGTTTACTTAGAGGGAAACTGAGGCGAGAGGCACTGAGTCACACAGCAATGGGGGTCTGTGGCAGGGCCAGGAATAGATCTCAGGTTCTTTGGATCTTAGTTCATAGGCACCTTTTCTCCCTCTGAACCTTGCTTTATAATTCATGCAAGGCCAGCCCTCACCGGTGTCCCCCCCCCCCCCCATGCATTTCATCAGGAAAAAAGTCTACAGCTTCCGAAGGAGACTCATATCAGCACGCTTGCTCCCTTCGCTCCCTGGTTAAAGGTTGACAAGGGATCTCTATTGAACTTTGGGAAAGAAAAAACAACGCTAAGGAACCCCTCACCTCTAGGTTTCCCCACAAACCCTGTCACTCTATGATGGGGAGTTTAGCACAGGAAAGGCAGGCCATTGAGTGGCGGCACAACGATATTTTAAGATTAAGAATTCAGACACCCGAGTTGTATTTCCATCTATTGCATCCCCCTGTGCTCTGCAGCTGCTGCTAATTATTATCACTCCAACAATGTGCCTCACCCAAAACAGTCATGAATTAGAGACATCCCTGCCCCAAGGGATTTACAACCTCGGGATGGACGAGAGAGGGGAGACAAGGAAGACGGGAATATAAGGAGAGACAACCACACCTGCTTAGTTTAGTTATGGGGAGAAAGGGACCCTGAATGATAGGATAGTAGGAAGAACATCAGTGAGCAGCCTCTGGGATGAGGAGTTAGGAAAAGCCTGGCAGGGAGCAGCTTTGAAACACTGCTACTCCGGCTTTAAGGCAACAAGGAGAGTGGACAGAGACTGGCCTTTTCAGGGCTGAGTAAAGTGAAGGTCTGATCCCACCCACTCTGCGGATATAGAGGACACAGGGAGCGGGAGAGGGAGTCTGTGTCTGGATGCTGCGATGAAAGGAGTTGCCTGAATTTTCAGCAGGATTGCTGACCCTGAAGGAGTGAGGATCTCTGCAGAAGAAACTGGGCCTCTGAGGACTGCTGACCAGGGTCCTGAAGAGGCAAAGTGTGAGGGGCAGCCAGAGGCAGCAGCCTAGCTGAGCTCAGGACTAGTATTATAGGGTCAGAGTTGCCAGAGGGTTTGTTTCTGGGAGGAGGGTAGGATATAAAATCATGGTACTGGAGACCGTGGATAATGATTAAAGAGACTGTGTGGGAATAAAGACTCTGTGATAAAGCTAATTTCCCTTGAGATAGTGACTATTTGGGCCACATCCTGACTATTTGGGCCACATCCTGTGGGGACGTACCCCAGGGCACTGCACCCTGCTACAGAAAGCTTGACAGAGGAGCTAGATTTTGGGGCAGGAATTGAACTGTGCTTGGAAGCGGGAAGCAGGGTCAGCCAATGTGGAGAAGTCAGGGGGGCTTACTGGGAAAGGGGACTGGAGTGCGGTTTGGGGGAGTGGACTTGGCCCTGGAGGGAACTTCTTGCCTGGTGATCTGAGAGTGCCAAGGAGAAGGAGGTGGCAAAGTCACCACCCTATGACCAAAACCTGTAAGCCGTCACTGTTTGACCTGCTTGTGTTTATATCCGAGCTTGATCCTGCACTCCCCTGCCTTAGTAAAGTCTGGTTGTTTTAAATAGACCCCTGAGTTGGTCTGTCATTGCTCCAGGGGGACTTGGGTCGTGGAAGGGGGGTGCTCTCTCAACTAGTGCCTGCTGTCAAAAGGGACAGTGTTCCGCATAGGCTCCCACTCCAAGGGCTTGCGCCCAGTAAGGGTAAGGTAAGGTAAGGCAAATTTTATTATGTCGGCGATGCCATCACAATTTAAAACCAAAATAAACAACCATATAAACATAGTTTGTATAAACAAACCATACCACACATAAGACAACCTGATTTCACAAAGATACAAAAAACATCATTAAGACTTAATCAGTTTTCCCAAAGAAACCTTCCCTATTTTATACATCACATGGCAGTGTCTTGCTACCATTAAGGAAGTTTCATGGTTTAAATCAGCAAGCAAATAACTGATCGAGTCAGTCATATCAGCAACTGCCTCAGAATTTATCACTAAATTTAATAGTTTAAATCAAGAATTCTCATACAAAATACATCAGAAAAACATATGAGTTACAGACTTCACAGAGTGATCAGAATAGGCAATATCTTTGGTTGATAGGGATCTTAGCAAACCTGTTGTCCATTACAAAAGAGGGAAGTACATCTAAATGAGCAAAAAGCAGTCTAGTGGGATCATGGCATTTGGAGGAACAGATAGTCAGCACCATCTGGGAGTATAAACCTTGGCTAGCAAAATGAAATCCGCTGGTCCCCAACTGCCACTTTACATACCTGGAATTCCTGGTCCGCAAGGCGGCACCCTAAGATGCTCCATGCACGATCAAATTGCATAGATGAAAAATAATGTTCTGTAAAACCCAACAAATGGCAACAATCAACGTAATTGCTAGAAACTGGAAATCTGAACAACCCCTCTCCGAAGGGGAACGGCTGAACCGGATACGGTTCACCTTTTCGATGGAAAGAATGTTGGCAACACTACTGGGAGATACCGAGAATCTGCAGGCTAGCTGGCTTCCATGTTTGCAGGTTATCCAGGACAGGCAGCTTACAGCCGATGAGAGGGCGTACTTATTCGACTTTTATATTTGAATATTGTTCTCCCTGAGGATCTTTAACCACTCCAGATCGACTACTGAACTTGCAGTGACGGTTAGTTTCTTTGTTCTCCCGGTTGCGGTTTGGTCGGGGATTAAGTTGTTCCCAGGTGTTTTACTGGGACAGTATTTTGATCTGTTATACTTTTACTGCTGTATATTATCCAATGAGAAAAATAAAAAACCCAACAAAGCCAAAAAAAACCTCTTATTGAGTCTTCCCAAGGGCCATTTGTCAATACAGAAAAGGCCTCCCTTGATAAGGAACCCACTGGGACCAATTTTACTTGTAACCAAAATTTCAATATACTCTTCTTTGCTAACAGAGCCAAGGAGCAAGAGCCTGATTCTGTTCTAAGAAGATCTGACGGCGGGCACTTAGGGGCACATAGAATCCTTCTAAGAAAATTATTTTGAATTGGTTCCAATTCAGCCAACACTTGAAGCCCCCAAACAGGGGAAGCATAAAGCAATTGGGCAATAACTTTTGTCCTAAAAATGTGTAGAGCAGGATACACTAACAGACCCCCTTTATTATAGAAAAAAGAAACTATACCCTTAGAAGAGGTCCAAGCCTGTATTGTGGCAGCTTTCAAATGACAGTGCCCAGAGGCTGTTTGTGCATGATGACCCCCAGATACCTAGATTGAGTAACCTGTTCAATACGATTGGAATCCATTGCCCATTTATGGGTATATCAAGATGGGCCAACAACTAGTCCCTTAGTTTTTGAGAAATTTATCACTAGGTTCTCTCTATGGCAATAACCCGCATACTCAGGCATTAGGCACCTAAGACCTTTTTGAGTTTGCAACAGCAGGATGGTGTCGTCCGCATAAAGCTGAACTGGCACCGAACTGCTGTGTAATCTTGGGGGATGGCAGCCACAATTACCAAGTGCGCTTGCGAGGTCATTTTGGTACAGATTAAACAGCGTGGGGGCAAGAACGCAGCCCTGCCTAACTCCCTTTGTCACTGAAATAGAGTTTGTCAGGGCCCCTCCCGATTAATCCGCACCTGTAGAGTGAATTCCTTATGAAGGCCTACCGTCAGGTAGGGTAATCTAAGGTCAATACCCCATGTAGATAATTTAAACTACAATCTTTCTCTATTTATTGAGTCAAATGCTGAACGTAAGTCCACAAAATATTTAAAAAGCACTGTGCCAGTTCTCTGCCTCGCATATTTTGTAATTAATTGATTTAAAACAAAAATCTGATGTCGTAGAGATTCCCTCTCTAAAACCAGCCTGCTGCAAACCCATAAGTTGTGCCGATTTTATCCATGCCTTCAGTTTAACAAGTAAATATTGTAAATAAGTAAAGATTGACAAGATCCGTCAGGATATTGCCTCCCACCCACCTCCTCCTCCTGTTCTCGTACCTCCCCCTCCCCCCTCTCTCCTCACATCCTTTCCTCCTGCCTCTCTCGGGGAAATCTCCGCTCTGCTCTCTTCATCCAACCCCTCCACCTGCCCCCTCAACCCCATCCCCTCCTGCCTCCTGACCTCTATTGCTCCCACTATTGCTCCCCCACTTCTACATGTCATTAATCTCTCCCTTTCCACAGGCTCCTTCCCCTCTGCCTTTAAGCATGCCACTGTCTCCCCCATCCTCAAAAAGCCCACCCTGGACCCATCTGACCCCTCTAGTTACCGGCCAGTCTCCCTCCTTCCCTTTGCCTCAAAGCTCCTGGAACGTGTCGTCTACTCCCGCTGCCTGGACCTCCTCTCTGCCAACTCCTCCCTGGACCCTCTCCAATCCGGCTTCCGCCCCCTCCACTCTACTGAAACTGCCCTGGCCAAGATCACCAATGATCTACTTGTCGCTAAATCTAAGCGCCTCTACTCCATTCTTGTCCTCCTTGACCTCTCTGCTGCCTTTGACACTGTCGACCACTTGCTTCTATTGGACTCGCTTTACTCTTTGGGCTTCCGTGGCTCTGTCCTTGACTGGTTCTCCTCCTACCTCTCTGACCGCTCCTTTAAAGTCTCGCTCCCCGAGTCAAACTCCTCCTCCCTCCCCCTTTCGGTTGGGGTCCCCCAAGGCTCTGTCCTTGGCCCTCTCCTCTTCTCTATTTACACCCTGTCCCTTGGCAAAATTATTGCCTCCCACGGATTCCAATATCATCTCTACGCTGATGACACCCAACTCTATCTTTCTACCCCCTCTCTCTCCTCTTCTGTCCACTCACGCCTCGTCAACTGCCTCTCTGATATCTCCGCCTGGATGTCCCGACGTCAACTCAAGCTCAACATGGCCAAGACCGAACTCCTCATTTTTCCTCCCTCCTCTTCCTCTCCCTCTAACCTGCCCATCTGCATCGATGGAGTCACCATCCATCCTGTTCTCCAAGCCCGTAGCTTGGGCTTCATCTTTGACACGCACCTCTCTTTTAAACCTTACATTGACTCTGTTGCCAAATCCTGCCGATTCGCCCTCCATAACATTGCTCGGATCCGCCCCTTTCTCTCTACCTCCTCGGCCAAAACCCTTGTTCATGCCATGGTTATCTCTCGCCTCGATTACTGCAACCTCCTCCTTGCTGGCCTCCCTCGCTCTCACCTGTCCCCCCTTATCGCAATCCAAAACTCCGCTGCCAAGGTCATTCACTCTGCCCGTCGCTTCGACCATGTGCAGCCTCTCCTCTTCTCTCTTCACTGGCTCCCCCTTCCTGAACGTATCCTGTTTAAACTCCTGGTATTCACGTTCAAAACACTCCACAACCAAGCTCCCCCTTACCTCTCGGACCTAATCTCCCTACGCACTCCTGCACGTGCTCTCCGCTCTTCCTCTGTCCTCTCCCTCGTTTCTCCTGCTCACCTAACCGCCTTCGACCCTTCTCCCTCGCTGCCCCCCATGCCTGGAACTCCCTCCATACCCACATCCGCCTTGCCCCCTGCCTCTGCTCCTTCAAATCCCTCCTCAAGACCCACCTTTTCCTCGCCGCCTTTCCCAATGCCTGCTAGTCGTTCCTCGTATACTTCCTGTCTGCCCTCCTCTGCAGACTGCTGCAACCAACCTGATTGTAACCAAGCCAAGCACACGCACCTGAGACTTCGCATCCACCTGAATGTTTGTCTTCTCCCCTGTCTCTCCCACCGTCCCCTCTCCCTGTCTCCCCCCCTTGTCTTTTAGATTGTAAGCCACACGCAGGGACCGCGCCTATTGTATGTTTCTGTACAGCACCAAGCACATGACTGGCGCTATATAAATGTTTATAATAAATAATAATAATAATACATAAAGTTTACTTATAACATTAAGAAGACTTATAGGACGATAATTACCCAGATCAATGGCCTCTTCTTTTTAAATATGGGGACTACCACACTTTTAGTCCAACTTTGTGGGAAATGGTCTGTGCTTTTTATATGTGTAAGCATGGACAGAACCTCACTCTACCATCCTACATTTAATTTTAACAATTCTTCAGGAATAAAGTCATTCCGTCTTATTAGACTTAAGTTGCCCAATCAAAGATTCTATTTCCTACGTCATAACTGGAGGCCACAGTAGGAAATTATCTATGGGTTGCAAACGTAACTCACAAGTATTAAGAGAAGAGGAGGCATATAGCTGATTAAAATATTTTTCTGAGATATCGGGATGGATAACCACCTGAGTTAGAAGACAAAGAAAAACTAGCCTATCTCACCAATTTCCAAAAGGTCACCACATCCTTGTTTTTAACTGCAGCCTCTAAACTACCCCAAGCTTGCTGATGACAAGCCAACTTTTTTGACCCAAGGAGAATTTTATAACTCTTCTTTTCCTCATAAAGTTGTTTATACTCTGAAGGGCATAATTTAGCTACACGAGCTAACCTCCTCACCCCTACCCAGTAAGGGAGATGCCACCCAGGGAGCAGAGATGAGCCAAGGGAAGGAGCAAAGGGTCTAGAGCTGGCCCAGTCTAGGGTAGTAGGCGTCCCGCACAAGTGTATGGTGCTGGCGACCATGGCCCTAGCTGCCCTGACACTTCACCCCAGACCAGGATGGAGTTGGTAGCTGTCTCTGAAAGGCCCCTGTGTAAACGGACCCCTGAGCTTAGCTTCCGGTAGAAACCCACTAGGGTGTCCCGATATGCAAATTTTAGAGGACACTTACAAGAAATACAGGTTGCAGGACTGCACTGGAGTCAATGCAGCCCTGCAACCTGTATTTCTCATAAGTATCCTCTAAAGTTTGCATAACTGGCTACCCTAGAGCCCACCCCTCTGCCAGCATCCCAGGTCAGGGATGAACTGCAGAACCGGTGACACCCGTGTTTCTGTTTTGTGTGGTTCAGAAGTTACATAATCCTCTTTTCGCACTTTATCTGTAACTAGTACTAACTAGCATCACACCTCGCCATGGCCTCAGCTGAGTGAGCCTGTAATAGGCGATGTGGCAGAACCTGCCACAAATAGCAGCTTCCCTGACCTTCCAGCTGACCTTCACTGACACCTTGGCTTCCAGGTACTGCTAGGCAGGATTTCGCAATCCCAGGGAAAGGTACAGCCACCTGACTTACCAAGGACCAATGACCATTGAGGGGGTAGGGGGCTTTTAAAAGGAAGGGCCACACCTCTCGAGGGCTCTCTCCATTTTGTCTTCTGTTTGCTTTGGACACTGACTTGGTGCTGAGGAGCTGAGGGAATGGCTCCAGGCCTATATGGACTCAACTGAAACTTAAAGACTGGACCCCTCTGCTGCAAAGCAAAGGTGCACTTCAAGCAGTGAGTAAATGAATGTTAGATCTGAGGGACCAGTTTAGGCTAAACGCTTCTAAAAGGGCTATCATGCCTAAACAGTTCTGATCATTTACTTTGCTCAAGGATTCAAATTACCTCACACGGTTGTAGCCTGTGATGATGAGTTTATGTTATCAGTAAAGTTTTCTTTCTTTTGATCTAAAGGATCTGTGTGTCTGTGTGTGTTAGCTAATACGCCTCTGTACGCTCGACGCGGCAGAACTTGGGAACTGTTTTTACTCCAGCTTGCGAGCTGGGCTGTTATAAGTACAAAGGGTCTCATTCTCCTCAGTGGGATGAGGCAGGAACCTGTATGATTAATAAGCACTGAGGTGGTGGCAGCGGTTAAGAGGCCAGTAATAAGTGGGTAACGGGGTGCCTGGAGGCTGGGGCGAACCCCAGTGGGCTCCGTTACGCCACAGGCTCCATATCAAACCACCAGCATATAGCATCCTATTAGCACCACTGTACTCCATGCACAGAGAGCATGTAGGCACAATATTCATCCCATTGCAAACAGGAAACCCAGGGGTGTAGCTCGCTTGGGATGGCCCCAGGGACAAGAAATGTCTGTGCCCCCCCCCCCTTTTTTCTTTCCTGCCGGTGGTGAAGTTGCCATCCGGCCTAGGGGCGCCTCCCAGCTCAGCCGGCCGAGGGGCACTGGGCTGCTGGTGCTCAGGACTTACTTGCTCTCTGCAGAGTCTGCGGTGTGTTGCTGGTGGCCTGCTGCTGGGCCCATCCATCTTCTGAGCCAGTGGCAAGCTGGTCCCACAGTACACTCTGTGTCCCTTGCTGCTCGATCCCAGCACGCTGGGGCCGAGCGTGGCCAGCAGCAGCAGCAGTGCCATTGCTGCCCCGGCCCATCCAACCAGCCCTGGAGGCCGGGGGCCGGGGCAAGCTGGGACGGCTTGATGCAAGGAGCGCCCAAGCAGGAAGGTACCCGGCGGCGGTTGCACTCAGTTACTGAATGGAGCCGCCACTGGGCACCTTCCCAGGCTGGGCCTCTCTCAAGCCAGCCCTGCCCGGACTGGATCTGACCTGGTGGGGAGGACTCCTCCTCCACGATGTGGCACCAGGGGGATGAGCCGAGCCACTTGTGAGTGTGAGCTGGCCTGATGCAGACTGCTGCATGGGGGCCCTCCCCTTCCCTGCCCGCAGTTGCAGCATTGTGTCAGACACAATGTGGCAACCGCAGGCAGGGAGGGAGAGGGGGCCCACGCAGCAGCCCAAAGGGCCCCCAGCCAGCTCAGGTGGCAATTTAAAAAAAAGAAAAAGAAAAAAAAAAGGGGGCGATACAGTGGCCTAGCTACCTTGGATATTGGGCCCCCAACCAGTACGGGCCCGGGGACGAATGTCCCTGTTTGTCGAATGGTAGCTATTCCCCTGAGGAAACCGCAATCTGGCTGGTATTGCCTTATCTCTGTTTTACACATAGGGGAACAAACAAAGATATAGCAGCTGACCCAGCCAGTGGAAGAAGAAGAGGTTCTCTTGATTCCCACCCTGCCTTGCACTCCAGACACTGGCTGCACACACAGCAGCTGGGAATAGAACTCGAGAGTCCTCATGACTCCCTGCCCCCTTGCTCTAACCATTAGAACTTACTCCCCTCTCAGAGCTGGGGATAGAACCCAGGATCCTCATCTGTAGGTTAGCACCCGTGTAATGTGCTCCTGGTGCCTCATCCCCGAAAGGCGCTGAGCTGCCACGTTCTGCACCAGCTGCAGCTTCTGAACAGTCATCAAGGGCAGCCCCACGTAGAGCATGTTGCTGCTTGGAGCAGTCTAGCCAGCCCCTCCATGAATAGTCTTGAAAAGACCCCCCCCAGAATCATTGAATTGGAAGGGCCCTCGAGGGACATCTAGTTTGACTCCCTGCTTGGATGCAGGATGACTGCAGCTACAACATATAGCTGTCCAGTCTCCCTGATGATTAAACGTCACAGGGATCCAGTGGCAGGAGAGACAGGCAAGTGAGTGTCTGTCTGGGGAATTAGAACAGAGGTGAGCGGTTTGGGAAGTAAATACGTTTGCTGAGCACCCTCCACCCCAAGTGGCTACAAGTCTGTCACGAAGGAACATAGGGTCACATACATGTAATACTGGTCTACACGTAGGCTACAAGTCTAATAAATATGTAAAGCAAAAGGTTCAACATGTATGTAATGTTACAATTGAGACCTGTAAAACTCGAGTCATATACTGTGAAAGGACAGTTGGGAAACTCCAGGAAATGTAGACATTTCAAGGATGTGGATTGACACCAGACAGAACCCTATGGAGATGTAAATGCATCTTCCTGGTTCCTTTCTGTGTACGTGACAAACCTCAGGTTTCTCCAAGGCGGGAAGGAGAAACAAAGGACTCAGAATTGTTATTTAAGCCATCTTCGCTACCTCTTGAGCAGAGCCATCTTGAGAAATCTCATTTGCATCCTGGGCCCTGCCAGCTAGCAAGGCTGGAAGCCATGAACTGAGAGAAGGGACTTTGATCAATAAACTGTCTTCTTATCTTTATGAACAAGTGTCTGTGTCTAACATTGGAAACACAACGAGCTACAAGGGCTGTCAAGCTCTTGGGACCCCAGAGAGAAAGACTCTGTAAATGGGAAGGATCGGGCCCTTGGGTGACAAAGGGGTTGTCCCTGCTGCAGACTTGAATCAGCTAGAGAGGAAAACTGGTTCAAGTGGGCTGTAAGCGAGGGAAACTGAGTCACTCAAACCCGGTAAAGTGAGGGTGAGGACCTCCAACCCGTGACAGAGTCCCCGATGGGCAGGCCGAGAAAAGCTCCTGCCTGAGGCTTCCCCAGCCCTCTCTGTATCCCAGCAAAGACACAACCATCTCAGCAAGGTTGACAGGCACAAACAGCAGGGATGCCTCCCCCTTACATCACTGATCCCCTGTCTGAGATCCTAGAGCCGGGCAGAGGGATTCCTGGGGGCCTCTGACGTTGAGGTGTGGGAAGCTGTGTATCCTCCAGAAAGAGGACTCCATCCCCAACTTGTGCCCACTAAGGCCTCTTCTCCCCTCAGAGATGACAGTCCCCTGAGTCTACTCACCCTGAAGGCAGAGAGGGGGCAGCGTCTCCTTGCCCCTTCCAGGCTCTGAAGGAGTATGTGAAACAAGGGAAACTACTAGCACAGCAACCCAAAAGCAGAAGTGTGAGCTTGCAGCTTTGACACAACCCCTCTAAAAGTCACCACCTACTAGGGGGGGCATCCTCCCAGTTTTATATCGGACAGTCCTGTTTTCTGAAGGGTTTGTTCTTGTCCGTTCCAGATGCATTTTTGTCCTGTATTTATGAGAGTAGATGCTAGCGGCACTGGTCACTTTCCACCCCCCACCCACCAGGAACTCATGATGTCTGCGTGGGAACAGCAGTGTCAGCACAGCAGTGTGGAGGCTCGGGGAGGGATCCTGGAGCTGCAGTTGCTGCACCGTTGTCAGCAGTGGTCCCAGCCCGGGCTTGTAAGTGTCAAAGGCAGCTCCCCTCCCCCAACCCACACAGCACCTCTCAGCTGAGAGGTGCTGGGGGAGGAGGAGCACTGCCCCATTCAGGGCTGCTGCAGAGTCCTGCTCCACACCACCCTACCACCTACTAGCTAGAGACCCGTCTTGTAGCATTGTGGGGAAATACTCCAGTCCACAGCCACAGAAGGAAAGTCCTCGGTTCACACATCTGAGATGCTGTTTCAGGCCGGCTGCAAAGTCTAGTTGGTGTCAGTGCAGTAGCTTGTGGTTAGAGCTGAAACAGAGATCCACGGCAAATATCCTACCCAGCAATTTTACCTGCTTGCAACCGAGTCCAACAAAGCAGATATAGGATGAAAACTAACGTGATGACACCAGGGCGCCGACACGGATTTACTCCCTCTGGGGTTGGGCTGCCACCACTGCCTGGATTTGGCCGGGTCCCCAAACTAACATGATGAGAGCCCAACTGCCGGGGAGGGCAGGGAGATGCACAGACGCTGCGTCCGGCGCCGCTCACTCCGCCGCCGCCATGGCACCTGGCACCGGCGGCACTCCCGACCACGATGAGTAAAGCAGGCTTTGAGATGTGAAAGTCCATTTTACTGCCGGTCGGGCAGCAGGATCCCAGCGGTGGTGGCGGCGGCTAGCCCCAGCTGTGACTCAGGGACTTTCCTGTGTCGCAACCTGAGCTAGCGACCACCGCGATCAGGATCCAGCCTGTGCAAACATCGGACAGGTCTTTTCTAACATGATGGTGGCCTGCGGAGTAAAGCACGTTAAACCTGGCCACCGTCGTATCTGAAAACACGCATAGACTGCTACTTATTATCCCTGCTCGGTTGTGTTATTGGAGATGAAATGGATAGTAGATTTATTATTCACAGGTATTTCCATTTTCAGGTAGTCCTTTGAATATCCAAATAATTCCCTTGACTGAAATGGGATATGTTTCTTTTTTTTTCTTTTTCTTTTTTCTTTTCTTTCTTTCTTTTTTTTTAAAAAAAATAATTCTGTTTATTGTATCATTCTTTCATTTCAGTGGTCATTTTGGTATTCTGATTGCATAATTTTCTGTAATTGTCCATTAACAATATTTCTAATATTGATGAAATAATGTGGCCAAAATGACCAAAATACCTGAAATAGCCAAAACAGGGGAAAAAACACCAAAAACCTGCAACCTGAAATAACAGGTTCAGGTTCCGGTTTATTAAGGCACCGGTTCTCGCCCTGGCCAATCACACAAACAATAAATACATAAAAGTAATAAATAACAGAATAACACAATAGCCATGTCTAATATGACAACCGATATGAATCAACCAGTTAACATGTACAAATCAAGGGATACTTATTCCTAATTAGTTCAGCCTGGTAAGCAAACGACGCCAGTTTTTTGCTTATCACATATGGATTATTGTTTTGTAGAACCCAAATTAATTTCTCCAGTGTATCCAAAAAGACCACTGCCTTCCACAGGGGATCTAACAGAACTTCCCTGATATCGATGAAATACTGGCAGTGTATAACATAATGTTTAATTGTTTCAATTTCTCCCAAAGAACATGTACAACGTCTTTGAGTCCTTGGGATTCCTGCTCACCTCCCTGCTAAAGCGGCTGTAGACATGTGCTTAGCTCGCAGGCGACAGAGTGCTGCTTTTACCTAATTTAAATCTAAGGAGAGAAAGGCTGCTGGACCCTTTTCAGGAAACCAATGAATGTATAGGGGCATAATTTTTGAGAGTCTAATAGCTCCCACATCCTCCTGTTTGGCAATATCTATGAGTTGCTGGCAAACCCCCAGCTTATCTCAGGGCAGAATAAGCCTGTCAGGACCAGCTATTAAATATCCCATCCCACAACGATTTAATATCTGTGTAACGACCCGCAACCATGGCAATCTCCTCAGTGGAGAACAGGCAAAATCTTCCAAACAGCAGATTTTTGACAGTCTATTGGGAGAACGAGCCAGCAATTTAAACAATAGTATTATTATTATTATTATTATTAACAAACATTTATATAGTGCCAGCAGTGTACATGGCACTTTACAAAGTAATAAAATAGACACGGTCCCTGCCCCTAGGGCTTACAATCTGAGCGACAGGAGCTGGGGGAGAGACATAGGAAGGGGAACAGAGGGAGAGACAAGGGGTCTAACATTCATGAAGATGCGAGGTCTCAAGTGCACGTACTTGGCTTGGTTACGATGAGAATGACAGCAGGCAGGTCCATGTGGCAAGGATAAGGGTAAACAGATCGTAGGTATAGGAATAGTGGCTCAGCAGGATAAAGAGTCAGACAGAGCAGAGCGAAAGAGGTGAGTTTTCTAGTAAAGTAAAGCAGTCTTAGCCATGGTAAGTAAATTACCCACTCCTGTTTCTAACCTCAAAAAATAAGAAGGCAGGGATGGGGGAAGTCCCAAAAGTCTCCGAAGGAAATTACTTAATGGGTGCGATAGTTCCTGTTTCATATCCACAAAGTGCTGCAGCATAGAAAATAACAGAGCAAACCGTAGCATCAAAAAGCCTTATAGCAGAAAGCTGCAAATTCTATCCAAAGGCTGCAGAGTTGTTCCAAAAAGCAGAAACCACCGAGGCGATTTTAGTTCTTACAAACTTACGATGCCTTACCCAGGAAGGAGTCAAAGACACTGTAACTCCCAAATATCGATATTCTTTAACTACTTCCAGGGAACTCCCTTTAACCTGCCATTGACAAAGTGAACCCCTCTTACCACATCTCACGATTTTAGATTTAGCATGGTTTATCTTTAAATGGTCCTGGTCACATACTGTTACAAAGGCATCGAGAGCTCTCTGTAATCCAACTGGGGTTCTAGAAATCAGGACTGCATCATCTGCATACATCAGCAATGGCACGGGGATATTATGAGCATGGGGGGGACCTGAAATATCGGAAAGCGATACCCAACAGAACAGAAACAGGTGGGCTAGATGAACCTTGAGGTCTCGTCCATCTCAAAAATTCTAAAATCATTCACTTTGCTATTTCAACCATCTGTAGATGGTGCAAGGGAAAGCAAAAAAAGAAAAGTGGGCTATAAAAACCGTGCAAATCTTGATTATTATTTTTTATATAACTTCTGCATCCATCAGAGGCCCAAATAATGCTCAGCTAGCAAAAATCCCATCCTAACCTAATTTCATTAACTATTGTCCTGTCATTGTGTAAATATGAATCACTCCTGGTTAGCTATCTCTGAACAGAGGCTTCAGTAACCTCTAAAGTCATGATGACCCCAAATAAACTGCTCTGTCTTGCTAGCGGTGAGGTTTAAGGACTAAGGGGTTTGAGAATGTGGGAATGGGCGTCAGGACTCCTAGGTTTTAATTTCAGCTCTGGGAGGGGAGTGGGGCTAGTATGTTTGAAGGGAGTAAGGGCTGGGAATCGAGACTCCTGGGTTCTGTTCCTGGCTCTCTGAGGCGCTTTCCACACAGGCTGCGGTGGACGGGGCGGTGCGTGGGGGTGCGTTCCTCCCTGGCTCCCCCCATCTCCACGCACGGAACATCAGGCATTGGTGCCCATTGCGCCGTGCGTGGGTGGTGGTGGATCCCACCCCGGCTGCTAGAGGCAGGGCCCGATCCCCGGGTAATGGCAGCAGGGAGAGGAGCAGCAGCAGCAGCAGTAGCAGCAGCTATAGAGGGGGGCACAGGAGGGAGAGTGGCAGCAGCATGGCGGGCAGTCAAGCCTCAGGGTCCCAGTACTCCCCTCCATGGGACATCACAGTGATTGAGGACAGTGAGTCAGAAGAAGACACTAGTCCTGCAGAGGAGATGTCTGGAGCTGAGGCGATGGCTGTCCCTCCTCCCAGAGCTGCAAGCTGGTGCGGACGGATGATCCGAGGGAGGTGCAGCGCACTGTGTGCAATAAGCTGGTGAAGCGTGGGCAGGTGCTCACCAACCTTGGGACAACCGCCATGGCGAGGCACCTGAAATCATGCCACAGCGCTCTGCTGCTAAGCGGGCAGGCAGTGGGAGTGGATGCCAGCAGGTTCCCGACTGCAGCGGCCAGTCACCCGCCTCCTTCAGCGAGTAAGTTTCCTGCACCAACTGCTGCCTCTAGCAGCAGGAGCAGTATTATTCCTGCTACTAGGGGGGAAGAACAGCAGCAGGAGCCTCGCCAGCAGCATCAGCCCACCATGGAGGAGCTGGGGTGGGGGCAGCTGCCAAGGCCATCGGCAGCTGGAGGGCGGCATGGCTTTCAGGAGAAAGCCAGGTGCCTGTTGGGTGAAATGATTGCACTGGATGGGCAGCCCTTCTCCATTGTGGACGACATGGGCTTCAAGTGGCTGACTGGGTTCCTGGTCCCCCAGTTTAAGCTGCCGTCCCGCACCACCCTCAGTTGGAATGTGGTGCCAGCCCTGTGCACGACTTTGAAGGAGCGGGTGAGGGAGCAGCTGGCAGGGGCTGGGGGGGCCACCGTCCACTTCACCACAGACCTGTGGTCAAGCAGGAACGTCCAGCACGCCTACCTGGCGGTGACGGCGCACTGGTGGCAGGACCCGGAGGCAGCTTTGGGGAGTGGCAGGAGGGGCCCCGAAGCAGGGTGTAGGTGGGCCCTGCTTCAGGCACAAGTCATGGACAGCCCCCACACCGCCAGGAACATCGAAGCAGCCCTGACCGCCATGGTGAGGGAGTGGGTGATGCAAGGCGCAGCCTTCACCAAGGGGTGTGTGGTGACAGACAATGCCGCAAATATATTGAAGGCAGTCCATGACGGGGGCTTCACCAGCATCCCTTGCACCGCACACACCCTCCATCTTGTGGTCAGGGATGCTCTGGGCTTGGGGGAGAAGGGGATTGGGGAAGGCACCCTTAGCTCCCTGATCAACCGGGGGAAGAAGCTGGTGGGGTTCTTCAACCAGAGCGTGAAGGGCAGCGAGCTCCTCCGGGAGAAACAGGCCAAGCAAGGCTCCCCAGTGCACCATCTGGTCCAGGATGTGGCTACCAGATGGAATTCCACCTTCTTGATGCTTGAGGCTTCTTGAGCAGAAAGCCACCTTGCATCAGGTTCAACTGGTGATGGACAGCGGGGCACCAGAAGGGTTTAATGAGGCGGAATGGGAGATCCTGGCTCACACGGTCTTCATCCTAAGACCGTTCCTGGGCGTGATGGAGACCGTGAGCAGCTCCACCGCCACCCTCAGCCAGGTGACCCCTCTGGTCTGGAGTCTCCAGAGGAGGCTGGACGAGATTCTCGGGGGGCAGGATTGCGGCCCTCAGGGCAGGAAGCTGGCTGGTGAGGCGCTTGCTCTGGCGCGGAAGCTGAAGTCAGGGCTGGAGGCACGTTTTGATGCGCTCCTGCAGTGGGAGGAATATGTCCTGCAACAATGCTGGACCCCAGGATCAAGGGCAGCATGGCATGCCAGACAGCACTCTATGGCCTCTGGAAGGGTGCGCTGGTGGACAGGGTCTGGGAGGCAGAGCGGGCTATGCAGCAGGATGCCCCTGGGGATGGTGGGAGTGGGAACAGTCACTCCTTTCAGCCAGGAGGGTCTATCCCTGCCCCCATCCCTAGCGGTAGCAGCAGCACCACCCCTATTGGCGGCAGCAGCAGAAGCAGCTTGGCCTCTGTGCAGGCCACTCTGGGGAGCATGGTGCCGTACACAATAGGGCAAGCAGCGCGGCTGAGGACACTGGTGGAGGTGGTGCCCAGTCAGAGCTACAAGAGGGAGTACGACGGCGCCTCAGCAGCCATGGAGACCTACCTTGAGGCGGAGCCCTGTATCGATCCCAGCAGCGATCCCTTAGCCTACTGGGCTGGCAAGGCCAATGTGTGGCCGGCCCTGTCCAAAGTGGCCAAGGGTATCCTGTCCTGCCCACCAACCAGTGTCCCCAGCAAGCGGGTGTTCTCCATGGCGGGGGACATTTGCTCCCCGCACCGCCTGAGACTGGGGGCCAAGTTAGTGGAGCAGTTGCTGTTCATTAAGGTGAACCTTCCGCTGCTGAGATTCCCCGAGCTGCCCCTGTACAAGGAGTGATGGTGCAGTGGCACATGCCATGCCAGGGGCAGTCATGGGATGGGGGGGATCCTCCTCCTCAATCTGGGCTAGGGCTACTGCTGCTGTGCTGCTCAGGTGCTGTCCCTCCCTCCCAATGCCGGCACCTGTCCCCCACCCTCACCCCTCTCTCTCTCTCATACTAGATGGCCTCGGCTGCCTTATCTGACTGACCTCACGATGCAGGGTGGCATTGGGAAACTGTAAGCCTGCCAGCTGGCCTCTAGCTAGACGATCTCGGCCCGCCTATCTGACTGGCTCTCTCTCGCGTGCGCTGCACAGTCTTCACCAGCCTATCTGAGTGCCCTGCCAAGGTCCCAGCCCGCCTGCCTGCCTCTCATGCCACGCTGCCTGTCTGCCTGCCCAGGTTGCTGCCAAGCTCAAAGCCTGCCTCAGCCCGCCTGCCTGCCTCTCATGCCAAGGTGCCTGTCTGCCCGCCCTGTCAACCCTGGCTGATGTGTCCCACTTGCCTGGTAATCCCGCTGCTGCTGTCTGCTGGTCCATGGGCACTCTTCTCTAGCAAATCCAAATATGCCCACGCAATCCTGTTGCTGCCATCTGCTGCTGTATGGAAGCTCTTCCCTGGAAAATCCTACCATCCTGGCTCGGCTCCATGGGTGCAGCGCACAGGCAAATCCTTCCAATGTCGTCTATGCTGTTCCCCAGGTTCTGTGCCTGGTGGGCAATGCAATGTCTGCTCCTGCTGCCAATGCTGCCTCTGCTGTTCCACTGCATCTAGTCCTAGGACCCACCCTCGGGGTTATGGAGATGCCATTCTGCTCAAAAAGAGTCATCATTCAACAGCGTTGAGAAACAGCCACTACAGCCACTCCAGCCCCGGGACCTGCCGTCAGAGTTCTGGGGCCTACGTTACCGGCAGGGAGGGCTGTGTCAAATATCCAGAAGCTGCCACTCTAGCCCTAGGACCCATCCTCGGGGTTATGGGGATGTCATAAAGCTCGCAGAGAGCTGTCATGCAACAGCATCAAGAAGCAGGCACTCCAGCCCCAGGACGTGCCATCAGGGTTCTGGGGCCTACGTTACTGGCAGGGAGGGCTGTCCAATAATATCCAGAAACTGCCACCCTACCCCTAGGACCCACCCTCAGGGTTCTAATCTGGAGCCCGTCATTCCATGACATCAAGAAACAGCAAGTTGCAACCACTCCAGCCTCAGGACCCACTGCCATCAGGGTTCTGGGGCCTACGTTACTGGCAGGGAGGCCTGTGTCCAATATCTAGAAGCTGCCACTCTAGCCCCAGGCCAGGACCCACCCTCAGGGTTCTTGTGCCCTGTCATCCCGCTCATGAGGCGCTGTCATTCCACCTTTTCTTTATGCAACCTGCTGTTCATGGAGAGAGAGAGAGAGAGAGAGAGAGAGAGAGAAAGTCTCCCGACTGCTAGAAGGAGAGACAGACATGATGCCACCCATGCTGTCACCTGCACTATATGGCCAGAGAGAGTGACAGAGAGGCTCCCCGCTAGAATGAGAGAGATGGGGAAGGAGAGGGAGAGGTGTATCCAGCTCAAGCTGCCTGCCACCTGCAAGAACCAGTGAGAGCTCTCATCTGTGCCCACATCCACCAGCCAACCTACCAGAATGAGATGGAAATAACACACAACATATTATATGTGCCTGCCTGTAGGGATCTGACAAGCTGTATACAACGAGCAGAGATTCTGCCACCTGCCAGAAGCACTGCAGCACAGAGAGGTAAAAGATTGGACAGGTCAAACTCAGCTGGTAACAACAAATATAACATTAATAATAACTTTTATTAACAGTATAAGAGTCAACATAAAAATAACAAAGAAGTGTCTCAGGGCCCACTTGGCCGGTCCCCTGGCATGTTTGGAAAGGGGGATAATGGACCATGGGAATGAGGGGCAGGCACCTCAGCCACTGCGAATCTGTGCCGCCGGGCAAAGTCAATGGCCACCTCACTGGAATCCTTCCAAGAAATGACAGACTGGCAGAACAGTTCGAGGGAATCCTTTTCAGCACGGAGGTAGTCCTGGTAGGCCTCAGACTGGTGCTCCCTTACCTGGAGCCCCTTGAACTGCTCCACCAGCTGGTCCTCCATATTTTTGGTGTGGGCGCAGAACATGACCAAACCGTTTTGGGTGGGCCTCCTTAGTTGGGCCCGAAAGGCCCTTGCCTTGACGGACTCCTCCCATGGGGCTGGAGGCTCCTCATCCAAGCTGGAGGGGAAAGACCTCTGATGGCGGTGCTTTTGACAGGCCTTCCCTCCTTGCTTCCGGTGATGCTCCTCATCACTGGAGTCCCTGTGGCCAGAGCTGGAGACATCCTGCCTAGTCACCTTCTCCCAGTGTAGTTTTTCAATATGGGCTATCAGCCCTGATGTGGTCCCCTGGCTGTGCCTCTTAAACATTTTGTGGCAGACCGAAAGAACATAAAGATAGGAACATAAGAAGTGCCATACTGTGTCAGACCAATGGTCTGTCAAGCCCTGCCTGCATTCTGTCTCCACAAGAGGATGGGCGGCCAATCTCTCTCTGCAGGGGACTTCCTAACAGGTCATAGGACAATCCATTCCCTGTTGTTCCAGCCCCCGTGCCTTAACTTGCATTCTGCAAATCCATCAAGCTTCTCATACCACCGCCAGACATCGGACCTTGTGCACCTGCTGTCTGGCAGTAGGTTTTGTTCATTTAGATGGAATTAGATTTTTATTACTAAGTGGAATTTCTCCACGTAATTATTGTAGTATGTCTTTTGTTATGTTTATGTACGATGAAGAGTTTCTCTTCTCTCGTTTTATTATTTCTTTTTCTTCTTTAGTTTAGAGTATTATGTTTGATACTCTGTTTTGTATGAATTGTATGTGCATAATTATTTATTGGGCCATGGCAAAAGCCCATGCCAACAATAAAGTAAAGTAAAGTAAAGTCTGGCAGTGGCACTGGCGACCTCCGCCTCGGTGTCCTACGCATGGCACCAGTGCCGGGGGCAGCATCCGATTCCTCACCCTCTCTGAAACAGGAACACATAAACAACACCTAAGTATATCATGCATTTATGATGATGCCTCTAGTCCTCCCTCCTTGGGGTGCTAGGGATGGCAACCGGAGACAGCGACCCTGGCTGGCTGGCTGGCATGTGCAAATCCTGCCCTTATTTGGGTGCTAGGGAGGGATAGCAATGGGGAGACCCTGGCTGGCACGTGCAAATCCTGCCCTTATTTGGGTGCTAGGGAGGGATAGCAATGGGGAGACCCTGGCTGGCACATACAAATCCTGCCCTTATTTGGGTGCTAGGGATGGCAATGGAGAGACCCTTGCTGGCACGTGCAAATCCTGCCCTTCTTGGGGTGCTATAGGGATGGCAACAGGAGACCCTTGCTAGATGGCTGGCACAGATATGGGTGGGTGCTTCCTTCACCTCATGCTGTGACTGCTGGAAGAGCCCCCCACACCCTCTCTCTCTGTGGCAGACATCCGCTCCCACCCGCTGATGCCCACTGTTTGTGCCTGACTGCCCACCACCAACCCACCCACCCACCTGCACACCAGTGAGCTAACTCGCTCTAAAGGATAGTATTCTTCTTGTCCTCAAAGTAAAAAAAAAGTTTACACACCTGGCAGCACCTCCTGTGCCTGCTTGCTCCTCTACTGAGGAGCCGACCTCCACCACCGAAGGTTCAGCAGCGGCAGGAACCTCTTCCTCCACCTGCACAGGCTCCACCACCTTGTCGAAGCCTCAGGCCTGGCGTTTAATCCTCACACTCATTTTTTTTTTTTTAGTCCACACACACACACACAAACAAACAGCCAAACCAACACACTCACCAACTCGCCAAACCAACACAGTCAAACCAACACACAGTCCAACACAGCCAAAACACACCAAACGAAACCAAACACCCAGTCAACCACAACACACACGCTGTCGCTCCACACAAGCTCCGCACGCACACAAATTTCCGGTTTCCAGCTTCCAACGCGATCACGGGACCACGCGATACCTAGACCGAAACCGATTTCCAAACGCCCGAACCAAACACCACCGAACCAAACGACCAAACCCAAAGCCAATTCCCAGACCAAACAACTGAACCCGAACTTGGTTCCCAAACTGAACGACCAAACAGCTGAACCGTGACCTGTTCGCACATCCCTACATTTTTGTTGCCCTTCTCTGTACCTTTTCTAGTTCAGCTAGGTCTTTTTTGAGATGGGGAGACCAGAACTGCACACAATATTCGAGGTACGGTCACGCCATTGATTTGTATAGAGGCATTACAACATCCTCAGTTTTATTCTCTTCCCCTTCTGAATAATTCCTAACATTCTGTTTGCTTTTTTGACTGCTGCTGCGCACTGCGCTGTGGATTTCATTGTATTGTCCACAATCACCCCCAGATCCTTTTCCTCTCTCTGGCCTCCACACATGGAAAGCTAGGAGGGAAGGAAGAAAGTTAGAAGTAGCGGCAATGTCCTGGTGTTGGTGAAGTGGGTTGGACTACAATACCTCTGAGGTACCTTCCAACTCTAAGATTCTATGAACTTCTGCTGAGGGATTACATGAGGGACTACCAGCTGGAGCAGAGTTGGTGAATCTTTTCCTTCCCAGGGGCAACTTTGAAAATTAGTCCAAGCTTTGAGTTGGGAGTGGGGGTGCTTTAAGGGTGCACTCAGGAAGACGAGGTCCAGATCATGGATTTACACCAGAAATCTGTCCCCTGGCTTTGTACACATGCCCTCATCTCTGCTCCTTTACCGTGAGCTCAGTCTTCCAGTGCTTATCAGTAAGAACTAGATCCAGAGACCAGATCCAAGATTGGAAAGGGGTCAAATGAAAACTAGCCATGGGCTGCATTTGGCCCTCGGGCCTGACTATTCCTGTCACTGAACTAGAGTGTAGGGAAGGACTGAGCCAGGGGCGTGTCACAGAGGAACATAGAGTCACACACATGTGATACTGGCCTACATGTAGACTACAAGTCTGGTAAATATGTAAAGCAAAAGGTTCCACATGTATGTAATGTTACAATTGAGAACTGTAAAACCCAAATTAGGACTGTGACACGTGACCAAGCTCCAGGAAATGCAAAGAGATACAAAGAATGTGTATTTGGGGGCCCTGGCCCAGACGGGTGGCCAGAGACATTTATATACTAATGCAGGCAGCCATTGCCTACGTGCAAGAGACACAGAAAAGCTGATAACGAGAACAAAGAAAATTCTAGAAGCCTCGAGAAGATACGAGGAGTTTCCTCCTGGGGATATAAGGAGTTGTACCCCAGAGGGGGCAAGGGACTATCAGAGCTCTCTTGCTCGGCCACCTTGAGCATTCTCATCTGCATCTTGCCAGCAAGCTAGGCTGGAAGACATGAACTGAGAGACAGGACTTTGCTCTCTAGCAACACTAAGGCTTACATCAAGGACTGAGATGAACTTATGGACCTTGGTAGGGTAAGATGCTTATTTAGGAAGTCAACCAGTATAGATCAGGAATGCATTATATTTACCTTTGATTTCTAGTAACCACTCTGTATCAACTATCTTGCTTATGTAATCAATAAACTTACTTCTTATCTTTATGAAGAAGTGTCTGTGTCTAACATTGGAACACAAGTGAGCAACAAGAGTTCTCAAGCTTTTGCAAACCCAGAGATTAAAGAGCCTGTACACGGGAAGGATCGGGGCCTTGGGTGACAAAGGGGTTGTCCCTGCGGCAGGCTTGAACTGGCAAGAGAGAAAAACTGGTTCAAGTGGGCTGTGCGCGAGGGAAACTGAGTCACTCAAACCCGGTGAAGTGGGGGTGAGGACCTCCAACCTGTGACAGGGCGTAGCTATAATAGGTGCAGCAGGTGCAGCCACACCAGGGCTCTCGTGCCAGGGGGGGGGCACACTCCTATGGACTGCATATGTACATGGAAGTGGAGTGCCCCTGGAAGGGACCAATTCCATTTTCTGCACCAGAGCTTATTCCCACCCAGCTAACCCTCGCCCCCCGGACCGAACACTGGATTTATCATTCGTGGGGATTGTAGTTAGTTGGTCTGGCATGAGAAGGGTTGCAGAAATATTTATTGAATCTATAGATGAGTCAATAAATGATGTTAGTGCAGTAGGTTTATAAAGGTAGTTTTGTTATTTACTATTTATTACATTTGATCTTTTCCATGGCAAATCCTGTGTTTGAGCCTCCTGTCTGCCTGTTTTAATCTCCTTTGGAAATCATTTCCTAGCCTTGGGCTGCTCCACCTTTTCCTCGTGTTTCTAAAAGGAATCTAGGGCTAGTAGATGACAACATATAGATCACAGGTTCCCAAACTATGGGTCTGGAACTCAAATGAGTATGAGGTTTCAATCCATTTCGGGAGGGCAGGGTGAGGCCATGCCCCTCCTTCCTCGTCCCCCTTGCTTCTGACCACATGCCGATCGATTGTGCTTCAGGGCTTCCCTGAATCTAGCCTTTGCTTGGGCCCCTGCGGAAATGGAAGTGTCAGGTAAAAAACAACTGTCCGTGGCAACCCTAGAAAGGGCACCCCTGATTTTCCCGACTGTGTTGATATACTTTGCGTGTACTTGTTGCTTTCTGGGGTCACGGGGTTATCTTTAAGGCCCCTTTGCCACAAAGGCCAAACTCAGATTTTCCTAAGGGTGAGGGAGATGACCTCTGGAAGGCTTACTCCCACCTCCTGAACATTAAAGCAACCCTTAATCCCGCCCCCCTCCACACATGCATGTTAGCTGTAGCACCCTCGATAGTCCCTTCCAATTGGCATCTCCTTGTCCCCGAATTTGGCATGACAAACCCTACCGAGCCCCAGCAGAGATGCTGGGAGGAGTGGGGGTGTTTCTAAGTGCAGCCAAGGTTCCCTCGCATTTTTCCCCAGCATGAGATATGGTCTTTCATGTTTCATACCTGTGTTTGTGCATGCTCCAAAGGACCTCTCTCTGCCTCGTTTGTAGGTGCTAATTTCATGTTAATATAAGAAAAAATCAAATATCTGTTCCCTGTCATTGAGACTGGGCTGAGAAAAAGAAGAATTTTAAAAAAAGCTTGAGGAAAAAATGGAAGACAACGCACACAAATGGCCACATGAGCCAGACCTGAGCCCTTGAGACTTCAGATTGAAAACCCCATGGCCGTTTTTCAACGTGCATCAAACCTGTGGATTAGTCTTCATTCGTGTGAAATAAATGTTTGCAGAATCTCACGCGTTTAACGAATCATGAGCGAGATATAAGGACATCCAAACTAGCGTGAAATCAGTTTACATGTACCAAAATCTCGTGTGCTTAAGTTTATCTTCTGAAGGGATTTCAAAATCCAGTTTTAAGGAAGAGGTATCCCATCATGCCTCGCTTTGTATCCTGGGCTGCAGAGCATGTCGCAAGTGTGGTTGGTGTGCTGTGGATCCACAAGAGCATCTGTATCCATTACACACTTTTTAATTCTGCCACTAGAGAAAGGTAGGTTGCATATTGTCTATTAACTGAAGCAGCTGTTGATCAGGATTCTGCAGCAGTAATAACTGTGTGACTGGATAGCTATGGTTGGGGTTAGGTTAGAAATATTCACTGTGATTTGATTTTGATTGCAATATTTATTTTATTTATTTAATACATTTTTACCCCGCCCCTCCTGCGAACAGCTCGGGGCGGCTTCCAACAATAAAAATACAATATAAAAACAATTTAAAACCATCAATAATAATAACAATCATAAAATTATTGAGATGCTGTTCTTTACTTGCAGAGGAGGGTGTTGGTTAAAAGAAAAGCGGACGGAGGCGGTGGAGGCGGCTACCAGCACAACATCAAGATCCATCCGAGCTCCCCTCTGGAGCCAACCAATCGGGATGCCTGTCCTCCTCTCTCACCCCCTCACTCCCCTCTTCACCCCCCTCCCTTTCACCTGTTTCTTCCCTTACTCCTTTCCCCTCTCCTCCTGCCCCCCACTAAGCCTATCATCTCTCTCCACCATCCCCCCCTCACCATTTCTTGCCCCCTGCCCCTCGGCCAGTTTCCTGCCGATCCCATCGCCCCCCTTCCTCTAATCTTATCCCCATTCCCTGTCTTCCCCCTGATAATCTCCCGTTCTCCTGCTCCCTCGGGAACTGTCACTCCTCTGCTAACAAAGCCCCCTATATCCATGACCTTTTCTTCTCTCGCTCCCTTCACCTTCTTGCCCTTACTGAAACCTGGATCTCCCCCACTGACTCTGTCACCCCTGCCACCCTCTCCTACGGAGATCTCTCCTTCTCCCACCAGCCTGGCTCCAAAGGCTGGGGTAGTGGCTGAAGCCTCCTCCTTGCCTCTTCATGCCAGTTCCAACCC
>QEPC01000342.1:1678921-1706842 GCA_003113815.1 Sphenodon punctatus
CCCCCCCCCCCCAAGCTCCCTCTCCTCCTTTCTCTCCAAGTTTGAGTCCTGGCTCACCCTATTCCTCTCTGATGACATCCCCACACTCAGCCTTGGTGACTTCAATATCCATGTTGATGCACCCTCTCAGCCTGGCATTGCCCGCTTCCTCTTCTTAGCCTCTTCCTTTGATCTCCACTTCTGGAGTAGCTCCCCCACCCACACTGATGATCACGCGCTTGATCTCGTGTTCTCTAGGAACTGCTCTGTCTCCGATCTCTCCTTCAAGCCCCTTCCCATATCTGGCCATTTCCTTCCCTCTTTCAACCTCTCCCACTGCTCCCCCTCCTCTTTCCCATTTCCTCATCCCTTCCGCGATCTACAGGCCATTCTACCCAAGGACTTTGCTTCCTCCCTCTCTCTTCTTCTTCCCCCAGTTTTCTCCTCCTCCTCCCCCGACTCTGCCATCTCCACCTTCAACTCCTCTCTTGCCTCCACCCTCGACTTCCTTGCCCCCTCTCCTCATGCCCAGCTCGTTCTTGTAACCCTCGCCTCACCCCTAACATTCGTCATCTCCGTTCCTGCACCCGGACTGCTGAACGCCTCTGGCGCAAATCCCACTACTGCGCTGACTTCCTCCACTTCAAATTCTGCTTCTCATCGCTCAACTCTGCTATCTCCCTCGCTAGACAGCAGTACTATGGCTCCCGCATTGAGTCCTGCTCCCGGGACCCTCGCCGCCTCTTTTCCACCTTTTGACTCCCTTCTCAACCCCCCACTGTCCTCCTCCTCCCTCTTTTCTCTCCGGTCAGGATCTTGCTCTCTTCTTCACCTCTAAGATTGACAGGATCTGCCTGGAAATTGCTTCCAGGTTCTCTCCCCCACCTCTCTCCTGTCCTCCTTCCCTCCCACCTCCCTTGAGGAAATCTCCTCCCTGCTCACCTCTTCCAACCCCTCTACTTGCCCCCTGGACCTCAATCCTTCTTGCCTCCTGACCTCCATTGCCTCCACCGTCGCCCCTCCCCTCCTGCATCATCAGCCTCTCCCTCTCTACCGGCTCCTTCCCCTCTGCCTTTAAACACACCACTGTCTCCCCAGTCTCAAAAAGTCCACTCTGGATCCCTCTGAACCCTCTAATTACTGTCCTGTCTCGCTCCTCCCTTTTGCTTCCAAACTCCTTGAGCAGGTTGTCTACTCCCATTGCCTTGACCTCCTCTCCACCAACTCCTCCCTTGACCCCCTCCAATCTGGCTTCTGCCCCCTTCACTCCACAGAATCTGCTCTTGCTAAGATCACCAACGATCTTCTTGTGGCTAAATCCAACTGCCTCTACTCTATTCTTGTCCTCCTGGATCTCTCTGCTGCCTTCGACACTGTCAACACTCAGTCCTGCTTGAATCATTTCACTCCCTGGGATTCCGGGACTCTGTCCTCGACTGGTTCTCCGCCTACCTTTCTGACCGCTCCTTCAATGTTTCTCTTCGTAACTCCTCCCCCTCCTCCTCCCTGCCCCTCTCAGTCAAGGTTCCCCAAGGCTCTGTCCTTGGCCCTCTCCTCTTCTCTATCTACACCAGTCCCTAGGCAAACTCAGTGCTTCCCATGGTTTCCAATACCACCTATACGCTGCTGACACTCAACTCTATCTCTCCACTCCTTCCCTCTCCCCCTCTGTCCAAGCTCGTCTCACCAACTGTCTTTCTGATATCTCCGCCTGGATGTCTAAATGCCAACTTAAACTGAACATAGCTAAAACTGAACAGTTTAGGCACAATGGCCTTTTTAGAAGCATCTAGCCTAAACTGTTCTGATCAATTGCTTTTGTTCAAGGATTTAAAATACCTCACATGGTTGTACCCTGTGATGCTGGGTTTATATTATCATTAAAGTATACTTTCTTTCGATTTAAAAGATCTCTGTGTGTGTGTGTGTGTGTGGTAGCAAATACGCCTCTGTATGCTAAGGTGACAGAACCTGGGAACTGTTTTATACTGTCTTGTGAGCCTGGCTGTTTTAAAGAAGCAGAAGAGGTCTCATCCTCCCCAGAGGGATGAGACCGGAATCTGAATAAATAAATACCTCTGGGGTGGTGGCAGCGGGAAAGAGACCAGTTAATAAGTGGGTAACAGGGTGCCGGGAGGCTGTGGTGAACCCCAGTGGACTGTGTTATGCCACACCCTCCACTGGCTTCCCCTTCCTGAGCGTATCCTGCACAAGCTCCTCGTCTTCACCTACAAAGCCCTTCATAACCTTGCTCCCCCCTATCTCTCTGCTCTGATCTCCCTCTGAACCCCTGTTCAAACACTCTGCTCCACTTCCATCCCCTCCCTCACCCTCCCATGCCTCCCCTGCTCCTCCAACCGCCTTCGTCCTTTCTTCCTCGCTGCCCTGCATGCCTGGAACTCCCTCCCTGCCCTCGTCCAGCTTGCCCCCACCCTAGTCCACACCTTCAAGTCCCTCCTCAAAACCAACCTCTTCCTCTCTGCCTCTCCTAACTCCTGCTAATCCATCCAGGATTATCCCCTACTTGTTATCTGCAAACTCCTATTTACTGTAACGAAGCCAAGAACATGTACCTGAGTTCTCGCATCCTCGTGAATGTTGCATCCTTGTCTCTCCCTCTGTTCCCCCTTCCCTATCTCCCCTCCCTCGGTCTTTAGATTGTAAGCTCTCAGACAGGGACCGTGTCTATTTTATTATCTGTAAAGCGGCAGGTACATTTCTGGTGCTGTATATAAATGCTAATAAATAAATAAATAAATAAATAAATAATAATAATTAAAAGGGGTGAGGTGTATAGGAAGCACAAGTCATTCAAAGTAATATTCAGATTTGTGACTTCCTGTGCCCAGCAAGGACAGGCAAAAAAGACAATTTGGCTTGGGCCTTGCACCAAAGATGCCTTTTTTCTTTTGCTGATGGATAAGGCTAAAAGAAGAATATTCTATTGATTGTTTGTTTTGGGGGGAGGAGATTTCCATGTAACTGGTTGTACTTGAGACAGATTTAAAAACAAAAAACACACGCACAAAGCAACACATTGAAAACTCTCAGTGCAATAAAAGCAAACATTTTAGATTCAAAAGTGGTCCCTAGTCAGTGCTAGTGTTGCCATTTCCACCTACCTAACCGTAGTCTTCCAAGTTTCCAGTGAAGTCATCAGATGCAGTGGTTGCACCTGGAGTTGCACAGCAAAAATCCAAATGTATGGATTATGAAAGCATCTGTAATCATGTACTGCGACTCAACTTAAATGATCCAGGTACATTTCAAACCCATAAAATGAAAGCAGTGTCACTAGTATCAAAAATCATTGCAGACTCCACTGCATTACAGATTTCTAATGTAGCATGTAATGTCAGCGGTAAGAAAACGATTCATAAAGTATGCTTGCATTAAAACAGTGAGTATATTTTAAAAGAATGTATTCATTTAAAAGAATATATCAAATCAATGGCCTTGAAAAATGCCCAGTGAATGTAGTTCACATTTTGAGTTGTGCAAGTTTAGTGGGAAATAGCTTGGGATTGTTTATAAAACTGACAAAGAAACTTGTCAAGAGGAACCAGCGGGACAAAATTAAATGAGAAGAAAGATGCAAAAAGAAAACAACCCCAAATGACTTCAGATCAAATCCAGGAACACATTTGAAGCCAGAGGGTGAGTATTCTGCTAATAATGACATGCAAGATAATCTTGAGTATTATTATTATTAATAACAATATAGCACCAGCAATGTACCTGTCACTGTATAAGCAATAACGACTGACAGGTCCCTACCACAAGGGGTTTACAATCTAAGGGTGTTTTTAGGCAAGTGCCTTCCCTCCCTCCCTATTACCCACTAATCACCCCCCCACCCCCCACCCCCAGCATGCATGCTGCAGGGATGCATTGGTGCCCTGTGCAGCTCTGCAACATGCATGATGGGTGGGTGATTGGTGGGTAATAGGTGGGGAGGCACTTGTCTAAAAACACCCTTAAGAAAGACAAGGTGAAGTTGAGAAGATGATACCACCATGAAGATAATGGAACCAGTACATGAGACAACAGAATCTAGCAAGACTCTGCAACCTGGAGATGCCTTGATACTGCTATTAGAGACTTTGCTGTGGGCCACCTAAATTCCTAGAAGCTCTGTAGGCTGAGTGAGATATTCATCTCAGTCCTAATAGTGAGCGTGTTAGGAAATAAATGAGTTTACTGTACCTCAGTTTACCCCAAACGGGATCAAAGGTCACCAATTAACAAGCCAAAGTATGTGGGTACAACTCCATTTTATTGAATAGACAGTTAACATCTGGACATGGCAGTGTTACCAGTTAAGAACCCCAGTAACCCAACCTAGGATATCTTACGTGTCCAAGGGCACGGCCCGAGATGCAAGCTGGCTCAGAGGAGGGGGCCCAGCAGATGGCTGGACAGGAGTCTCTGGGTCTCTGAGAGCGACGGTAAGGGTCAGAGGCCCACGCAGGCTCACTGAAATGCTCGTAGCCGCAAGCGCCAGTGACAAGTGATAAGGGCCTGGGCGTTTCCTTTTATACATGTTGCAGGGTCCCCTCTGCCAGGTGCAGAAAATAAGCTGCCCATTCATTTCTCTAACACTTGCAGGAGAGCCACCAAAGCTATTTTGACTCTTTGGGGAGTATTTCTCTACTGCCTGGCTGCCAATCCGGTCTGCTGAAGCTACCTCCCTTTTCTTTCAGACCTTCTTTGTTTTCTCGGAGATAGCGGCTGTCTGGGTTGTTATTGTGGCCTTGGAGATACATTTTCCTGCTAGAGTGCGAGTTGTTTACAACTTTAATCTCATAGACATTGTTGATTTGTGCCAGCTGAGACTTATGCATCAAATTAGCTGAATTGAATTTGTTCAGGCCTCATCCCTCTTGTGTCTCTGGCCATGGCCAAACTGCCTAATCGATACATCATAAGTGTGTGTCCACAGAGATCGGCTGGTTTGGAGTGAAAAAAACTTAAGTCCTCTAAGGGTGCCTCCACACAAGCTGCAGAGAGCTTGCTCCCCCCCGCCCCATGCCAGGTGGGCAATCATTGCTGCCACACAGGACCAGTGTGGGAAGCAGGAGAGATGGACGCTCCCCCCCCCCGCCCCTGCCATGGGGCACCATGACCCACCAACTAGCCCATCCCTGGCTGTGATGTGCCCATGTGATGCGGGAGTGGAGCTAGCGCCTGCTGCTCAGAGCCCCGCAGAGTGGGGCAGACGGGGACCAGGCACAAGAGCGGTGGTGCGATATCACCCCTTGGGCAGACTTACCCCACTTTGGGTACGGTTGCTATGTGCTGCATCCTGGCCCTTCCCCCCAAGGACGCAGTACATAGCACCCAGCTGCCCACCCTGCTGGGGAACATCTGGTGGCTGCGCTAGGCACACGATGCACTGCATTGTGTGGTACGTCTGCCCGGCGTGGGGTAAGGCTACCCAAGGCATGGAAAGTGCATTGTGTGGCTTCACCCTATGGCTTTCTGTGTTGTTTCTTCCACTCGGGGTGTTTTCATATGGCTGGGCTGCCCCCTTCACCCCTGGGGCAGCCCCAGCATGTAAAGGCAGCCCCACCAGAACAGGCTGTGGCCAATACGGCCGCTGCGCCCGCCCGCCCCCAGGAAATTGACCACGGCCCGGAATTGGCGGCGATCACGGGCGCCGATTCCGGGCCGTGGTCAGCGGCCAGACGTGACGTTGACATGCTCAGCCATGGGGAACTCCCCGTGGTTGAGCGTGTCAGCGTCACGTCTGTTCAGTGTTACGCCGGGTGGTCATCCCCGTGAATCACGGGGGTGAACATCTGGCGGGGAGCTTCCATTCCCCCCAAACGACATTACAGGATCACGTTCACCATGTGGGGATTCACCGTGGTTGAGTGCGATCTCGTAACGTCTGAAAATACCCAGAGTTGCGGGCACCAGTCTAGAGCACCGGGTGATCGCCCACAACTCTATGGAGTGTGTCGTGGGGAGGGTGCCACATGGGTAGAATGTGGCCTGGGGAACCTGGCCATCTGAAGCAGACCCAGGTGGGGCTGGGAGTGGGCAGACACGGGGGTGCACCCCTGGGGGCAGGCAGCCCCACATCCATCCAAAAACACCCACTGTCACAGTAAGTCAAGAATATTATTGTTACTATTCACTATTTATATAGTGACATCAATGTTTCTGGTGCTGTACAATCTGTCTCTGCCCCAAGGGGCTTACAGTCTAGGAAAGACAAGAGAAGAGAGACAAGGGAGAGAGCAACATTCACAAGATTAAGAAACTGAAGTTACAGGGAAGAAGGAGACCGTGCGTGATGGGACCACCCCAGTGCAGGGTGTATGAGGAGCTAGGGAAGGCCTGATGGAAGAGGAATGTTTTTAGGAGGGATCTGAAGGTTGGGCTAGAAGGAGCAGAGAGTAGGTGTTCAGGGAGGGAATGCATCCAGACTCAGCCATTCTGCTCTAGGTATGAAAGGTAAGGTTGCTGGAAAAAGCTGCATGAGATGATTCACCCCCACCCCCATCGCAGTAATAACTTAAAATGAAAGGCTTCCAGAAGTGAAATATAATTTTCTAATGACTAGAAAGCTGCAAGAAGCAATTTAATCAGAGAGTGAATAGTTATGGCAGAGACAGATTGCTTTTGGGCAAAATGCAACATGTGGTTCTGAGAAAAGAACACATAAGTAATGGAAGCGGATGGTATGACATTGTTTCTGGGCACTCGAGAGTTACTTGGCAATTACAATTCTGTGACTAAGATGCAGAGATCAAACATCAGTAGGAAGCTGAGTACATGAAGGCCCCACTGCTTATCACGGCAAACCCAGAAAGAACTTGGAGGAGTTGTGTGCTAGCAAGGCTCTACGTGTAGTGATAAGTGAAGTACAAAGTGCTTGTTTTTATGGGGGAGATGGGGCGTCGGATGTATCGCTCACTTGCAGCTTGAGGTGGGTGTTCAAGAAAGGTAGGGAGTGGGAAGTTAAAGAACAATTTTAAAAACTTATAGAATGTAAGAGAAAGAAGGGGAAGAGATATCGGTGAAGGTATTTGTCGGGACTTGGCTGAAATAACATGGATTTCCAGAAGTGGATTGGGGTCAAGGGCTCGGATGTAGTTGGTAGTTATAAGGAAGCCCAAGCTGTCATTCTTGAAAAGCATTCACAAGCATTATAGCCACCATGCCGTGCACACAGATCTAATCTCAGTGGTATTCATGCAGTGGAGTCAAGGGTGGAAATGCCAAGCTTTTGGGAAATGTGAAAAACCTGATATTCTCTTTTCCTCCAGCGCTTCACAATGGAAGAGTCTGAAAGAAGCTGAAGCTTCCCAATTTGTCTCAAACTATAGCACGCAAGGGTTGAAGCTATTAGGTCACTTGTGAATAGGGATGAACACATCCTAAACTCTCTTATGAGATGAAAGAATGAGTTTGGTTTGCCTGCAGAGATGCTTCAAGGGAGTAGGTGCATTTAGAGAGTCAGTCTGGTGTAATGGCTACGTGTGCAGTACTTGGACCTGGAGGTAGGGGGCGATCCCAGTTCTAGTCTCACCTTGACCTTGGGCCATCACAGTATTCTCTCAACCTAACCTACCTCACAGGGTTGTTGTGAGGATTAAAAGTTGTGTTAAATTGTTATATGTAAAGGGCTCTGAGTGCCATGGCAGTGGGGCGCTATATTAAGATTATAATTATCTTCTATACGTATTCTCCTAANGGTGACCTTGGGACAGTCACAGTATTCTCTCAGCCTAACCTACCTCACAGGGTTGTTGTGAGGATTAAAAGTTGTGTTAAATTGTTATATGTAAAGGGCTCTGAGTGCCATTGGCAGTGGGGCGCTATATTAAGATTATAATTATCTTCTATACGTATTCTCCTAACTATTTTGAGGTTCATGATCTGAGACAGTGAGGGTGGCCAAGCTTGGAGCTTTAGAGTTGGGTCAAAATGATCGGTTCAAAACACAAGACACGATTCATACGTCGGGGGGGGGGACAAAACCCATTGCAAGCAACACTAAGCGCTTTCATGTATATAAATATATATTTATTTATACAAACTACATTATATAAATCTAAATAAAATATAAATTTTAATATAAATAAATAAATGTCTAAGTGGTTTGTGGATTGTAGCCAAAGATTCAAAACCACAAAGGTGGAAGTGAATCCTGCTTCTGTCCTCGCACAATTAAATTGAATGCAAATATACTGAATTTGGCACATCTGGCATTAGCTTGGGATTATCAGGTACCCTGGGAATTGGTTCTGGAGAGTCTGAGAACTGGGTCCAGACCATCAAGGACAAGGTGGGGACCAACACAGAGGCGATGGACAGGATGGAAAAATAGACAGGCAGAGCTGATTCAGGGGCAAATAAACCCAGTTTGGGAAGAGGAGCACAGGTCTAGCAGCCAGCAGGAAGCAAAGGAGACAGAAAGGAGTTGTCAGAGAATCCCCCCAACTTTCCGTGACTGCAGTCCTGCCTTAAATACTGATCTAGGCAGCCAACTAGGAAGGGCCATGGAACGAGGCCTAGCCTAGATGACCGGGATTGCCTGACCACCACAAGCCCTTTAGGAAATTCCATGGCCAGAGTGTGGTGGTGAAACTAAGGAGCCAGCCCCTACCCGGCCAAGGGTGCCAGCTCTAGCCCAGGTTCCTGACAGAAATATTTGTTTCAGGCCTATCCCTCACCTTGTTTCAGTCCTCGCCTGAGCCCTGTCTTCGGCCCTTTTCACACAGACACTCTAACACTGATAAAATGGGTGTTACCTTTTATTATACATGTTGCAGGGCTACAGGTGTGCTCTATGGGTGCCCTGCAACATGCATAATAAAATGTAATGCCCATTTTATCAGTGTTAAGAGTGTCTGTGTGAAAAGGGCCCAAGACAGGGCTCGGGAGAGAAGGACTGAAGCAAGATGCGGGATAGGCCTGAAACGAATATTTCTAACACTGATAAAATGGGTGTTACATTTTATTATACCTGTTGCAGGGCACCCATAGAGCGCACCTGTAGCCCTGAAACATGTATAATAAAAGGTAACACCCATTTTATCAGCCTTAATCTATGCTTGGCCTGGTTTGAAAACAGCTCAGGAGTCCTGACTTGGCTTTAGTTCTTTGGCTTCTGACCTTCTGGTGTTTGACTTAGCTTCATCCTGGCAACATTTCCAGTGCAACCCACTTCCACCCCATGGCTGCAGCCTACGACTGACTCACAGTTATCAAACCTGAGCTCATTCCTGCCTTTGAGTTCTGCTCAAACCTTGGCCCACACTCCTAGTTCACTTCGATGGCTGCGGCCTACCTCTGACCTCGCAGCTACCAACCTGTGTTCCTTCCTGCCTTTGAGGTCTGCTCAAACCTTGGCCACACTCCTAGTTCTAGCCCATAGTCCTGGATAGGGCAGTGCCTGAAAATGGGATGGACAATCCAGCTGACTTGGTATGTAGGGTTGCCATTCACCTGGTGTTCACCCAGACAACCTGGAAATGAGGGTGTCTTTGTCCGGCATCTGGGCTGGGATACTAAATGTATGGAAGTCAAAGCCTGGAGCCAGCATCATCCCCTGTGGTCTTGGGCATCCAGAACATGGGGAAGCGACTGCATGTTGGGATGGGTCTTTCTCCGGCGAGGTCTCTGCACTCCTTTCATCCTGGTCCGTTGTGACTCTGGTTCCCCTGGATTCTAGCTCTGTCACGGAGAGGAGGAGGGTGGTGATGGTGACCAGAGGATACTTCCTCTTCCTGTCCTGAGTAGGACCCCAGCAAGTAGAACACCAAGGAGGCCGGGCTGGCGGTGGTGGTGGTGGAAATAGCAGGAGTGAGAGACAGACAGACAACTTGCTTGACAGGCCATATCAACCCCTGCCAGCACTATGGCCCTGTGGCCAGCTGCAAGCTGTGTTTGGGGCTGGGGGGACTGGGGCTACATTGACTGGAGGAGCCAGCTGTCACTCTGCTTTTCCCTCCCCTTTCACAGGTAATAATTCCCAGGGTGGGACCCTGTGGGTGCCAGCCCTCAGGCGACACCTAAAGGGTGTTGGCCCGGCCGTTGGCTGGGCCAGGGGGCTCGGGGGCCCATCTGCCGGACAGACGGCGCATCAGACACCATGCTGCCAGCAGATCCTGGGGGGAATAGAGTTACCGGGGCTTTCCACCTGCCGGATTTCCGAGGGGGTTCGTTGTGCCGCAGCTGCGGTCACTGCTGCTACTGGGATGCTCTGCCGCTGCCATCAGTCCCCGCTGAAGATCGACAGGGCAACAACAACATGGACAGTTAGTGCGGGGAGGGCGGGGGAAGCAAAGGATTAGGGTGTTGAGGGGGGGAGCCCCAGCGCCAACCCCTGGTGGCAGCAGGGGAAGGTGTGGAGGGAGGTGGGGTTAGGATGGGGGGGTGTGTGATTTGTTTGGAATTAGGTTAAGGGGTAGAGGGGTTTGTTTTGTTGACTTAGAAATGTTTAATTAATATTTAGATTGTTTTTGTACTAGGGCATTGTTGTGGATGATAGGTCCCCCCTCCTGGTGAGAGCAGGAGGGTAAGGGGGGGATTTGATGGGCTCCTTCCCTGGTGGCAACAGGGATGGAGCATATGGTGTGATTATGATATGTTGTAATATTATTGATTTGTTCTTATTCTATTGGATTGTGTGCAGGATGGGGAGGGTATGGTTAAAAATGAAATGGTATGTTATTACATACATTGAGGGATCCTTGAGGTTGTGCTGTTTGTGCTGAATTTATAATTGTTACTGTTTTCTGGATGTCTTCTACTTTTGTTGTTAGCCGCCTCGATTCGCCATAGGCGAGAGAGAGAGATAACCCCACCCCCCACCCCCTATGGTATCAATCAAGGGATCTTGGTATCCATGGTATCAAGCAGGGGAGTTTTGTCAGATGGTGGCCGAGTCCTTTCCTGACAACAGTATCCCCACATCTCTGGTTTCCACTAATGCATTTATCAAAGGGGGCTGGGGGGAGGCTTTCGGAAAGGATAAGCAGATCCCATGCGTTCAAATTCAGTGTCTGCAAACACCGCTCTGTCCACACGACCCTTCAGACAGGACTGGGTAGGAAGTCAGGGTCCTGGGTTCTCTGTCCCACTCTGGGAAGGGATCGGGGCCCCTAGCCTTTGGGGTGTTATGTCAGGAATGAAACTGACTGTTTCTCTTTCTGAGCGTGAGGCGCAGCCCCTTCCGGTGCTGACTGAAATCCCCAGTAACAAGCCACCATCGCAGAGAATTCAGCCCATTCTCAGAGCCAGGAAACTGAAACCTTTGAGAGGAACCAGCATTACTGAAATGGTGAGTGGGTCAGTGGCTGGAGAGAGGCCCAGTGTGCCAGGACTTCTGGATTCTGCTGCCAGTTCTGGAAGGGGAGTGGGGTCTAGTGGTCAAAACGGGGACCAGAAGGGAGTTGGATGTCGGGAGGACAGATTCAGCTCTCGGAAGGGAGTGGGGTATTGCGAGTTAGATATGGGGTGGGGTCTGGGAGTCAGGACCCTCAGGTTCTGCTGTAATTATCTGTCAGAGGGACTGCCCGAGAGGTCAGAGTGAAGGATGATCCACTCTGTTTACGTTATCTGCGAACCAACCCCTCCTCCCATCCTTTCCCTCTCCTGTCCAGGATCCGTCGAGCACAGACAACCCAACCTCCTTTCTGGCCATGGCTGAAGTGAGTGCTAGCCCTGCACTGGCCCCAGAAAAGGCAGTCCATGTGGCATCATCTGTCTTCTTTTTTGCTGCCTTCCTGGTGGGGGTGGCCGGGAACGGGTTGTAACTCTGGGTGCTGGGGTGGAAGATGAAGAGGACAGTGACCACGTTCTGGTTCTTCCACCTGATCCTCATCTACCTGGTCTCCTCCTCCTACCTGCCCATCTTCGCTGTCTACATGTTCCTGGGCTTCCACTGGAGTTTTGGCACGGCCACATGCAAGCTCCTCAACACCCTCTTCTCAGTGGGGTTATTTTCCTCCGCCTTCTTGCTCACCATCATCAGCCTGGACCGCTACGCCCTCATCTGCCACCCTGTCTGGTGTCACCATCACCGAAATTTGTCCTTGGCCAGGAGGCTGGTCACAGGGGTGTGGCTGGTGTCCCTGATTCTGAGCGCCCCCTACCTGGCTTTCCGGGAGACCCAGGTGGTGGAGGGGGGAAAGATTGTCTGCATCAATAATTACGCCCTCTCTAGTGACTGGGATGGAGTTGAGACACAGTTCCTGAGGAGTCAAATTCACCTTGCCTTGTTTGTGGTTCGGTTCCTGCTAGGCTTCCTGCTGCCCTTCTGCATCATCGCAGGCTGCTACGGCCGGATGAGCCTGAAGATGAAGGTGAAAGGGCTGGTGAGGACTGGGAAGTCGTTCAAAGTTATGGTAGCTGCCGTGCTGTCGTTCTTTGTCTGCTGGCTGCCTTACCACTTCTACTTTGGCTCATTAATACTTGAGAAGGTGCCGAAGTCAGTGACTCAAGCTCTGCTGGTGATTTACAGCATCACATACTGCTTCAATGTCTGCTTCACCCCAGTCCTCTACCTCTTTGTCGGAGAGAGATTCCAACAGGTGTTCAAGATGTCCCTGCTCACCCTACTCAAGGCAGCTTTCACGGAGAGGCTCATCATCACTGAAGACAACCCTGGCTCAGGGTTCTAGTGAAGACATGAGCTGGGAATTGATGACCTGGACACCACTAGAAGCTGTAGAGTTAAGAACACGGAGAATAGTATTATAATCCTGTGGGGTTGAGAATCCTAACCAGTTCTAGAAACCTCATCTGATTCACGTCTTCCACTTGTTTAAAACTCTATAGGTTTTTGTGGAGTTTAGATTCATGTTGCATCTGCCCTCATATCTCCTCCCTTGCCGTGAGCTCTGTCTTTCAGTGACTGGGGGTAAGAACTGGATCCAGAGGCCAGATCCAGGAACTGGAAAGGAGCTACATAAAAACAAAATGTGGGCTGCATTTGGCCCCCGGCCTGAGACCCCCTCCGGTCTAGATCCCATAGGCGTGGCTTGGCTTAGCTGTACTGTGTGCATCACCGCTAGGGTGTGGCAAAATTCTGGCTTTTAGCGAAAGCTTTTGCAACATTTCATTTTCACTGAAGACAGGAATCCCTTCTCGTAGGTCCTTTGGGCCATGGATGCATCATTTCAAGTGTCCACCAGGTGGTCACCCTGGAAGGGTCTGTAGAAGCTTGGAGTAGGCAGCAGCAGTGGGGGATGAACACTCAAGCTGCTGGGCGGGATGAAAAGCTGGATTGAGTTTAGGAGGGAGGAGAAACTGGGATTGTGCTTTATATACAGCCTGTTGGCTACAGCCCAACTCCAAAACTGGGCCAGGATAGGCACGTAGCTTGCTCTAAAAGCCAGTTGCCTTTCATGTTGGCTTGGGTTGTGATTTACTCATAGGGCATAGGCTAGGCAGTAGCAGGTGCAGCCGCTCCAGGGCCCAGATGCATGTAGCGTGCATATGCACACCGGGGTGGAGTGTCCCAAGCAGGGGACCCATTCCATCTCCTGCACCGGGGCCCATCACAACCTAGCTACGTCCCTGACGCTAGGCCTAAGTAAGCAAGCAAGGTGTGTGACCCTCTAGCAGGCGGTATGAATGGGCATTTTTACACATGCCTTTCTCCCACATATTTACTTTTCCATCCATGACTTTCCTGTGCATCTGACTCACTCACCCAGTTCTCTGACAGGAAATTGCACATATTTCCACAGATGTAAGAAGTCCTCAATCTCTGGTTGTTGTTTTTTTTTATAAATTCAGTCCCTGTAACTTGTGGGACTCTCCCGCAACTTGTGTGCGTAAAATGTTTTTCCCGTATACTGGACGGCTCCCAGCATCTAGGGTCATGTGGTTTCCATGGCAACCCCCGTAAGGTCTCCCATCATTCCTTGCCCCATGAGGGTGTGAAGACTGCAGTACCGCTGAATTACGGATAGCTTCCTCAGGCTGCAGGACAGAAGATGCAGAAGAGTTCCTGAACTCCCTGATTTATGCGACAGAGGGCGGCGCGTGTGAAGACTGCATACGCAATAGTAATTGCAGCCTTGTGATCCCGGAGGATTTAAAGACCCATGACTTGTAGTGTGTGTAAAAGCGTTCAATGAGACATGAACAGAATGGGTGAAATTGTCCTTTCTTTCTTTCTATTCTTTTTTAAAAATGTGGTCTGTGTGTTGGCATGGTGCAGCCTTGTCCACACTGGTTTGCGTTACTACCCCTTCTGGGGCATCCATTTCTCATTCGCTGGTGGCTATTGCTTTGAGACACTGGCCGGCCAGCGCTCTAGAGCTGTGCTTCCCACATGGGAGTCCAACCCATGAACCAACGATGATTCATCGGGCCATGTTAAGTGGTTCATAGCCGCTCTACCTACCTGGTTAGTAGATCCCGGGCTCAAACAGGGCCGAACTTAGAATTTTAGTGGCCTTATGCAACTCAAGCTGTCGCTCCCACCCCCAAGCTCTGGTGCATGTGCAGGCCACCATCTGAGGCAGGGAGGGAGGGAGACAATGGCGGCGCCCAGCACAGAAGCAGAGTCTCTTCCTTCGCACTCAGCACCACTACAGAGCGCATTTGTGGGGGCCTCAGGGGCGGAACAGGGCTTCTCCAGGTGGTGATGGACGGGGGTGGGGGACTCCCCCTTCCCCCAGGCAGCGCAGGTGAGGCAGTGTGGTTGCAGTGGTGGGGGAAAGGGAGCATGACCAGGCAGGTGCAGGCTGAGAACAGAAGCCCCCAACCCCCAAAAATCTGTTGCCCCCAAAAATCTGCTACCCTGGGCAGATGCCTATGTTGCCTGCCCCTGGACTCAAATCAGACTGGGCTGAAATGGCTGTCAGAAGCGCTGTAAGAGGGAGGGGCATGTCAGGAAGGGGTGGGAGAGTGCTTAGCACCTCACCTTTCCAACATGATTCCCCTTTCCAATATGGAGTGCCATGGTCTCATGATGCTCCGAAGAGGGTGTGGCTGACTGATGAAGATGATGATGGGGAGGATAGATTCTGCCTTGGAAAGACAGAATTGTTTTGGGTTGGGTTTTTAAAACAAACAAACAAACAAACGACTTTCAGCTTATTCACGTGTCCTGGAGGTGATGTGTAGCTGATGTGTCATGAGTACATCCGTTCTCAGCAGTAACATGTTGTAAAACCAACGGATGTAACCTGGGGGTGTTTGGTGTCTAAATGATCGGCGTAATGTATACAGCCACATTGTGTGACCGATATGACTTGAGGTATTGACTGTATAAGCTAGAATGAAAGTTATAGTGAATGCTTAGGAAATGGGATGGTAAATCAAAGCAAGATGAGCCAAGCTTGGCCCAGACAAAGGATTCTGGCCTGAATACACATTCAAGCAGTGGATGTGACCCCAGCCAGGTACCGAGGGAAAGGTGGGAAGAGGAACAAATATTGAAGGGGCTCGGTGACACCTGAAGAGAGAGGCCGTTCCTTGAGGAGATTCCAGAGAAGAAGCTGCCAGCTTGTGATGCCTGAAACTGCCGGTCTGCACAGCCAACAGGACACTTTGCTTCCTAGAACTTAGCTAAGGACTTCGACAGGGAGGTTTTCCAAATTAAGCTACCTTTGCGCACTCTTTTGATTTCATTTCATGATGCATCTTCTGCGTTTACTCTGAACCAATAGTATCTGTCTTAATTCTTATATAAAACTTTCTCATTATAAAGCGTGTGTCTCTGTGGTTACTGGCACCGTGCTGACTGGGATCTCGGTCTACACCAAGACGGGCCTAACCCCTTTTCTGATGACTGTGGATCCCTGAGATACAGGTAACAGATACAGGCTGGCACACTGTGGGGAGAGTAGCACTCAATGCTTGCTTTTAAGTGGGGTAACTGAGTCGGGGCTGGTCCAGTGGTGTTTCGGAGAACTGGTAGAGGGGGGGAATCCCAAATCCTGGTCACAACACGTCCTTACATTTTCTGTATATTGTGAATGTTATGTGTGATTACATATTGTGTATTTGGATACATGCTTGATGATTGTATATTATTAGGAGATTATGTATTGTTTATTATTAATTATTATTATTAGTTTTTATTTTATAATAACTCTTAACCAAACTTATATACACATTAGCGCTGTTAAAGAAAATATGGACCTAATGGGGACAACACAATCCATCCCCTTACAGCCTTGGTCCAATTTATCATTCTATATAAAGTTAGACATGATAAGGACTTATATTTCTGTGAGGCATATTGGCATTTTTGTAGTGCTGGTTCCTGCTTTTCCCTGGATTATAGTCCATATGTTGTTCCAGACCGCATAGAAGCCTTCCAGTTCTTTGTGAATCTCTGCCTGGATTTGCTCCGTTGTGAGTACAAACCTCCGTCTATTTATCCATTTATAATAGGCGGGGGAGATTATGTATTTAATTTGTGTTTATTTATATTCCACCTTTCCACAAAGTCTCAGGGCAGTTTACAAAAGCAAAAACACAAAATATTTGATCATGATTGTATGGTACTATATGTCCGTACATCTGTGCCAGTATTTTAATACATTTGTATAGATCAGATACCCTTCTCTGGCCTGCGGGTTCCCCTCCCCTACACCTGCGCCTTCAAAGGATGGGACTACATCAGAGAGGGTAGAAGACTGATCTGGCCGCACCCCTTTCTGGCATAACTACTCCCCTTGTGAGTATTGTGATGAAGCGGAGTGGCTAATTTGGCTGCATCATGCCCAGTTTGGGTCCTGAATCCTGTTCTCAACTCTGAAAAGAGTGGGGTCTAGCAGGTTAGAGCAGGGGGTGGACAGACTTGGGAGTTACATGGTTCCTCTGAGTTCTACTCCCAGCTCTGGCAGGGGAACGAGTGAGATAGAAGAGTGAATTAATAGAATAGGGCCGAAAATGGAGAAGCAGCCATCGCCCCCTGCTGGCAAAAGGATGAAACTGATCAAGGATCCTTTGGGATTTTTTTAAGAGTGCATTAAGTCTGTTATTTACATGTATACAAATTGTGTACAGCTCATACAATTAACTTAAGAATGTGAGTGTAGACAACATTATACAATTTGTTGTACTGAATGAAGTTCTGTAGAAACAGACTTAATGCACTCTGAAAAAATTGTTCCTTGTCAAATTATGATAATAAATTAAAGTTTAATAATGGAAAAATGTGAATTTAGTTACTGATAAAAATGAATGACAATATGTATGGTAAGGAATTAAGTACATATATTACATGTATGTTGATGAGGATAAAATATTAAATATTGTTCAAATTCTGAAATAATTTCTATGTTTTTTGGCGTTTTTGTTTTGTTCCAATGTATGGAGTGGAAGGTTTTTTGAATTGTAATTGTAGTGAATTTGGGGGGTGTGTGTGTATTTTAAGAAAACTCATGTGCATTTAAGGTTTTTTAAAACTGTTACGTTTTTTGTTTTGGTTAATTACTCTATAGTTGTCATTCCCTCTGAATGGATGGTTAAATCTCATTGATCCAACCCACATAGTATCCCCACCACATGACCACTGGCTGCTCTCCACAGGTGGTTGTTTTTTCTGTATATGTGAAAACACTTAAACAGAACACACATGATCCATCGTTACTATTTTTTTGTTTGTTTATATTAAAAAAACCCAGAAATAAAATACTAATGGAAACAAATGTAGACTAAAATCTCCTCCATATGACCCCTCTCCTGCTCCGGAAAGAGGTGCACAGTTTCTGTGGCCCATCCAAGCTCTGGCATCTCAGTGAGGCTTCCAGTGCACAGGTTGGTTAATGTCCATGGGGAGGAGTTTTCCTGTCGTAGGGGCTGGACAGAGCACCAGCAAACTTGTCTCACACATGGGGCTGTTCCCTGTTCCTCCATTGCCAGTTGTTCTGTCCTTGTCGCCTGATACTGCCTGTCCAGGAAGAGGTACTGGGATACACGTAGACCACATGTGTAACAATATGTAAACAAAAATGTTAAGACAGCATGTATATGCTCTAAGCTGAGAACTGAAAACTTGCTTCATGTAACCAAGGTAAACAGAACTGCTCAGTCATCACAGGAATGAAATTGTGCAACCAG
Organism: Sphenodon punctatus; assembly: GCA_003113815.1. NCBI lineage: Eukaryota > Metazoa > Chordata > Lepidosauria > Sphenodontia > Sphenodontidae > Sphenodon > Sphenodon punctatus. The sequence goes on from QEPC01000342.1 coordinate 1,696,949, forward strand.
AAACTGCCTGGCACCTTCTAGCAAACAGCATTGACTTGCTAATGGACATGATCCTGCCTATGTGCAGAAAGCCACAATTCTCCTAGGTGGGAAAGGGAACAAAGGACCATCCCAAAGTATTTAAGGGGTGAGACAAGACAAAGGGGGAGATCTTCACCATAATCTCATGTAATCAGCAACTGGACCAGACAGAGAAGGGCTGCACAAAACAAGCGATGAAGTAAGGACTGACCTCTTGGAAACTTTTAAGACTTGGACCCAGCTAAGCCTGACGTCGCTAGCTGAGAAATAAATTGAAATATTCTTTGGGCTTGGATTAGGGTAAGAGCCTAGTTAGGAGAATTCAAGTATAGATAGAAATGGGTTACTTGCTGGTTATGTTATTTTGATTTATTTCACTCAAATATAATCTTGCACTGCATGCTTGATTCACGATTAATTCATTGAACTTCTTTTAAGTGAACCTCGTGTGGTTATGTGGAACTCCAAACACAGTTTGGGTTCATTCTGGGCTTACAAATGCAGATGAACTGAGAGAGAAGGAGTCTGTGCTGGGAAACTATGAGGCTAAAAGGTGACAAGAAGGTGAGCCTGTTGTAGGCTGCATTGGTTCTAGAGAGAGAGCTGGTCCAGTGAGGGCTGCAAGTCAGGGAAACTGAGTCACAAAAGCCTAGTGTAGGGGCAGAGGCCCCAATCCCATGACACTGTCACCTTCTCCAGGGACAGGATCTATTTAGATTCTCTTCTCTTGGCTCAGGGTTTCCTCTCCAATGAGCTGCCTCTGCTTCCTGCTGCTCCTGAGTGCAGAGAGAGAGAGAGCACAGAAACCAATTAATCCTTCATACGGTCATACCCCTTACCAGGACATGACCCAGCACCACAAAGGTTAAATGCACCCAAGATCTCTAACAATTATTATATTTATTTAAATATCTGAGATCTTGGGTGCATTTGACCTTTGCAAAGTAGAGGGAACCTCCTCTAATGCTGAGATGCAGCCACTTCTGGGGGTGGGGCAGCTCTTTATAAAAGGTTTCCTTGCTGGGTGCCAAGATGCAGCCACCCCAGGGGCAGGGAAGCTGTTTAGCCTGGAGTCCCTCACAGCTCGGAGATGCACTCTTATACACATCTAGATGTGTATAAGAGACAGGTCCATATGTTGTTCCAGACCGCATAGAAGCCTTCCAGTTCTTTGTGAATCTCTGCCTGGATTTGCTCCGTTGTGAGTACAAACCTCCGTCTATTTATCCATTTATAATAGGCGGGGGAGATTATGTATTTAATTTGTGTTTATTTATATTCCACCTTTCCACAAAGTCTCAGGGCAGTTTACAAAAGCAAAAACACAAAATATTTGATCATGATTGTATGGTACTATATGTCCGTACATCTGTGCCAGTATTTTAATACATTTGTATAGATCAGATACCCTTCTCTGGCCTGCGGGTTCCCCTCCCCTACACCTGCGCCTTCAAAGGATGGGACTACATCAGAGAGGGTAGAAGACTGATCTGGCCGCACCCCTTTCTGGCATAACTACTCCCCTTGTGAGTATTGTGATGAAGCGGAGTGGCTAATTTGGCTGCATCATGCCCAGTTTGGGTCCTGAATCCTGTTCTCAACTCTGAAAAGAGTGGGGTCTAGCAGGTTAGAGCAGGGGGTGGACAGACTTGGGAGTTACATGGTTCCTCTGAGTTCTACTCCCAGCTCTGGCAGGGGAACGAGTGAGATAGAAGAGTGAATTAATAGAATAGGGCCGAAAATGGAGAAGCAGCCATCGCCCCCTGCTGGCAAAAGGATGAAACTGATCAAGGATCCTTTGGGATTTTTTTAAGAGTGCATTAAGTCTGTTATTTACATGTATACAAATTGTGTACAGCTCATACAATTAACTTAAGAATGTGAGTGTAGACAACATTATACAATTTGTTGTACTGAATGAAGTTCTGTAGAAACAGACTTAATGCACTCTGAAAAAATTGTTCCTTGTCAAATTATGATAATAAATTAAAGTTTAATAATGGAAAAATGTGAATTTAGTTACTGATAAAAATGAATGACAATATGTATGGTAAGGAATTAAGTACATATATTACATGTATGTTGATGAGGATAAAATATTAAATATTGTTCAAANAATGTCAGCATGACATTCCACAAAGCTACGAGGTCATCGAGTGAGCGACCATCGAGATTGGGAGGTATTTCACCAAGAGCATTCTGGAACCTTTCTAGTTCCATAAGTCTCCGGGGAAGAACCAACCGAACTGGTTCTGCACCTTTCCGGGGGCAGACATGTGCCAGGAGACCGGCCTGGAGGAGATAATGATCCAACCATGACAAGGGCACTGCTGACACCTCCCCCACTACCGGATCCCCTGCCTCAAGGCCAGTGCAGAATATTAAGTCCAGGGTATGTGCCCCATCATGTGTTGGACCAACAACTCAGAGACAGTCCCATGAATGCCATGATGGTCATGAATTCATCCTCTGCTCCCCCAAGATCGGCGTCAGCATGGATATTGAAGTCTCCCAGGACTAATATCCTTGGAGACCACAAGACCAGATCCAACACCAAATCCACTAGAGTGTGTAGAGATGCTGCCGTACAGGTAGGTGCACGGTATAGAAGCAGCAGCCCTAGTCTGTCTCCAGTTAAATCAAACACTAGATGGATGCCCTCAATACCCAAAATAGTCTGCACTGGATACCTCCTCATGGACCAGGTAAAGTAATGGCTACACGCACACACACACCCCTCTGGTCGAGGCTGATGTTGTGATGGACCAACCAGACTTAAAGGGCCAGTATCTGTTCCATCATAGTTCCTTTGCTGGGTGCAGAGAGGCAGCCACCTCTGCGGTGGGGCAGGTGGGTAACCACCCTCAGGCCATACAGAACAGGGGTGCAGCATAGCGTTTCGAATCCAGTCACAATCAAGGAAGCAGAATGTAACAAGGTGGCAAGAACGCGACTTACCGCCAGTAATAACACACTGGAAGGTAATAGGCCAGGAGAAATCCAGCTGCCATGAACAGCCCTTTGCAGATGACCTCAACAAGGGGACGCAGGCGCATTCCACTGGGCTGGGCCTCGACTGTGTAAAAAGGACAAGCAAGTTACTGGCTGGATTTACCCAGCAGCTCTAATGAGAGGGACTCGCCTCTTTGGAGCACAGCACCCCCTAGTGCCAGTTTGAGCCCCAAACCTCCTTCCTCTGGGGTGGGACAACTGTTTATACAGGAATCCTTTGCCCAATGCTGAGATTCAGCTGCTTCTGGACAACTGTTTCATGCCTCACCCCAACAGGCTGCCTTGACCCCCACTGCTACAAATCCCACTATGGTTCCCCTCCACTTCCAAGGCTGAGTCTTCCTCCCTTTGCTGCTTTCAGGAGATCACATCAAGCACACACCATCCCTCCCTGGGAGCATGTCGGTGGCCCAGTGAGTACAGAGCCAACCCGAGATGTAGAAGACCCAGATGGAGCTCCCTCGCCACGTGGCTTCCACTAGTCACTATCTGCTGTGACTAGTGACAAGCAGGAGTGGGGGCAGTAATGAGTCAAGAGATGATGCCTACTCGGTATGAGCAGCAGCCAAATTCTGGGGGACCAAAGACCTGGAGGGGCAAGAAGCTGGAGTATTCCAGCTGGGAGTGGCAGGACACCATCTTGGCAGCAGTGCGTGGAGGAGGGGGATTCAGTAGAAGAAGGAATGTGTTTCTCTGGGTGCAGGCACCTGTGAATTTGGGGAAGGGGACTTGTGTGGGATGCTGTTAGATGGGGACTTGTGGCTTTCCCTGCAGACCCAGACCCATGACTGCTCTGCTGGAAGGTGAAGGCTGAGTAGCCGGGGAGCAGCCCTCCCCACTGACCCCAACATCCAGAACGAGCAGTCATTCAACAGTGTTATTAGCCCAACACTTGTCAGCTTAACTGGTGGGATTAGACATTGAGGAGGAGAAGGAATGGCTGTCAAACCACGGAGAAGCCATCAGGGAGGCTGTAGCTGCGGATTTCCTACACTGAGAAGGGGTTGGACTAGATGACCTCTGAGACCCCTTCCAGCTCTATGATTCTAGGGAGGGGAAGGAATATTCTGTTGGTTACACTATTCCTCTGTCGCATCCACTGAAATTTCCCCCTTTCAGCTAGTTGGTCTGTGCCTTGCCCTGGGACAGCCTTGGGGAGGGGGAGGGGGTCCATGCGGAGTTTGTTTCTTGCAGCACAGAATCCCCTGGTGCCAGGTTTATTTATTTCGTAGCATTTTATGCCGCACCCTCCTGCACAACAGCAGCTCAGGGTGGAGCATCTGAGTCAGCACTGACTGTGAGGGGACAGCGGTTCCTACCGAGTTGCCCACCCCTTCTCTGAACCACAGCGCCCCCTACCACCACACTGGGGAACTGGGGGTCAGCTTCACTCAGGGCAGCTGGAGCCCAGGATAGCAGCTCTCCCTGAGAGGGGAGCAATGTGGGGCCAATAAGAAAGTTACTTTCACACTCCCCCACACCTCCTCATCCAAAGCAAATGACTGATGCAGAAGCTGCCCTTATTCACCACTCGGGGAGGGGGGGGGATTCCACTCCTGTCCGAAAACATCAAACTGACTTTTTGCCACTTTTTGGCTTGAGAAGTGACAGCAAAAATTCCATGCGAGGCTGTGCTGCCATTTTCTAAGAGCTTGTTCACACACAATCACTTGACTTATTTCAGAGTAGCAACCTCTGAACTCACAGAACTTTGCTTTTGTTCACCCAGTCAGGCTGCATTCACACAAACACATCAAAGTTAGTTAAAGGGGTCACTCTGCCATATACAACCTGGCACCGAGATCCCCTTCAAAATGTACAAAAATTAGTCCCCAGGGTAGCTTTCTCACTTCATGATTTTTTGAATACTTGCAAAGTGAGAGCATTATTCCAGAGTAATTGCCTGAGTAATAACCCCAGAGTAGCATCACTGTGTGAACACGGGTTAAGAAGCAAGAGTTGGGAAACTTTGGAGAAATAGGTTCTTTATTCACTTGCTATTTTCCAAAGTCTCAACATTTTTGCTATGAGGCTACTGCAAGTGAAGATTCAGGTACAATCAGAAATGGGGTGGGACAGGGGGAGAATGAGGCTGGTGGAATCTCTTGTTTTCTATTTTCTGAGCTTGGTAAGTTTGGAGCCTTCATTGCCATGAGACCCTCCATTAAGTGTTTTGGGAGATCCCAGCATTCACTCCCCTGGGGAGCCTCACTGTTGTCTAAAGGGCCAATTCTGCTGGAAAAAATATCAAATAGAAAATTTCCAGTCATCTGTTTAGAGGGAGTCCCCTCTCTCCAGCACAGCGCCCTCTAGTGCCAGCTCAAGCTCCACGACCTCCTGCCTTATGGCACACATTCTTAGAATACCAGGACCCATATAAAAGGCCTTGATGAAGCCTTAGAAAACTGTTCAGTTTCTCTCCTAATGAAGTAGTCAGGTACAAGAGAACCAAAGTAATAAGATCATGGTCCAAATCTTCCCCTGAACCAAAATTCAGTTTATACCTACCAAAACCATAAGATTACTTGCCCCTCCAAAGAAGCCAGAAACAGAACCCAGGAGTCCTGACTCCCAGTCGTGAACGATAACTACTGAGAACCCCGCTCCCCACAAGCTAGAAACAGAACCTACAAGTTCTGAGTCCTGGTTCCAGAGTGGACACGCCTCCCTTTTAAAAGAGGACGTTTATGAAAAATACATAGTCATATATTTTACATAAGCATCCTCTTTTAAAGAGGAGGTGGCCACCCTATCTGGTTTCCAGGCCCCCTAGGCTAACACACTAGACCTGCCCCCAACTCCTCCCCAAGCTACGCAGAGAACCTAGGAGTCCTGGCTTCCAAGCTATCCTGTTCGAACACACTCAATCACATTCCCAGCCCACGCACAAGGCCCTGGCAGGAGTCCTGGTTCCCGGCTCTTCTCCCCAGTCTAACCCATTCTCCCCAGGGCTGAGGACAAGACCCAGGAGTCAGCGGAGTCTCTCACCTGTTCCCGAGGGGCTGAGAATGAAATGCAGGGTGTGGACTCCGATTGGGTTGGAGCCGACACAGAGAATGCTGCGGCCCCCATCCCGGCTCCCTGCCCAGCTCAGGGAGCTAGTGGCTTCATCCCCATGGGCCCAGGAAATGACCTGCAGGGCCCCGCTGCTCCTGTTCCCAGCCAGAGTTTCTCCCTCCACCTGCCACTGGATCTGGGGTCGGGGCTGGGAGCGCAGGGAGCAGGTGCAGCGAATCAATACACACACAGCAACACAAACCGCAATACCACAGGATGGCACTAGGGGGCTGCACTGCAGGGAGGAAGTTTGGGAGGGGGCTTAATAGGGGCTGCTCGTCCTTAGGAGCCAATGCTGATCTCCATTCCCCAGGGTGGCAGGGAGCACAGTGGTTGGCTAGTAGCAAATGCTAGTTCTTCCTATACCGCAAAGTCCCGTGGGGCTTCCAGGCACATTTCACAGCCCAGAGAGTCCCAACTGGGGGTCACATCATCTGCATACGGGGACATAATCCTCATTGGCATTGCTGGGCTCAGGGGATTATATTTTAGTCACGAAATGGGGTCACAGAGGCAAAGTGTTTGGGAACCACTGGTCTTAACCATGGGCAACAGATGCCCAGTAACAACTCTCAGCAGGGAGTCCTAGAGTTTAACCACAATATTATGCCCCTGCAACAGCAAGTCTCATGGGTCAAACTCATTAAGAACCCATTGAGGCAAGGAGTCCGAGAGGTTAACACCAAAAATATATCCCTGCAACAGGGAATCCTCAGAGGTTAACCCCAATATCATTCCTTTGAGGCAGGGAGTCCCAGGGGTTAACCACAATCTAAAGCCACGAGGCAAGGTGTCCCAGGGGTTAACTCTGCAACAGGGAGTCCCAGAGGTTAACCTGAATAACATACCCCTGCAGCAGAGAGTCCCAGGGGTTAACCTCAATAATATACCCCTGCAACACTCAACAGGGAAATCAGGGTATTGTGCTAATAGTATCTCACTCACACCGTACATAGAGGTGGAAGCTCCACTGAAGAGAGCCCTCTATGTTCTGGGCCTGGTACTGTATTCAACACTGTGCTCGCTTGTCACGGTCAATAGTTCCAGCAGCCCATTTGGAGAGAATCTAGGACCCCCCAGTCTCCCAGCTCAAATTGGCTGGGGGGCTGCCATCCACTGTGCAGAGTAAGTGAATTGACTCATCTTCCTCAGCCACCAGCTGGGAGCCGTTAGCTATTCTCCTGGGGGAATCTGTAAATAACGACAATGAGCAATCGCTCCCTTGAGCTAAAACTGCTCCTGATAGAATCCGGGGCTCCCTTAAAGAGACAGGGACTCCCCACTTCTCGTCCCCTAGCCCCTCACACCTGTTAATCCCTTGGAACAGCTCTGGGTCTCTCTTGCGAGCTCTTGACATGCTGACCTCTATGTTCCTTGGTGGATCTGAATACACACACCGGTACATTAGAGATGGGAAAGCAGCCCCTGCTTTCCCTGGTTTCCCCAGACTCCCCTGCTGCCGAGGGAAGAGCTTCCCCTACAGAGTTACTCACACCCTTCTCTGCACCATAGCGCCCTCTAGCATCACACTGGCGCTAGCACTGACTGTGAAGTAGGGATGGGAAATCGGATGAAAAATTGGAATTGGATTAAAATCGTAATGGGATTGAATTTCTTCGGATTTGAATCGGATCAGAATTGGAATCGATTCCCCACCATCTGTTCAGAGGGGAGTCCTCTCCCTGCAGCACAGCGCCCTCTAGTGCCAGCTCGAGCCCCACAACCTCGTTCCCTATGGCCCGGTGCCCTGTCCCCTTACACTGCACGTGAACTCGGAGTGTCCTGTTGGCTGAGCCGTAGGGATTCTCCGCCCGACACTGATACTCCCCAGCATCTCCGGCTGTGACATTGAGTAGCTCCAGCCTCAGCTCTCGGCCCAGGATGCTGCTGCTGCTGCTCAGGGTCTCGTTCCCCTTTGTCCAGTTCAGGGAGGAGCTGGGGCTGCTCTCAGCCTCACAGACCAGGCTAAGGGAGTCACCTTCACGGGTCACAATGGAGATAGAGTCACTTCCCGCTTCCCACGGGACTGAGACTGAAAGAGAAAAAGAACCGAGTTACTTTCCCTGGGGACTCCTCTCCTGTTGTCCAGGAAACCTCGCTAGGCCCCAAGATGCAGCCACCTCTGGGGTGGGACAGCTGTTTATACAGGGACCCCTTGCCCAGCACTGAGGAGCAGGTGTCGCTGGGGTTCAAGGTGACTTTGAATGACTAATGTTAGAAACAGAGAAGAAACATTTCTCATCCAGTTTACCTCACTACGCCTTTGTGTTCCCCACTGCCCAGCACCCTCACGTGTGGGGTGGGGTGTGCCCCTGTTTTGAGACTGGAGGACAGCATCTGTTTTGCAAGTGCAATCTCTGTTCTGCCTGGGCCACTTTGTTCCCCAGGCCCTGCCCCGTCGTGCCCCGGACCCCAGTCCGGCTGCTTTAGCCTAGTTCGATTTGCCCCACACAGCACCTCCCAGTGGGGACGGCAGCAGCATGGGGGCACTCCCTTCTATACAGCTGCCTCTGAGATACCAGCACAAGCTCTCGTGGCCCCTCCCTGTAAGTGCGCATGGGTGGGAGAGGGGCAGGGGAAGAAGGGTGGTTCAGATACAGAACCAGCCTGGGATGCAAGAGACCCAGACACAATTCCCTGGGCACGTGGTCTCTGCCACCACGGAGCACGGTCTCTCGAGAACTCCATGGTGCTGTCTGTGGAAGAGCTTCGCCTTGACAACATTGGAAATCAAAAAGAGGTGGATTTATCCACTGGCTGCACATTGTGCAATGCAAACATGGGCCCTGCCTTAGAGACCATTTCCTGCCTTCTTTTCTCTGCAGCGCCATTAATTTCCTATTTCTCTTCCCTTTTTTGCTGTCTTATAATGTCTCTGCCTTTCTCTCTCTTTCAATCATTCTCCTTTTCTGTCATTTTCTCTTTAGTTTTGTTTCTTTTCCCTCTCCTTTTTCCTGCCCTTTCTTTTATTTTATTTTACAAAGTACAGGGGGTGGCGGGAGAGGTGGAGTCCACCACAGGGGCCTTTTTTAAACAAAACACACCCACCCACGCCCACCCAGTGGCCATGAGTGGGTGCATCCCGTATGACAGTGGCGGCGGGTGAGCAGGCGTGCGCACTCCCGCTAAACACGAACCCCCACCCATCGCCCCCACATGGAGTAACTGGTGAAAGCGCGCCCGTCTGCCCCACTCCCTCGCACTGCCCCTGCAGCGGCGCAGACCGCCCCCCCAGCGGCAACCCATTTTTAAATGGCCAGGGCATTTCTAGACAAGCGCCTCCCCACCCACCCATCATGCATGTTTGCAGGGTCACACTGGCACCCTGTGCAGCCCCGCAAGGTGCATGATGGGTCAGGAGGTGCCTGACTAAAATCACCCATGCACCCCCCATCCTGACCCGCCACTCTTGTCTGCCTGAGTTGTTTAGAGTTTGGCAGGTTTCATCCCAATTAATGGGATCCTGCCCATTGATGCCAAGAGCATTGTCTGAGCTTTGGGATGGGTGGGGTGGGATTTTCAGGGGTTATCCTGGAACAGCCAGGCAGGAGGAGGCCATGGGACGGGCCTTGCATTGCTGGCCAAGGACAGCTTAGCGTCTTCTCTGAGCCCATTACAAACGCTCTGTGTCCCGGCCCAGCCCTGGGCAGAGCCAGGGGCCACCCACATTCACAGACATTTCACAGTCTGTCCCAGGGCCAAGCCTCTCACCAGGGAGCCCGTTCCTCAGCCTGGTCCCATTGATTTCCACAGTCTTGGGTGGGTCTGAAAGACAAAGCAGAGGCCAGTGAGGGCGCTGACACG
>QEPC01000342.1:1708510-1735943 GCA_003113815.1 Sphenodon punctatus
GGCCTGCACTTCCCTCCTCCCTCTCTAGCTCTGGGCACTGCATCTCATTCATTTTACTTCCTCTTCAAAACCGGTGCCCCGCATTCTGTTCCTTACAACACAGTATCCTCTAGTGCCCACCTGGGGCATCAGACTGAGCTGATTTAGAGGGCAGAGCGCCCCCTACTGGGTTGCTCACCTTCCACCCACACCCTGGAACCCTTCTTCCTCTGCTTAGTATGATCCTGGACCTTGTCCCCACCCCCACGCCCCACTTACCCTTGCAGAGTAGGGTGAGGATAAGGGCTCCCGGTGCTGCATGGAGAGAGGGTGAACATCCTCCTCTCCAGAAGAGAGTCCCCAGTTGCCGGCTCCTGTCCCCTAGCATTTTGTTCTGGCTGCAAGAGTGAGGGATCTGGAGAGCGATACGATACCTGTGGGCAGATAGAGATGATTGAATGGCAATACAAGGTGAGTGATCACTCCAGATACCAGGGAAATGCACGCACACACACATGCATACACACGCACGCCCACACACACACATATATGCATATGCACGCACGCACATGCATACGCACGCACACACATGCATACGCACGCACACGCATGCATACGCACGCACACGCATGCTCACACACACATGTATACGCACACACGCGCACACACACATATGCATACACACGCACACACACACATGCATACACACACACACATGCATACACACGCATGCGCACACACACACATATACATACACACACATGCACACACACTCACATGCACACACACACACACAAACACGCACACACATGCATACACACATACAGGATCATACAAAGAGAAGAGCAATTCTGCAGATGGACCCTGTTTCCCAGGACTGAGACTTCCAGCTGCATCGTCAGGCCTAGGGGAGGCAGTTATCTTGGGACCCTAGGCCAAACCTGCACCCCTCTCGCTACAGGGAGGGACACAGTTTCTCTACCCAGTCCTCAGACTCTTGTTGGCGGGGCCGTAGAGTTATTGGGAATAGCAGATGCAAGCCATCAGTGACCCTGACCGCTCCAGACCAGAGCGGTCAGGGTCACTGTGTTATGTGCTCCCTGCGGCCTGTCCCTGTAAGGAGATGAGCCGCCGCATTCTGCACCAGCTGCAGCTTCTGGATTGTCACCAAGGGCAGCCCCACGTAGAGCGCATTGCAGTAGTCCAGCCTCAAGGTAACAAATGCATGGACGACAATGGTGAGATCAGAGTCCGAGACATTAGGGTGGAGTCTTTTCACCAGATGTAATTGGTGAAAGGCGCTCCTGGCCACCGCCGATACTTGAAGATCCAGGCGCAGCTGTGGATCCAGGAGCACCCCCAGATTCTGCACAGATGGTGCTAATGGCAGGCAAATGCCTGACACCCCCCCCCCTTCCTCAGATCACCAGCCCCACCAACCAACATCACCTCTGGCTTGTCAGGATTGAACTTCAACTGGCTCTGCCTCATCCAGTCCCTCACAGCCGCCAAACACCAGGACAGCAAGGAGACCGTCGGGTCTGGGTCTGATGAAAAAGACAAATACAGCTGGGTATCAGCTGCATATTGATGACATCAGACCCCACCAGCTGGGAATGTGAACAACCTCCCCCAGCAGCTTCATAAACACATTAAACAGGAGTGGGGACAAGATGGACCCCTGCGGTACTCCACGCGGGAGGCCACCCCGGGGAAGATGTACAATCCCCGAGTACCACCCACTGGGATTTATCCATCAAATAAGAATGGAACCCATTGCAAAATGGTCCCATCCACTCCGGCCAAATCTCAAAGGCATGTCACCAGCACCTCGTAGTTAACAGTGTCGAAAGCCGCTGACAGAACTAAAAGAACTAGAAGGGTCATACGACCACTATCTAGTTCCATGAGGAGGTCGTCGACCAAGGCCACCACCAACGCTGTCTCTGTACTCCAGACGAAAGCCGGACTGCGTGGGATCTAGAAAACCAATGTGGTCCAGATGAACTTGAATCTGACGGGCCACTACCCACTCAATAACCTTCCCTAAAAAGGGAAGGTTAGAGACTGGCTGGTAGTTTGCCAGGGCATCAATGTCAAGATATGGTTTCTTGAGGAGAGGGCGAAGCACAGCCTCTTTCAAACACTCTGGTACTCTCCCCTCCTGAAGGGAGGCCTTGACCACCCCGGCCAGCACCCAACCCCAAGGTCTCCCTAGTTGCTCTTATCAGCCAGGAAGGGAAAGGATCTAATTTCCATGTCGTGGCCCACACAGACCCCAGGACATCCGCTGCCTCAGCAGGCATCACCAATTGACAGTCCTCCCATAAGAACTGACCAGATGGAGCAATCTCTGCCTCTGACTCTGCTGGTGCCTCCAAAGTGACAGCGTCAAAGACATGCTCAATGCGAGCAATTTTATCCACAAAATATGTCAAAAACATGTCACAGCGGGCTGTGGACCAATCCATATCCAGGCGGAGAGAGGCAGGACTGACCAACCCTCTCACCACCCGGAAAAGCTCCACTGGACGTGACTGAGTTGCCGCTTTAAGGAGAAGCAAAGTATCCCTTCTTTGCTGCCGTACAGCCACAGTATAGACTCTTAACCATGCTCTGTACTGCAACCAATCGGACTGGGCATGAGTGTGGCGCCATTGGTGCTCTAACCGCCGACCCTCTCTCTTCAGCCACCACAGGTCCTCCATAAACCACAGGGCCCTGCGGTGCCGAAACCTCGGGAACAAATGCCTAGGAGCCACCCAATCAATGGCCTCCGCTAGCCAGCCATTCCAACAGGTCACAAGGTCATCAATGGAGCAGCCATCGAGATCTCCAGCAATCTCCCCCAGAGCATTCCGGAATCCAACCAGATCCATAAGTCTCTGGGGGTGAGCCATCTGACTAGGCCCCACCCCCCTATGGTCAGGCAGATGTGCCAGGATGGAGGCCCACAGGAGGCAATGGTCCAACCGTGGCAACGGCATACACTCTATGCCTCCTAACAATGGACCCCCCTCTTCAAGGTCAGTGCAAAACATTAAGTCCAGAGTATGCCCCGCCTCGTGTGTTGGGCCAACCACCACCTGGGATAGTCCCATGGTAGCCATGATGGCCATGAACTCCTGCTCCGCCCCATGCAACCCAGCCTCAGTGTGGATATTGAGATCCCCCAAGACAATAAATCTGGGAGACCACAAGACCAGGTCTGAAACCAGAGCAGCTAGAGCATTTAGGAATGCTGCTGTCCCTGGCTGAACTCTCTTGTCCATCACCTGCCAAATTGACCACTGGGTAAAGGTCCTATATCCTGAACTCCATTTGCACTGAGTACCTCCGTGCAACCAACCCACCCTTTAAAATAATGGCCACCATGTCCCCAGCCCCACCCTTCTAGCCTGGCCTGGTGTTGGACTGAGTACCCAACCAGAATGAGGTCAGACAACACAGACCCCAACAACTCATCCAGCCAGGTCTAAGTCATGCACACAAGATCGGCCGCCCACTCCCAAGATGGAGAATTTATTAAGCATGTATAATGGGTCATTACCCAACACTCTAGGCTGGCACCCCCAACTCTATCCTGATGCCTGGGGCAATGGTCAGTTGGAAGCAGTGCAGCAACGTGGGTCTACACATCAGACGCGTGGCTGCTCCACTTCGGGCCAGTGCCTCGGGTTTGGCCAGACCACTCCACCGCCGGAGAACCACCGGCTAGGCTGCCCCGGAGCAGGCACAGCCTGTTCTGAGCCTGCTCCACCTACACATCTGTCAGGGCTGCCTTTAGATGGACAGGCCACCCAGGGGTGAAGCAACCGCACAGCCCGTCTGTCTGAAAACACCCAATGACCCCTCTGTTCCTCTTCCCAGTCTGAGCCACAACAGTCTCACCAGTCAGGGACCCCAGATCCCACTGAGAGCGGTTATCCCCTCCCTGCCCCTAGGGTGATTCTGGGACTGAGGAAGGTCAGTGCAGTTGGAGAGGAGGAGTCAAGGGGGTGGGTCAGGACTGAGGGAAGGAACCCAGGGTCGGAATAGCAGGGGAAGCGTGGGGTTCAGGAGGGGACATTCTACAGAGCTGTGCAGGGGTTGGCGGCACACAGATGAGTGTGTCTCTGAAGCAGGCCCATAGCCAGGGACCCGTTGCCACCAATGGGGAAACCACAGTGAATATGGATCCCTGCCCATAGCTAGGGGAGGGCAGACTGCTTGACAAGGGGGGCAATTTCTTCAGATTAAGAGACTGAGTGCAAGGGGGGGGGGACTGTAACACCTCTTATTTCTACATGAAGGGGGACATTTACAAGAGGGTCAGAGCTACAGGCCTGCTCACTGCTCTCGAGCCTTCTCCTCCTGAGAGGGCTCTAGTTCAAGCTGTCCTGTCCCACCCAAACTCAGCACAGCAGCCCCCTCCTGGTTATACTCACGGGTAGTGAGAGCAGAGCCCCTGATGTGTCTCTGCCTCCTTCTTGCAGCCCAGGCTCTGAGGAGTTTTGCTAAGAGCTGCATAACATTCGACACAGGAACAAGAAAAGCAGAAGTGGCAGCTCATGGCTTCTGCAACCAGGGGAAGTGGAGAAGTGCGGGGCTTTTTCCAAGATGTTTCCTTAGCCTTCCCAGATACTTTGCTGGTTTCAGACAGGGTGCGCGACTGGCGATAGAAAGCAAGAGACCTGATGCTCAGGATTTCTCTGTCTGCTCTAGATCCCAGAAAGCAGCTGTGTCTGGGGCTTCTACTACAGGCTGAGAGAAGAGCTGAACTGGAAAGGAACACATAATTGGACCGAATTATATTTGCTCAAGTGCGTTACTTTGCTCACCTTGTCATTTGGTAGCTTGTTATTTGGCACTTTGTGACTTCTGGGAGGGGTGAGGGGTGTGTGTGTTGGACGGGTGTTTTCAAAAATGTTTATGTGAATAGGAGTTCAGTTGGACTGTCTGTGTGACGTAGTGCAGGAGAGAGTCACAGAAAGTACCGCATCACAAAATACTGAATGAATGAATCAAAAAGAGGACGAGCACAAAATTCCTTCTCCTAGAGTTGCCACCTTCCCTGGAGCTTTCACCTGAGAGAGGATGGGTCTTGCCAAAAGGGGTCAGGAGAACCTCTTGGCCCTGTTCTTTCTGAACTAGCGCTGCCCACCACCTCCTTCAGTCAATCAAATTTTATTGTATAAACCAATAAAGTTATAAGATACCAGATCCATTGGTAACAGGGCCGGCCCCAGGCATGTGCCAGCTGGGGCCCCGCAACTTGCCTGGCTGGGCAGCAGGCTGCAGCCAGCTTCTCCCCCAGAAAATGATTCTAACTCCCCTCCCTGGCTCCAGACCCCATCCCTCACCTGCCTCTGCCTTCTAGTAGTGCTGCAGCGGCAGCAGCAGCAGGGACACTGGATCGGGCTGGGAGATAAGGCTGTTTACAAACAGCTCCTTCCCACTTGCTGATCAGAAGGTTGCTACCTTGTAAAGAAGGTTCTTCGAGATGGCTCCCAACATTTTCACAACTGGGTTGTGCGTGCTCACCCTATTAAAATAATAGACCACATGATGGTCTTGAGCTCCTCTAGTATAGAAAGAACCCTCCACTTTTGAAAGACAGTTCCTTTCAACCCTTTCTAGAAATATAAGAAAAATAATTCCATGCGGGGCTGGAACGGTGGGTGTTGTGAGAATGTTCGGAGCCATCTCAAAGAACCTTGTTTGCAAGGTAGCAACCTTCTGTTCTTCTTCGAGTGGCTCCTCACATGATATTTTGACATGGCTCCGCCGGGTGGGGAATCCGTGGGCACGCCAGTGCATGGATGGGGCATGCACACAGCTGCACACACATCCCCACTCACCCACCACTCATCCACACCCACATAGTAACCACCATTTCCCCCGGTTGCTCTGTGTATGGGGATGAGTGGGGGGGTGAGCGAGGATGTATGTTAGGTGAGCGCGCACGCACCCCCACTCACCATGGGCGCGTGCACCATGTCATTCACATGGGGTTCCCCCACCCATGAACACACAGAAATCTGAGTGTTCATGGCTGGGAGGAGAGACCCGTGTAAAAAGGGACACATTCTCACAACTGTCTTACTTATACTATCTTAGGTAGGAATTTAGGATGTAAAGCAATTCTATTCTGTCTTGGAAAATAAATCTGCAAATATGGTTCTGAGATTATTATGGCTGCTATTTCACTAACTCTTCTTAATGAAGTTATTGCTAACAGGAATATTGTCTTTAAACCCGCACCCCATAACCAGTTCATTTGCACCCCCATATAATCAATTCACACTGCCCCGTGGGCACAAATTAAATGGTTATGGGTGGGGGCAGCGTGAATAGATTATATGGGGGCGGGGGCAGAAATGAACTGGTTATGGGGTGGGGGCAGCATGAACTGATTATGGGGGCACAACTGAACTGGTTATATGTCTCTTTTCATGGCATAATGCGCTTAATAAGCTGGCTGCATTTTGGGTGTCTTGTGTGTGTGATAGCAGCACCTCTGGACTGGTCACACCGCATGCGTGCACAAGGCACAGGCGGCACTGGCAGCAAGAAGCAACAGGCCCTGGAGGCCAGACTGGCTAAGCTCACCCCCCTGGCCCCTCCTCCAGTAAGGCAGTGGATGCAGTCAGTCTCTCTGTGCCTGTGTCACTGCCCGCTTGGCTGCCCCTGCAGTGGAACCACTCCTGGGGAGCGGTGGTAGACACTCGACTGGGGAGGGGGGGACGCATTAGGAGACCATGCTTCTCCATGGTTGCTCGGAGAGGTGGAGAATGGGAATCCTTCCTGTCCAGAGGGAGTAAGTTTTATGTAAATTTATACATTTTCATAATTAGGTGGTGCCTAATTATGCAAATTAGGCCCCACACCAAGACTTCGCACATGGCCTCATAAACCCTGGGGCTGGCCCTGATTGGTAAAATAGCAGACACCGGTCCTTCCTTAGGAAACACATATTCCTGGGATTGGACCCCACCTAAGGATCTGGTAGAACTGAAGGCCTCACTAGTTTTGAGTCCTCGATATCAGTGTCAAGATTAGTTAGGTCAAGATTAGTTCTATCAACTTTGATAGAACTATGAGCAATATTACCATTGACAGAATCCTCTGAAACCTGGGCAAGGGAGATCGGGACAAGATTCTTGAAATATCTAGCTAATGGGATGCCTAATCTTTCAAACCATGGGCAAAGACTATACATTTTCTGGGTGACATGATCGGTCCCAAAATTTCCAAAATATCAGTTAATACCGTTATCCGTTAACCAACTTTCTGAAATACCAAATGGTACCGATAATCAGCAATCCAATGGGAAACCGAGTTAAACTTGAAACCAGGCCTGTGGGGAGGAGAGAACAAGAAAAGAATTATGGGCAATAGAACAAGCTGGTAACCATGCAATGAACAGATGGAAAAATGGCAAAGTGGCAACACAATAAATGGTGAAAGTCGGTAATATTAGTAAATCAGTTAAACCATAACCGATCATTACTGGATTGGTTTGGTTCCCACAAATTTGATAGTTAATTATATTCTCATGGGCAATCAGTTCTAGTCAGGGAAGGGGTGGAGAGAAGGACGCTGCTCCCCCTGGCCTTTGTGGGGGGCAGAAAGGTCGCCAGAGGGGGCACAAGCAAGGGAAGGGGGCTGCCATTGTGCTCTGCTGATGGAGAGACAGACACAACCAGATGTTCCTTGACAAGGTTTGCAGTGGCAAACAAGGAGCTTAACTGGAATAAGTCTCATTAACCGCATTCTCATACTTGCCTCCTGAACTCCTTGATCAGATAAAGGTTTTGGACAGAAAATCGAGAAGCAGCAATCGCCCCCTGCTGGCGAACGGGAGGAACTGAGTAGGGATCCTTTGGGATTTACAGATTTTAAATCAGACCCGTGGACAGCGGAGATGTTACTAGGCTCTAATATAATCAGCTGGGCAGGTTCAGCTGAACAAGATCTGCTTCTCTGTACCAGGGGGCTACAGCAATTACACAACTCTGTGCTCCATGGAGCTCTTGCCCACTCCCTGTTTTGTAGTTGGGAGATGAGCTGGGAAGGGAAACTAGAGTAGTTACATCTAGCTGCCTTTTGCAACAGGATGCAGTAGAGACAATACAGGAGCATGGGGCAAGGGATCAGGGGGTGACAGAGAAAGAGAGAAGGTACTGAATCTAGTGTACAAATTATGCGAGGGGAGTAGGGAAAAGGCAGAGAGAGGGGATGGGATTTACCTTTCTGTAAAATACTAACAGATCCCCCTCATTGGTGTAAATACTGTGCTCAGCATAACTGAATATATTTCTAAAACCCACCACTTTTCTCTCTGGGGGGCCTGTTCATTTCTTTTAAGAAAAAATATAAAATCAAATGCTAAATATTAGACTCTTGACTTGATGGTGGATAAATAAGGGGTAATCATACATCCACCTCTGGAGAACATTGTAGTAGTCTTCAGTAGCATTCGATTCTTAGGCCCAAGCCCCCAATCTTTTTAGTGGTTATCAATCTGCTGGGGCAGGGTGGAGGATTACAGTATAGTTGTCATGCCCCCTGAATGGGTGGGAATGGGTGGTTAAATCTCATTGATCCAACCCACATAGTAACCCCACCACATGACCACTGGCTGCTCTCCACAGCTGGTTGTTTTTTTCTGTATATGTGAAAACACCTAAACAGGACACACATGATCCGTCGTTACTATTTTATTTTGTTTATATTAAAAATCACAGCAATAAAAAACGAATGGAAACAAATGTCGCATCTCCTCCATATGACCCCTCTCCTGCCCCAGAAAGAGGTGCACAGTTTCTGTGGCCCATCCAAGCTCTGGCATCTCAGTGAGGCTTCCAGTGCAGAGGCTGGTTAATGCCCCTGCGGAGGAGTTTTCCTCTCCCCCTGGGAGCTGGGCAGAGCACCAGCAAACTTCTCTCCCACATGGGACTGCTCCCTGTCCCTCACTGCTACTCGTTCTGTCCTTGTTGTTGCTTGAGACTCTGCCGTCTTCCAGCGTCTTCTCTCTTGGCTCAGGGTTTCCTTTCCAGTGAGCTGCCTTTGCCTTCTCTTGCTCCTGAGTGCACAGAGCACAGAAACCAATTAATCCTTCACGCCCCTGTCCTAGCACTGACCCAGCACTGCAAAGGTCAAATGCACCCAAAATGTCTGATATTTGTGAAGCCGTGGGCTGCTTACCCAGGGAGACTCCTCTAATGCTGAGATGCAGCTACTTTATTTATTTATTTTATTACATTTATACCCCGCCCCTCCTGAAACAGCTCAGGGTGGCTCCCAATCTCAAATATATATAAAAATACAACCATAAGATATTTAAAACACTCATAAAATACAACAATTAAAACAGGTCCAGGGAACATGATAAAGAATACAATAAATAAGGGTGAAGGGAGATAACTCCCCCCCAGGCTGCCCTCCCCAAAGGCCTGGGCGAACAGCCAGGTTTTACAACTTCGCCGGAATGTTAAAAGGCTCGGGGCCGGGCGAGCTTCCTCCAGGAGGGAATTCCAAAGGCGCGGCCTGGCCACCGAGGATGCCCTCTCCATTGTGGCCCCCCGCTTAAACGCGGGGGACCTCCAAGAAGGCACCCCCGGCAGACCGAAGGAGCCGCTCTGAGGCACGGAGGGCGAGGCGGTCCCTGAGGTATGAGGGGCCCAGACCGTGAAGGGCCTTATAGATCAATACCAGAACCTTGAACCTGGCTCGGCACGCTATTGGCAACCAGTGCAGAGTCCGGAGCACAGGTGTAATGTGATCCCGACGACCCGTCCCTGAAAGGAGCCGGGCCACCGCATTCTGCATTAGCTGCAGCCTCTGAACTACTTCTGTCTGGGGTGGGGGCAGATATGTATAAAGCTTTCCTTTCTGGGTGCCAAGATGCAGCCACCTCTGGGGGCAGAGAAGCTATTTAGCCTGGAATCCCTCACAGCTCTGAGATGCAACCATCTTTGGGATGGAGTCGTTATTTATAAAGAGCCCTCTTGCCAGGTATTGAGATGCAGCCACCTCTGGGGTGAGGCAGCTATTTAAATAGAGATTCATGCCAGTTGACGAGATGTATCCATCTTTAGCATTGGGCAGCTATTTCAATCTATGGGGATCCTGTCACGGGGTGGGCCACACAGGGTTTGTCTTTGCCAGATGTGAGCCTTGCCAGTTGGTCACACCATACCACGTTTGGGTTGTTAGGGCTACAGTCCCATCATTGTTTTCCAGACAGCCAGAAAGTCTCCCGCCCCAGATTCTTGAGTCTGCAACCAAGTGTCCTTTGCCTGGGGCCTTATCAGCACCTTGGAGAGCTCACTGTGGAATCCCAGGTTCATCCAAGGGCATAACTATAATAGGGACCGGTGGTGCAGTTGCATTAGGGTCCAGATTGCCTTGTGCTGCTGGGAGAGGGGACTGTGGGTATAGTCCATCTTCTGTACCAGCCTATGCCCCTGGGTCCATGCCCTGAGGAGGCAAGGCACAGACTATCAGACTTCTCTGGCTTGTTGCTCTTTAAAACCTTTTGGGGGAGGGGGGCAGTGGTGATGGACTGACCAGCCTTAAAGGGCCAGTATCTGTTCCATCATAGTTCCTTTGCTGGGTGCAGAGAGGCAGCCACCTGCGGTGGGGCAGGTGGGTAAGCACCCTCGGCCCATACAGAACAGGGGTGCAGCATAGCGTTTCGAATCCAGTCACAATCAAGGAAGCAGAATGGAACAAGGTGGCAAGAATGCGACTTACCGCCGGTAATAACACAGCGTAAGCCAATAGGCCAGGAGAAATCCAGCCATCATGAACAGCCCTTTGAAGAAGACGTCAGCGAGGGGACGCAGGCCCATTCCACTGGGCTGGGCCTCGGCTGTGAAAACAGGGCGAGCAGGTTACTGGTTGAATTTACACAACAGCTTTCCTGGTTGCCTTCCAGGAAAAACACTTACCTGAAAGGACAATGCGGAGATGATGGAATGGCAAGAAAGCAAGCGGAATGAGAAGTGGGAAAGCGTCCGTCCATCTTTAGACTCTTGGAATGTTGGGAAGTGCATGGATAAGGGCGTGAGGGGGAGAAGTTTATTTGCTGAGGGGTGGAGTATATTGGTAGAGGGGGTGGGACTTGTCTGTCATTGGCTGCTGGAAATCTTGAGAAGAATGTCATGGCATTTGGGGAGAGCCAAGGTTGATGGGCACCATTTTGGCAGCTTGTGGATGTGTGGGAGGACCTGCATTAGGTGGAAGAAAGACTGTGGTGCTCTGGGTATTGGCTTTACATGCACCACCAGTGGTAACTAGAGCCCTGGAAGGGCAGGGGAATCATGGTTTTGGCCCCCTGCAGAGGAAGGGGTTCTATATTGGACTGTTTAGATGTTTCATTCCCTCCTTCACTTACACAGAAAGTGATAATAACCTCTAAACTCACTTTTAACATGGCTTTTGTTCACCCAGTCAGGCTGCGTTCACACAAACACATTAAACCAAAGTTAATTAAAGGGGTAACTCTGCCATATTCAACCTGGCAGTCACAGAGATCCCCTTCCAAATGCACAAAAATTAGCCCCCAGGATAGCTTCCTCCCTCCATGATTATGTGAATACTTGCAAAGTGAGGGTGTTATCCCGCAGTAACTGCCTTGGGGTAATAACTCCAGAGTAGCCTACTTGTGTGAATACAAGCAGATAAGAGTCAAGAGTTGGGAAATTTTGGAGAAACAGGTTTTTTATTCACTTGCTGTTTTCCAAAGTCTTGACATTTTTGCTATGGGGCTATTGCAAGTGAAGAGTCAGGTAAAGTCAGAAATGGGAGGGGTGTGCAGGGGGAGAAAGAGGCTGATGAAATCTGTTGTTTTCTATTTTCTGACACTTTCTCAGCTTGGTAGGTTTGGAGCCTTCAGTGCCACGAGACTCTCCATTAACTACTTTGGGGGATTCCACCATTCCCTCCCCTGGGAAGCCTCACTGCTGTCCAAATGGAATTTTCTGCTGGAAAAAAAATATCCACATAGAAATTTCCCAGCCATCTGTTCAGAGGGGAGTCCCCTCCCTGCAGCACAGCGCCCTCTAGTGCCAGCTCGAGCCCCACAACCTCGTTCCCTATGGCCCGGTGCCCTCTCCCCTCCCTGCAGCACAGCGCCCTCTAGTGCCAGCTCGAGCCCCACAACCTCGTTACCTATGGCCCGGTGCCCTCTCCCTTCCCTGCAGCACAGCGCCCTCTAGTGCCAGCTCGAGCCCCACAACCTCGTTCCCTATGGCCCGGTGCCCTCTCCCCTTACACTGCACGTAAACTCAGAGTGTCCTGTTGGCTGAGCCGTAGGGATTCTCCGCCCGACACTGATACTCCCCAGCATCTCCGGTTGTGACATTGAGTAGCTCCAGTCTCAGCTCTTGGCCCAGGATGCTGCTGCTGCTGCTCAGGGTCTCATTCCCCTTTGTCCAGTTCAGGGAGGAGCTGGGGCTGCTCTCAGCCTCACAGACCAGGCTAAGGGAGTCACCTTCACGGGTCAGTATGGAGACAGAGTCACTTCCCACGGGACTGAGACTGGACGAGAAAAAGAACCGAGTTACATTCCCTGGGGACTCCTGTTGTCAAGGAAACCTCGCTAGGCCCTGAGATGCAGCCATCTCTGGGGTGGGACAGCTGTTTATACAGGGACCCCTTGCCCAGCACTGAGGAGCAGGTGTCGCTGGGATTCAGGGTGACTTTGAATGACTGTTAGAAGCAGAGAAGATAGATTTTTCATTCAGTCTAACTGCCTTTGTTCTCCCCACTGCCCAGCCCTCCTAGCACTACCACATGCGGGGGGGGGGGGGGGTGGCCCTGTTCTGAGACCCAGAGAACTTGCATCTGTTTTACATCTACTTTGCAATTTGCAAATGCAATCTCTGTTCTGCCTGGGCCACTTCATTCCCCAGGCCCTGCCCCCTCATGTCTCGTACCCCAGTTGGGCTGCCTTAGCCTCTAGTTCTATTTGCCCCACACCATCTTCCAGGGTCCTCTCAATGGGATGGGCAGCAGCAAGCTGGTGGTACCCCTTCCTCCCTCTCTATACAGCTGCCTCTGAGATAGCAGCACAAGCCCTCGTGGTCCCTCCCTGTAAGTGTGGGAGAGAGGCAGGGGAAGGGTGGATAGCATAGAGCCATCCTGGGATGCAAGAGTCCCAGATGCAGTTCTCTGGTCATGTGTTCTCTGCTGTTCAGGGGCGTAGCTACCATAGGTGCAGCTGCTGCAGCCACACCAAGGCCAGCAAGCCTGGGGCCCCCAAAATGCATACAAATGTTCTGTGCATCTCAGGGGAGACTGGGGGGGAGGGGGGGCAGGATGAGGGGGTCCATTCCATCTTCTGCACCAGGGGCTGTTCCAATCTAGCTACACCCCTGCCGCTGTTGGAGCAGTCCTGCAGAGTGTAGTGAGGTGGACACGCCCACACTTGCTGCTGGCTTAGGCGCCGGACATTCCATCTGCCACCCGTGTCTCTCTAGGACTGCAAGGTACTGTCTGTGGAGCTGTTTCACCTCCTAGACCAGGCCTGCCTGTATTTGAAATCAACAACAGATTCATTCGGTGGCTGCACAGGGCTTGGGAAACCAAAATGTGTGCAGTCCCGACATGCATTTTGTAGAGACCAACAATTTCCTTCCTTCCTCTCTTTCTCTAATTTCCTATTCCTCTTCCCTTCTTTTCGGTCTTATAATTTCTCTGCCTTTCTAGCTCTTTCAGTCATTCTCCTTTCGTTTTCTATTGTTTTCTCTTTAATTTTGTTTCTTTTCCCTCTCCTTTTTTTTTTTTTTGCCCTTCCTTTTCTTTTAAAAAGTTTGGGTGTCAGTGGGAGAGGTGGAGACCCCCGCACAGTCCTGACCCACCACTGCTGCCTGCCAGCCTCATTGCTGCTGCTAGCTCCTCTGCGCCCAGAGAGGGCAGAGGCTAAACTCCTTCTCCCCTGCACTCACATATTCAGGTGCTAGGTGAACCAAGGCCAAGAGAGAAAGCCTGAGGCTGCATGCCTGCGGTGACCAGGGCAGCAGGAACAATAGAGAGAGCAGCAGATCAGTCCTGGAACTGGCTGTTGAATGTTTACTAGTGTCGCACAAAGCAGTAGACGTGGCGGAGCTGCTACTGTGCAGGATACAGGATACATGCGATGTACACTCTATCCTAGTTTTCAATTTCTGGGTCCCAGGGTGAAGATAAAATGCGGGGGCCATAGTAGTGGTCATGTTTGGGGTCTCACTGGAAGGGAGTGGGGCCTGCCCTAGTGAAAACAGGGGCCACTGCAAGGCCCCCGGAAGTAGAGAAAATAGCAGGACCCAGGGCGGTCACCCTGTGGAAAGGTTGGCCCTGCTCCCATGTGGCCTATCTTTATCTATGAAGAGACTGATCACCTTCTCCTCTCTGGGAACCCAGCACAGAGGGGGCTGGGAAGCTCTAGGAGGGGAGGCCAGACGGGGCAGGGAGAGCTACTCACAGTCAATGTGGAGCCGGATGGTTTTCTGGGTGGCAGCAGCTTGTGCTGCAGGGTACGTGACACGGCAGGTGAGGAGTTTGCCCTGGTCCTCTGGGAAGGGGGTGAAGTCAATGATGGAGCTGTAGACCTGGCTCCCGTTCCTATAGAACTGCTCGGATGCAGACTCTGTGTAGCTGAACTCCGCCATCCAGGTAATTTGGGGTGGGGTCCCTGAGCAGGTCCCTGGTGCCCAGCAGGTGACTTTGATGGGCTTCCCTGGCACCAGCACTGGCAGAATGAGCATCTCTGGTTCCTCTGTCAGCTCTGGATGAATAAGAAACCCAGGGAGGAGATTAGAGCAAATCCATCGAGGTCTGGCTCGGAAATGGGATCTAGGACCTTTTCCCTCTAGGAAGGAACAACTGTGACCCAGACCCATAGTAGGGGTGGGGGCGGGGAGGAGCAGGCTCAGGGAATAGAGCAGAGGGGTAGGGAGATTTAACCCCGAGAGCACTATCTCTAGGCACTTCTGTCTGTGTAGGAGCAATGAAACACTGAACAGAACGGGCAACAGTGCGAGGGCCGGGAGGGAGACTTTCTGTCTCTTACCAGTAACAGAAACCTGAAACCAAGAAGGATACGTGTATTTCAATCTTCCTCTCTCAATTCTGAAAAAATACTGGCCAGTATCTCCCTCCCGGGCGTCCTCGATGCTCAGGGAGCAGCTCCCTTCCTCCGGATTCCCGACCAGACGGAAGCGACCCCTGGTCTCTGCCGATACAGGACGTCTCTCGTCGTTAGTGGCCACAGGGGAATCCAAATCTATTTTGATGGGTGACTTGTACCAGTATCCCTGCATCTTGTCGTTCTGATAATAATAGCTATAGCTGTATGATGATTCTGGGAACACGAAGTCGCAGCTGATGAGAACACAGAGACCCCGCTGCACTGAGACTGAGCCAGGCGCTGTCAGCGTGAACCCTGCTAACTGGCAGAGAAAACCTGCAAGAGACAAGCAACGAGTGCNTGTCCAGTGCGGCTGCTTCTGAAATGCAGAGGGGGGAGTACAGGGAAACATGGGAGAAACCCCCCATGTTACGTCTGTAGCATTAACCCTCTGCCTCAGTGCAATCCTCAAGCAGTGCAGGGTAGCAATTTGGGATGGGTGGGTGGCAGGAGACACCTGAATGACATTTGAATGACATTTGACAATGACCAGTCTGCCCCCTCCCCCACATTCTCTGGAACACCCAGTCTTGAAATTCCAACAATGTCAAAGAAAAGATTTGTCCAAAGTTGGGACTAAACATTGCCCATCAAAAATGCACATATTATCCAAGGTCCACTTCTGCTCTTGCATCTTCTAATCAAATCAAATTTTATTTACGGGATGCTAGCTTTTGCCATGATCCAACAAAATATTCTGCAAAACAGAAATGACACAATCACAAAGACACACAACACAATTATAAAGTACCCTCCCAGCAGGTGTGGGTTGTATTGCTCAACCTTGAAGGTTTAACCACACCATGCTATAAAATAATACCAAAGCAAAAAATAAGCTATCCTTTTACTGCGCTGGGATAAGTCTACCCGTAATAAAGGTCATCCTAATATTTTCAGAGAATGTGGGGGAGGGGGCAGACTGGTCATTGTCAAATGTCATTCAGGTGTCAGATTCCATCTGTGAAAGTGACAGGCACTTTCATTGTGTGTGAAACTTGTTATGCCAATGTGAAATGTTCCCTGCCTCCCAACCTGTCTAGAAGTCTCCTGCCACCCACCCATCCCCAAATTGCTACCCTGGCTCAGAAGCCTTAGATCAGTCACACACTCTTATATGATTCTGATTCTTCTTCTTTTTGAACTCACTCACCCAGATCTTAAGCATCCGGATCACTGAACTTCTGTGTAGAACTTCTCCCAGAACCTTTGTGTGTAAAAAGTTCTCCTGGTAAACTGCTTTGCTCCAGGCAGCTGTGGTCACTTAGTTTCCATGGCAGCCTGTCACGTTTATAGCTGCGGCTACTTTAGGCTGCCTCAGGGCAGTGTATGTGTGAAGAATGCATCCAGGAACTGCCTCAGGGCAGCGTGTGTGAAAAATGCATCCGGAACTTACTTGTGAACTTGTAAACCCAGAAGACTGAAAAATCCAGAACTTTAACATGTGTGTAAAAATACTAGTGTCGTCCACAAACATAAGAATACCCAATGGTGATGTCAAAACGTTGGAGGGATGAAAACTGCTCTGCTGCATTTCTCCTATGATATCATTAATGAAGAGGGAGAAGAGAAAGGGCGCTAGACTACAGCCCTGTCTTACACCACGTTGAACCAAGAGTTTTTTTGAGAGAGCTCACAATGGAGGCCCCATCTTCCTCTCGCCCATGTATTTTCATGGTATTCCATTCCATTCCATTTTTAATTTATATCCCGCACTCTCCCATTCAAAATGGCTCGAGGCGGTGTACAACATAATATATAACAACACATAGTGTGCACAATGCACCAATTAATACAAAATCATCATTAACAATACAACCCTCTAAATCAATCAATTGAAGATATAAAAATTCTATCCAACCCCCAATATATATACAAAAATACCCCTATCAATCTTTTCACATTACACTCTCCCAACATCACCATGAGCAGTTTCAATAACGGGGGATCCACACCCCGCCGATGCAATTTCCCCATAATACGATCTACAGTATCAAATGCGGTGGCTAGGTCCACATAGGCCACATATAGGGGAGGTTTTTTAAATCCACCTATATTTACATCTCAGATATTGTAGCATAAATATATGATCTATTGTGGAATACCCTCATCTAAATCCAGCGTGATATTCAAATAAGACATCATTTTCCTTCACCCAATTCAAAAGATGTTGCAAAAGACGCATCCCAAAACGTTTGGTTACAACATTGATTAAACCAATAGGACAATACAAGGTGGGCTTGTCCAGCTCTCTTTTCTTAAAAATTGGGACAATAATACTGTCCCTCCATGACTCCGGAAATGACAGGGATTTTATGATAGCATGAAACCACTCCGTCAACACGGAAACCCACCAATCTATATTTACAAGATAGCTTTCACTCTGAATCCCATCAGGCCCTGGAGCCTTTCCTTTTTTTTTGTATGTGAAGAAAAGCAGATAATTCTTCACGCCCAATTAGATAGTGCTCCATGTTAACATTGTTAGAAAGGATCACTGCACTATCACTATTACCATCTACCTCCCGTAGAAGCGCAAATATGGTGGTAAAATGATCAGCCCAATTAGATGGGGAAATATTAGAATCTAAATTTACCTTAGTGGTGCCAGAAGTTGAACTAACCAGCTGACAGAAAGTTTTAGTATCTTCATTATTATCGCATGTAATAATCATTCCCCTTGTCATAAGGTAAATGTGCGGTTTTTTCTCCACAAGCAACTTTTTATATCCCTTCCTTAATGACCGAAAAATTGACCATTCCTCACTCCCCAGCCTTCTGGCCTGAGCATTTAAGTGCTTCTTTGCTATAAAACATTCTCTATCAAACCAAGTATTCCTAGCGTGTAACCCGGATACCTTGGGGAGAGCTATAACAGGGGGAAATAAATATAGATCCAAACAATGGTAAATCTGTGAAGCAAACCCAAGAATTGCCTCAGACAATTCCACCCTTAATAATAACTCTCTCCAGATTTTTATTTCCTGTTCTTCTAATGACTCTTTAAAGCTAATCTCCAGTAAGTAGTTCCACTTTAATTTCCTATTAATTATTACCGGAAAGGCACAGTCCCCTAAGATAAAAGGGCGGCCCATTTTACTTGATGGCAAAACTTTCAAATCCTGTGTGTTTAAAAAAAGCTTAATCAAACAATGATCACTCTCGGGTCTTGGATTTATTTGAAAACGAGAAATCAATTCCCACATATCAGGTTCAATAATAAAATAATCTATCGTACTGACATCTCTTTTAGAAATAAAAGTAGGTCCAGCAGCTGAGCCATTAGGGACAGAACCATTGATAATTCTAAGGTTTTGCATATAAAGAAGAGATTGTAACCTCTCTCCTGCATAAGAACATAAGAAGTGCCATTCTGAGTCAGACCATGGTCCATCAAGCCCAGCATCCTGTCCTCCGACAGTGGCCAATCTCCATCGCATGGGAGAAGAACCAACAGTCACAATGGGCAATCCATTCCCCATTGTTCACTCCCAGCTCCCAACAGGAAGAAGTTCATCCCGTAAACTACTTGGTTAATAGCCATGAATGGACCTACTCTCCAAGAACTTATCCAGGCCTTTTTTAAACCCAGCTATACTACTGGCCTTGACAACGTCCTCTGGCAACAAATTCCATAAGTTAATCATGTGTTGGGTGAAAAAGTACTTCCCTTTATTTGTTTTAAATCTGCCGGCAGCTAGTTTCATGGAGTGTCCCCTAGTTCTAGTATTATTTGAGAGGGTAAATAACCGTTCCCTATCTACTCGTTCCACACCACTCAAGATTTTATAANAGTTCTCCTGGTAAACTGCTTTGCTCCAGGCAGCTGTGGTCACTTAGTTTCCATGGCAGCCTGTCACGTTTATAGCTGCGGCTACTTTAGGCTGCCTCAGGGCAGTGTATGTGTGAAGAATGCATCCAGGAACTGCCTCAGGGCAGCGTGTGTGAAAAATGCATCCGGAACTTACTTGTGAACTTGTAAACCCAGAAGACTGAAAAATCCAGAACTTTAACATGTGTGTAAAAATACTAGTGTCGTCCACAAACATAAGAATACCCAATGGTGATGTCAAAACGTTGGAGGGATGAAAACTGCTCTGCTGCATTTCTCCTATGATATCATTAATGAAGAGGGAGAAGAGAAAGGGCGCTAGACTACAGCCCTGTCTTACACCACGTTGAACCAAGAGTTTTTTTGAGAGAGCTCACAATGGAGGCCCCATCTTCCTCTCGCCCATGTATTTTCATGGTATTCCATTCCATTCCATTTTTAATTTATATCCCGCACTCTCCCATTCAAAATGGCTCGAGGAGGTGTACAACATAATATATAACAACACATAGTGTGCACAATGCACCAATTAATACAAAATCATCATTAACAATACAACCCTCTAAATCAATCAATTGAAGATATAAAAATTCTATCCAACCCCCAATATATATACAAAAATACCCCTATCAATCTTTTCACATTACACTCTCCCAACATCACCATGAGCAGTTTCAATAACGGGGGATCCACACCCCGCCGATGCAATTTCCCCATAATACGATCTACAGTATCAAATGCGGTGGCTAGGTCCACATAGGCCACATATAGGGGAGGTTTTTTAAATCCACCTATATTTACATCTCAGATATTGTAGCATAAATATATGATCTATTGTGGAATACCCTCATCTAAATCCAGCGTGATATTCAAATAAGACATCATTTTCCTTCACCCAATTCAAAAGATGTTGCAAAAGACGCATCCCAAAACGTTTGGTTACAACATTGATTAAACCAATAGGACAATACAAGGTGGGCTTGTCCAGCTCTCTTTTCTTAAAAATTGGGACAATAATACTGTCCCTCCATGACTCCGGAAATGACAGGGATTTTATGATAGCATGAAACCACTCCGTCAACACGGAAACCCACCAATCTATATTTACAAGATAGCTTTCACTCTGAATCCCATCAGGCCCTGGAGCCTTTCCTTTTTTTTTGTATGTGAAGAAAAGCAGATAATTCTTCACGCCCAATTAGATAGTGCTCCATGTTAACATTGTTAGAAAGGATCACTGCACTATCACTATTACCATCTACCTCCCGTAGAAGCGCAAATATGGTGGTAAAATGATCAGCCCAATTAGATGGGGAAATATTAGAATCTAAATTTACCTTAGTGGTGCCAGAAGTTGAACTAACCAGCTGACAGAAAGTTTTAGTATCTTCATTATTATCGCATGTAATAATCATTCCCCTTGTCATAAGGTAAATGTGCGGTTTTTTCTCCACAAGCAACTTTTTATATCCCTTCCTTAATGACCGAAAAATTGACCATTCCTCACTCCCCAGCCTTCTGGCCTGAGCATTTAAGTGCTTCTTTGCTATAAAACATTCTCTATCAAACCAAGTATTCCTAGCGTGTAACCCGGATACCTTGGGGAGAGCTATAACAGGGGGAAATAAATATAGATCCAAACAATGGTAAATCTGTGAAGCAAACCCAAGAATTGCCTCAGACAATTCCACCCTTAATAATAACTCTCTCCAGATTTTTATTTCCTGTTCTTCTAATGACTCTTTAAAGCTAATCTCCAGTAAGTAGTTCCACTTTAATTTCCTATTAATTATTACCGGAAAGGCACAGTCCCCTAAGATAAAAGGGCGGCCCATTTTACTTGATGGCAAAACTTTCAAATCCTGTGTGTTTAAAAAAAGCTTAATCAAACAATGATCACTCTCGGGTCTTGGATTTATTTGAAAACGAGAAATCAATTCCCACATATCAGGTTCAATAATAAAATAATCTATCGTACTGACATCTCTTTTAGAAATAAAAGTAGGTCCAGCAGCTGAGCCATTAGGGACAGAACCATTGATAATTCTAAGGTTTTGCATATAAAGAAGAGATTGTAACCTCTCTCCTGCATAAGAACATAAGAAGTGCCATTCTGAGTCAGACCATGGTCCATCAAGCCCAGCATCCTGTCCTCCGACAGTGGCCAATCTCCATCGCATGGGAGAAGAACCAACAGTCACAATGGGCAATCCATTCCCCATTGTTCACTCCCAGCTCCCAACAGGAAGAAGTTCATCCCGTAAACTACTTGGTTAATAGCCATGAATGGACCTACTCTCCAAGAACTTATCCAGGCCTTTTTTAAACCCAGCTATACTACTGGCCTTGACAACGTCCTCTGGCAACAAATTCCATAAGTTAATCATGTGTTGGGTGAAAAAGTACTTCCCTTTATTTGTTTTAAATCTGCCGGCAGCTAGTTTCATGGAGTGTCCCCTAGTTCTAGTATTATTTGAGAGGGTAAATAACCGTTCCCTATCTACTCGTTCCACACCACTCAAGATTTTATAAACCTCTATCATGTCCCCTCTCAGGCTGCTTTTAGACGTGCAGCGGGGATCAGGCGTGGGAGCAGAGAAACAGCCGCGGCGCTGTTTTACATGAACCGGAAGCGGAAGTTGTTTGCGTGATTGGCGGTCGCACATTCTTTGCCGACCGCGATCGAACTGGCCTGATTTCTCTGGGGGGAAGTACGCGGCCGGAAAAGAATGCACGGCCGCCAATCACGCGCACAACTTCCGCTTCTGGTTCTTGTAAAACAGCGCCGCGACTGTTTTGTCGCTCCCGCGCCTGATCCCAGTGCATGTCTAAAAACGGCCTAGGTCTTCTCTTCTCTGAGCTGAAGAGACACAGTTTGTCAAGCCTTGCTTTGTATGGAAGCTGTTCCATACCCTTTATCGTTCTCATTGCCCTTCTCTGAACCTTTTCTAGTTCAGCTATGTCTTTTTTGAGATGGGGTGACCAGAACTGCACACAATGTTCCAAGTGCAGTCGCACCATTGATTTGGATAGAGGCATTATGACATCCTGAGTTTGATTCTCTATCCCTTTGCGAATAACTCCTAACATTCTGTTTGCCTTTTTGACTGCGTTCAGTTCTCGTATGACTGGAGAGTTTATACTAGGGATGGGACTTTCAGTTTTGGTTTTAACCAAAAGAGGCCAAAAGTTTCTCTTTAGGTTAAAACCAAGAGATCTAAGAATTGGGCCCCTCTCAGATCCCAATTCTTGGATCTTCTGTTCCCATTGAAGTCAATGGGAAGAGAGAGAAACTTCCTCCACCCACCCACCCTGCCCCACTCCTGAGCTCGGAGAGTGGGGATTCATTACCCCTAACACCCCCACACAGCGGGGCCCAGCTTCACCCAACCCCCAGGGCCCCTGTATTTTACTTACTGTTGCTGGTCTGGAGGGTGATGGTCACGGTTGCTGGATGGGCTGCTAGCTGGGCCACCAGCTCCACTACCAGCGACTGGGCCTCTTCCGCTACTGACTGGTGTCAGGAGCCAGCTTCACTGCCAGGCCGCTGGGCCTTGTCCGCTAAAGCCTAGCCACCTGGCAGTGGAGCCAGCTCCTGCCAACAGTAGAGGAGGCCTGGCCACTGGCAGCGGAGCTAGCTCCTCTGCCAGGCAGACAGGTTGCTCTTTCTTCTTCTAACCTTCTAGGTCTGGAGCTTGAAAATGCTGCCAGATGGGCGGCAGCACAGGGCACATGCATGAAATGGCCACCGAGGCCATTCTGTGCATGTGCAGCCCTAATCTAAAATGGCGCCAGCAGTGTCGGAAGAGAGCAACTGTTCTGCGCATGTGGGGTTGAAAATGCTGCCTGATGGCCTGGCAGCAGAACTGGCTCCTGACACCAGTGCGGAGGAGGCCCATCTGCCAGTAGTGGAGCCAGCAGCCCAGCTGGTGGGCATGACCTCCACCCTCCATGTTAGAAATTGATATGATTTTGGGCCTAACTAAGATACTAATTTCCCTGCTTCAATGTGCTGAATCAGAAAATGCTTCTTTGATTTAAATGTGCCACTCTGTATTAAAATGTAACTAAACCAGAAATGCTTCTCTGACACAAATGTGACAGCAACATACACTGGCTGTTATTGTAACCATCTTTGTGTTAAAATGTAACCAAGAGCACACACTGGAGCTATAATACTTGGAATGTAACTTTTGTAGGCCATTGGGACTGCTATGTAGGATTATATAGAATATTAGAAATTAGGCAACGCACTATTAAGCATATGTGTTAATGCATTTGATTTAAAGAACAGAAAGTATTAAGAAAGATAATCAGGAATTGGTCAGAGAAGGAGAACAAATGATGCTGAAGAAGTGATCAGGCCTCTTGTTCCCAAACAACCTATGTTGATAATTCACAGGAACATGGAGAAACTAGAAGGCCAGGAAACTGATAACCAAAGTTGAGCTGAACAAGCAAGAGTGTGGTCTTATAAGACAAATATATGACTCTTGGAAGGATGTGCGAGCTAAGCCAGGGCCAAGGAGCCATGACTCCCACCTCCGGAGGGAGGCGGGGGTCTGACTTTACTGGTCAGAACAAGCCTCACATCATGACTGAGCAAGAAGGTACCCCAGATTTGGGGCAACCAATGGGAGCACTCCACAAGCTTATTATTACTGACAACCCCACACTCTGGATAATCATAAAACAGCCACAGCATATAAGGCTTGACTCTGGATTAGTTCCTTGCCTTCCACGGTAATCAGCACCAGCTCATATCAGAGAACAGCTGAGGTCGATGGTTGTGCCCACTTTGGGACTCCTCTATCTAGGGAGTCCTCCAACAGCATCGTTTGGACCCCCTGACTGCTTTTCTCTGGAACCAGCCATCAACCTCTGATCATGTAAGAATATGTGCTCTTATATGTATTTTTGAGTAGACAGGGTAGATGGAAGCAACTGTGAATGCAAGTGTCTCTTTGGTAATTGGTATGCTAATTGTTCTGATACTATTGAATAAATGTCTATTTGATTGAATAAAAGACTCATTACTAAAATAGGAAAAAAGAGCAATTCCCCAACCCTCTCAAACTGGGGGAACACCCCAGGTAAAGAGAAGCAGTTGAACCCCCTTTTAATTCCCTTTATCCAGACCGGCAACAGTAAGTAAAATACAGGATCCCCAGGAGTTGGGGGTGGGTAAAGCTGGACCCCCGCAGGTGGGAGTGTTAGGGGTAATTGTAAGGGAGGGGGGGGATAGATAGGGGTTTCCAGAAAGGGTACTGCCCATGGCCGTCTCTCCGTGGACACACTGGGTTATTGGTAATCCCCTCAGGTTGTTGGGTGGGCTTTCCTACTTTAACAGGAGGCAACCCATTTCATCATAGGGGCGGAGAGAATGTGCCACTCGCAGAAGGAATGGGGAGAACAAGCAAGGGAGGGGAACAACAGCCGTTGCCACCAAGCACGCCCGGGCACCACTGTGAGGCACAGTGCAGGAATCTAGTTGAAGGGGGAACAGGGGAAAGGGGACCGGGGAGTGGAGGGAAATGGGGAGAGGAAAGAAGGGACTAGGGATACAGGGGCAAGGAGGGAGGAAAGGACTCTCACACTACTGGGAAGGGGGGGCGGGGGGGGTTGGAGGGGAAAGACACGGACAACAATTCACCAACCCAGGAGCCAGTAGGAGGGGAAAGGGAAGGGGGGTGCTGGAGGTTCAATCTCATTACGTTTATGCACGGACTCAAAAGGGGGATAAAGTATAGCAAGGCAGGGTCCACAGACACAGAATACAATCAGCAGCAATCTCTACTACAAACACTTAGCTTTCACCAACGCAGGAGCAAGGGCCAGCCTCTCTCTCGATTACCGGTGGAGACTTACTGTCCCGCCGGCAGCTTTATGCCTCTCAAGAGCCCTTCAGGTGTCAGCCGTTGTGTATTGATTAGGGCCCCGCCCCGCGCCGAGCGCGCTCTGCTGCTAGGCGCGCACTGCGTCGGGGCGGGGTGGAGATTCCCATCCCAGAGGTTCCTGGCTGTGAAAGGGGAGGGGCCTGACTTGTTGCTGGGGAAGCGTCCTGCCGACGCGAGGGCGAACCTTGCCCTGTGGCTGAGGGGGCCGTCATCTTCGTCTCCCGAGCCCTCCAGGGATTCCCCCGCCGCCTCCGCCGCTGAGGCACTCCACGGGACTGCGGCGTGACAGTAATAGATCCCCACTCCCACCCTCCGAGGCTGGGAGTGCCCGTTTCTTTCGGTGGGTTCTCTGTGTCTCAGAGGGTTCTCTTTCCCATTGAAGTCAATAGGAAAATGTACTATTCTAAAATCCTCGTCCTGCCACAATAATCCACCCATTCTGGCATTAATATTGCCTGCTATGATTAATTTAGCTACAGGATGGGCTAATCTCAAGGTTTCATCATAAGCACCAAATCTATCCCATACCACTGTAGTAAACTGCTTCCTTTGGTGTGGGGGGATATACATTTATCACTAACCAGCT
The DNA here is from genome assembly GCA_003113815.1 of Sphenodon punctatus. Lineage (NCBI taxonomy): Eukaryota > Metazoa > Chordata > Lepidosauria > Sphenodontia > Sphenodontidae > Sphenodon > Sphenodon punctatus. The sequence continues at coordinate 1,733,959 of QEPC01000342.1, forward strand.
GCTAGTAGAGGAGAATTTAACTTCAATCAGCAGACAGTTTTCCAGGATCTGCTGGACCTGTCTTACCTCCCAGCTTGGTCTAATTTTCACCCAAGTAGATAGACCTGCACTTAAACAACCCACACCCCACCCCTACCTCTTTCCCCAGTTGGTTGAAACATTCATAACCCTGGAGCAGAAAAGGAGTCCTTGCCCAGGTTTCTTGTAATAGAAAAGTCTCCAGGGTCTCAATAAACTCTGGATCACCCCCCTTATTAAACAACCCTGCCACATTCCATGAAGCCAATGATAGCTGTTCCTGTGAGGGACTCATTTGTTTTCTCTGTCAATCTACTGATGACAACCAGCTTTTGTTACACCCCAGGGTTTGGCATTCCGATGTACCCCAAACTTCACTGCCTAAACCCCAAAAGAGAAGAACTAGTCAAATCTAGACCTTTAGGGGTTTCCAGTTGCGCATTATTAGATACTACCTGCATCTTAGAAAGAGAATCACCATCAATGGCCTCCCCCATCTGTACCAAGAACATTCTCTTATCAAAGGCTGGGTGGTCAGGTTGCCCTATCTCATGTCCTTCCAAGAGTCTATACTTCAACCAATTAGTGTTAGTCATTGAGGGATCACTAGTCCGGGGGGGGGGGCGGAGGGGCCAGTAAAAACATCACCCTGATCTTTACTGCCATCTACACTAATGCAGGATCCTTGAGAATTAGTTGGCAAAAGAACAGTCCGAATTTCTGACTCAAGTGGAGCTACGGATGCTGAATTCTTCATCTCCAGTCATTTCCTCTGTCATGCATGAAATCTTTCCAGTATATGCTCCTGTACTTCTCTTGGCATAGAACAATAGGAAGTCAATAATCTCTGTTCATCAGTCCCAAATTTAACTTCTTACCTTCCTTGATGAATTGTTGATTAAGCTGCCCCGTCAACTATAGAGGTTTGATACTGCTGCTTATCCAAACCCCTTTCTTGTGATACTACATTGCTTATCACTTCCCTTCCATCAATAATTGAGTCACTTTCCTGTACCATATCTCTACCCTGGCTAGTGGCTAGCATTCACCTTTCCTTGGATTATCTCCATTGAACTGTCACTTAACTCTTTACCTAATTGCCAGCCTCCCATTAGTTGATCTACGTCTTAGTCTTCTAGATGTTTTAGTCATCCCCTGTGAGTGAGATTTGCTACAGTCCTCTGCTAATAAGCTGTAGTGTTATAATGACATCTAGGATGGATTATAAAAAACCCTTGTGGGAACACACACACACCCACTGTCATGAGGACATGGGGGCAACACACCCATTTGGGGGGAGATGACACAAAAGGGTTAACAGATTGTAAGCTCAGTTGGAGCAGTAGACTCAAACCAGTTGCCAGACTGGGGGGACAGATTCCCTTTGATGTAACAAGTGGGCAGTTTATTGCTAAGCAATGGCCAGGTCAGCCGGGCCAGGTGATTAGAAGGACAATAGCAGCAGGAGACAGGAAGTCTCTGGAGCCCCTGCGAAGGGGGAAGAAGATACAGAATCTCTAGCGAGAGGGAGATCTCTTCCATCTTGGACTTCAACAAGTTAACAGCTGAGAGTAGTAGCTGCTGCAAGAAGGCAAACTATGGACTAAGGACTTTGCCATTTTCACTAAGGAATTGGGTCCGGTCTTCAACATCAAAGCCGAGACAGCAACTAATGGACCTGTATTGCGCCTTTAGAGTAAGGGGACAGTCAAGGAATATCAGTGGATTTAGAATGCGTGGACTTTGTTTGATTTATTGACTTGCACTATCTGATCAACAGCCTTGTACTTGTATGTACTCAATATATGTTTTATAATCAAGCCTAGCGTGCTTGTGTCTTTATTTGGCCTTGGGGAATTCACTTGGGGGTACTCCTATCTAGGTGAGAGCCTAGACGAACCTTTTTCATATAAGACAACCCCACTGCAAAGTCTTCCAAGCTACAGGTGGCCAGAGAACGTTCTCTG
>QEPC01000342.1:1752805-1769742 GCA_003113815.1 Sphenodon punctatus
TTTGTCTTTGTCTTTTAGATTGTAAGCCACAGGCAGGGACCGCGTCTAATTCTATGTTCTGTACAGCACCAGGTCATACGACTGGTGCTATATAAATATCTAATAATAATAATAATAATAATAATGAATGAATGAATGATAGCCACTCAATGAATGGATGGGAAAACAGCAAAGTGGCAAGAGTCAACGGTGAAAGTCGGTAATATTGGTAATTCCGTTAAACCACAACCAGTCATTACCGGATCAGTTTGGTTCCCATCAATTGATATTCTCTTGATCTTGATAATGATAACTTGATAATGATATTCTCATGGGTACCTATTTCAGTTCTAGTCAGGGAAGGGGTGGAGAAAAGAACCCTGCTCCCCCTGGCTTTTGTGGGTGTCAGGGAGGTACCCCCGAGCTGGCCCACAGTAGAGAAAGGCCACCAGAGGGGGCACAAGCCATTGTGCTCTGCTGACGGAGAGACAGACACAATCAGATGTTCCTTGACCAGGTTTGTGATGACAAACAAGGAGCTTAACTGGAATACGGGCCAGGCTTATTAACTGCATTCTCATACCTGCCTCCTGAACGCCTTGTTCAGCTAAAAGCTGTTTAGAACAAGCAGTACAAACGCTGGTACTTGTACTGAGTGGCCTTGGGCTATAATTAAATATTCTCCTGGCTTTGTACCCACATTCCCATTCATTCCCCTATTGAAAAGCCCCCAAAGCCTTCTCGTTCTTACCTGCTACCTCGGAGCACGCTGTGCAGTGACTGGAAGGCTCCTGTTTGATTTTCAAGCATGACGTTTGTCTCTCTGCACGGCATCCTCTTAACGGATGGATCCACGGATGTCACTGCTTTTTTTTTTTTTTTTTGCAGGAGTCTGTCTTGCACGGTCCAGCTGCGGTGCCAAGGCCAGCTCTCCTGTTGCTCTTAGCTGGTATGTGGTTTATGATTATTTCGGGACCACAATTAACATGATACAACGATCATACACAGGAGGAAGTGGTCATACCACAGAATGACAGTGTTCGAAATATAATTGTTCTACTTCTCAGTCAGCCACAAACCAGCCCCCCTCCCCCACCTACTCAAGTGAACCCTCTCAACTCATGTCCTACGGCTGGTGCATGTAAACGGGGTGAGCCTGGGGCTCCTCCTGATCCTTCAGGGCATGTTCTGGCCTCTAGCACTGCTGGGATACTCACAGTTCAACCCCTTTTCCCGAGCTCCCAGCTCCCAAGGATGGCTCAGTCTAGGGTGTGAAGAGTAAGAGTCCCAGTGCTACTCCTCCCCTTTTTACATACATGTTGCATATGTGTTTTGCATGTGTCCCATGACAGTTAAGGCTACTCTGTCCCCTTGTAGAGGGCCTCTTTGGCTTTCCAGCTACTCAACTGTCCCCCAGCTCCCAAACTGCTGCTTCCAACACTGCCATGCCAGAGCTCTGCTCGTTCCTCCACTTCCTTGCCTTTCACACACACACAAACCCAAAATGGCAGCTGTCCCCCAGTGCCTGCCAGTTGCCATGGAGGCTTCAAAACATTGCCAATTCTACCCTTAAAAACAGTCAGATCAACTGCCCTATATGCAGACCCTGTGTATTCTGCATTCTCCCCCACCCACCCCTGCCAAATTTTGCACCCAGAAAAATCCAGATTCTGCAGGTTGACTAAAGTATACAAATTTACCAAATCATGCAAATTTAAAGGCAAATGATTTTCCCAGCATGCCATTGCATCAATTTTGATTATCCCATGTGTTTAAAAAAAAAAAACACCTCAGGAAACACCACACAGATGCATTGTGGTTCTCTCTGTCACGGGTTGGAGATCCGCACCCCCACTTTACCGGGTTTGTGTGACTCAGTTTCCCTCGCTCACAGCCCACTTGAATCAGTTTTCTCTCTCTGGCTGATTCAAGTCTGCTGCAGGGACAACCCCTTTGTCACCCAAGGGCCCGATCCTTCCCGTTTACAGACTCTTTAATCTCTGGGTTCGCAAGAGCTTGAGAACTCTTGTTGCTCACTTGTCTTCCAATGTTAGACACAGACACTTCTTCATAAAGATAAGAAGTCAGTTTATTGATTACATAAGCAAGATAGTTGATACAGAGTGGTTACTAGAAATCAAAGGTAAATATAACACATTCCTGATCTATACTGGTTGAGTTCCTAAATAAGCATCTTACCCTACCAAGGTCCATAAGTTCTTCTCAGTCCTTGATGTAAGCAACTGGGTCTTCAGTCTTAGAGTTGCTAGAAAGCAAAGTCTCTCAGTCCATGGTTCCCAGCCTTGCTAGCTGGCAGGTTTTAGGATGCAGATGCAGCTGCTCAAGATGGCTAAGCGAGAGAGAGATCTCGAAGGTGGCTTAATGGCCTCCTTAAGTACCTTTCATGGTCTCTTTGTTTTCGGCTTCCCGCCTTGGAGGAATCTGAGGTCTGTCACGTAGGCAATGGCTGCCTGCATTAGCATTGTTAATGTCTCTGGCCATCCGTCTGGGGCAAATCAACAAACTGTCTTTCCATTTCCTGGAGCTTGGTCACGTGTCACAGTCCTGATTTGGGTTTTACAGTTCTCAATTGTAACATTACATACATGTTGCATGTTTTGCTTTACATATTTACTAGGTTTGTAGTCTACATGTAGGCCAATATCACAAGTGTGTGACCCTATGTTCCTCCATGACACTCTCCCTTGACCAATCATGGGCTGCTCCTCTTCAGCAGCTTGGCACAAGGCTTCCCTGGCACTGGAATCTCTCTCTCTGGATCAGTAGCACTGACCTCTCGGTGGTTTGCTCATAGTGCTTCCCACTCAGGTGGTAAATCAGTGCTGCCAGAGACGATTTCTGCAACAATTTGGCCAAATGCAAAATTCCATGAAAATTGCTTCGGTTGCAGCAGCACAGAATGGACAGGGGCCTGCTTATGTTGCCCTAGCTATCTTTCCCAATGAAATACACCTAGATAAAGGGTGTTTTTAGACACACATTTCTCCTGCATGTTTGCTGTTACATTCTGAACTTTCTGTGTGTCTAAATCACTCGCCCAGATCTTAAACCTCTGGTTCTTTGAACTTCTGCATAGAACTTCTCCCAGAACTTTTGTGTGTAAAAAGTTCTCCTGGTAAACTGCTTTGCTCCAGGGAGCTGTGGTCACTTGGTTTCCATGGCAGCCTGTCACGTCTACAGCTGCGGCTACTTTAGGCTGCCTCAGGGCCATGTTTGTGTGAGAATGTATCCAGGAACTGCCTCAGGGCGGTGTGTGTGTGAGTGAGTGAAAAATGCATCCGGAACTTACTTGTGGACTTGTAAACCCAGAAGATTGAAAAATCCGGAACTTTATCGCATGTGTAAAAATGCCCAAATATGTGCTTAGTCTAACTTAGGCCCTTTTCACACACAGACACACACCCATGCGAACACTGCCTGTGGTGGGTGTGCGGTAAGGGGGGTGTCCATGGGAATGGTGCCCGTGGTAGGTGAGGGTGCGTGTGAGCTCTCGCACTCCATCTATCTCCACCCATTTGCACCCATCACGCACACACGGAGGCACTGGGGAAAACGGTGGTGCCTCGATGGGTGTGCGCCCATGGAAACGGACACCCACCCACCATGGGTGCACACCCATCCCCCCCATCCCCCCTGCAGTCTGTTTAAAAAGGGTCTTAGTCTGCCATGTACATCGCCCTCTCTCCCATCTATGGGGAGAAAGGAATTTACCAGCTAGCCCTGAGGACAAGTAATATCAGAAAAACTCAATTTGACTCCAAGGAACGGGAAGCACATCTGAAGCAGATTATGATTCTTACACCATGCAAAGCAAGCTGACAAAAGGGCCCTCTGGGAAGAATAATTGCACATTTTTAGGCACATAAGATCCACTTTCAAGTCCAAGGCAGTATCTAAATTTTTTTTTTACTCTTTTTATCTTCTCTGACTTACACTTTATGCCAGGGCTTTTATCCATTTTAATAGATCTGGTTTGTATGTTTTGTTGTTCTCTCACGCCTTGTTTTATGTTTCCTCAATTGGGTTTTATTGCAGTGCTTTTATTGACAGTCATGGTTATGAATCCGTGTTATTACAGTTGTTATTTGTGACAGCTGACGCTTACAATCTGATAGAAAATGTGTGTGTGGGGGGGGGGGGAAGTGTCACATATTGGGTGCTGTTTACAGGGCATTCCCCTGAGAAATCCACCCACTCCAGCCTCTGGCATCAAAACGTGGATTTCCTTCCATCACACTTTCTCCCTCAACGGGAACTTTCTCACCCTGAATGACACAATATTTCCCTAGAGACATTGTGATAGAGCCAGGGCTGTCAACTTGCCCTCTGACTTGACCCAGGGTGTTTTTTAAATGAGCAAGACTTGAGGGAGGAGGGGGTGTCGGTGGCCGCTGAGTGGCACTGCCATGGAGCAGCCAGGCACATGGAGTAAGCGGGGAGGGTCTGGGATTCTAATGGGCTGGCCACTGTGCCCATGCAGGCAGCTTCCACGCACTCCCACTACCATGGACCGGCCCTGCAAACAATTAGTACGGGCAGCCATTCCCCCCCGTAACACCCCTCCCCCCAAGCCCCACCCAACTGTTCACCCTCTGCCATGACACACCGCCATGAACACCGTGGAAACATGAAGCCGCAACAGCCAGTAACCCCTTCCTGCCCATGAGCCACTGCAGCTGCTGGCAGTCCCGGGTAACCACAGTCACGTACTGGGCGGGCAGGACATGCAGGGAGCTGCTGTCCTCCATGGAGTTGGCTCTTCTCTTGTGCATTACGAGAGGGGGCGGGAGGGGAGTGTTGTGTTTTGAGCCAACATGGTGGTGTATTTCACACGCATGTCCTTTAAAAGCTCCCCAGATTGCTCCCGGCGGGGCTCTGGGTGGGACCGAGGAGGCGGCTGTCCGCACTCCTGTCTGCTGATGTGGGTGGGTGCCCCAGTTTCTAATGGCAGGGGGTGCATGGGCACCTGCCCCCAAGCACATTTTTGGCTTGCCCTGCACGGCACATTCCAGATTTTTCGGCAGTGCTCCATGCATGGCCGTGAGTCACAGGAGCACGCATCCCCCCGCACCGCCTTCACATGGATGTTTGGATGAATGGTTGATGGGTGGCCACATGGGGTACCATCTCATCTAAAAACACTCCCCGAGATTCACCAATGTGGCTGCAGAGCTCAGCATGCGCAGCCCTTGCAAAGCAATTGCTGGAAGCGAGTATACGGTTTTCTTCTGTCGGACACATGTTTATGTGACTGGGGGGGGGACCTTTCCAATGTACGGCTGACTGGGGGGCGTGTCACTTGTGACGCGTACTGCTAGTAGCACTATAGTCGTAGTAGCATAAGACTAGGAACGCTATAGAGATTAGTAGTAGCTGTAGAAGCTGGTTTGGTGGGTTTGGTTTATAAACACAGGCAGAGTGACTCTAGGTTATAAGAGCGATAACCTGTAGGAATTACCAATGGGGGAATGGAGAGTTTTATTTCAGGGTGAATTGGGGGGGGGGGGGAGCAGGGAGAATCCCAACCTCTCGTTCACCGAGAGTCCCTTTGGTAAAGAATCTCAGAGCAGCTTGCACATAAAAGGAAATCACGAATGAGAGTGGTATATATAGTCTAGAGTTAGAGCAAGGCGTGAGGGAAAGGGTCAAGGAGCCAGGATTCCTCCAAGTTCCCTTCCCAGCTGTGTAGGGGGGAAGTGGAGTCTAATGAGGAGTTAGTGCAGGGGGGCTGGAAACCATTATTCTTGGGCTCTGCCCTCAGCTCTGAGAGGGGTAGGGGGGGTCTAGTCAGTTAGAGCCAAGGGGCTGGGAACAAGGACTCCTCTGGTTTTTCTTCCCCCTCTGGGAAAGGAGCCGATTAAGATTCAGTTAGGGAAGCTCATTTTATCCTCCCAGAATGGGGTCTTTCCCTTTAATGGTCCTTATGCATGCTGATGGTATCGCTTTCCTTTCCCAGACTTGGGTCAGGTTTAAATAGAGTTGTATGTAGTCCAATTTGCATCTCCTGCTGGGAAGGCTTGCAGTAAAGTACTGGAAAACCCAAGTGCTGACGTCTGATTCCCACCCTCCGAAGTACCAAATGGAAACCAGATGGTCTCTCGTGGCACAGCAAGGCAGTAGCTTTCCTTATTCAGGCCCGACCTCTTCTGAAACAGAAATCCGGAAATGCAAGCACCCCAACCTCAAGTGGAAAATCTAAGGCAAGCAGTCAGCCAATGGAGTTCTTAGATTAATGCCAGGACTGAGGGACCTCTTCCCTCCCATGGACCACTTTGAAAATGAATGAGAGTTCTTTGGGCTGGGCTGGGTTGGGGGCACGGGTGCTTTAGGAGCATGGTCAAGATGGGGGAAGGAAGAGGATCAAATTCATGGATCTATGCCACATCCTCCCCTATCCTTGAATGCATACCCTCCTCTCTGCTCCCTTCTCCTGAACTCACTCTTTCACCAAATTCAAATCAAGAATTCTATTTCTGGCGTTGGGGTGAGTCAGACTAATAAGAAAGAGCAGTGTGGGGTCTGGGAGGAGGGTTGACTGAATTGGGGCTCAGGCTTGCTCTGAGTTCTCTCACCAGCTGGGAGGAGAGCAGGAGGGTGTCTATGAATAAACACACACACACACACACTCTGGATTCTGAAAGAAGCTGCCAGCACCATCTGCTGGTGGAAGGGTGGAATTGAACAAGGATCCTTCACAATCCCCACGCTATTGCTATATTACCTAGACAAAAAACCTTCAGTTTAAGAAGCTAGTTAAGGCGGCATTCCAAATTATACTCAAATGTTTGCATGACAGTAGATTGTATGCTAAGGCAACTTTATTAGATATCAGACCAATCTATGCATTTTTCTTCTTTTATTCATTAATTTTAAGAAATGACGACTTAACTGAAATTAAACTGCATATGTGTGGTATGGTGACTGAGCAATACTTATACGTGATGAGGAATGTATGCAGTTTAATTTCAGTTAAGTCGTAAGGGAGACCACAATTCACAAATGTTTTTTCTTCCCATTTCTTTTTAAACACACACAAGTGCACCAGAGTTACTAGAGACTCCCCTTCAGTTGTACAAGCCATTCAATCAATATACACAGGGAGGGAAAGCTAGAATTCCAATCAAAAGTTTGGTCACCAGCTGGAAGTGTTTGCTACACCGGCTCCCATTGAACAGAATAGGCTATGTTCAATGAATGTCTGCAACCGCCTTAACTGTACAGCCACTACCGTGGCTCTATAATATTTGGCGTTCGTTAAACTTAACAGCAGTGAAAATGGATGGAATTTGGAAATACACCACGCTTGCCAACATCTTCCCCCATGTACTCTCCTTACCCCAGTCTAAGGGTTGCCAGTGCCACCTCTCATGGTTTTGATCCTGCTCCTGGAGCCACAGAGAAGGAGGCAGAGTCTCAGCCAAGAAGGACAGTCAGAACAGCTGGCAATAGGGGAGCAGGGAGCAGCTCCATGTGTGAGAAGAGCAGGAGGCACTGGTTTTCTCCATGTTGATACCAGTGCCCGAATGTGGCATTTGAGGGTGCTGTTCTGTAGGGAGAATTTTCCTCAGATTTCCCCCTTGCAGCAGCTCAAACTGGGCACTGGACTCTCCTTCCTCACCTGTCCCCAAACACCTGAGTTTAGGTTGCTGACCTCACAGGAGATCAATATCTTTTCAAACCCCAAGAATGAAAATACTAAGGTAAGGTTTATCTACAGGACTCAGCTTTTCTCTCAAACCCCTCAGGAACATCCCCAGGGGAGATGTACCTGAGGGGTTTGAGAGAACCTGCAACCTGTATTTCTCATGTGTCCTGTAACATTTGCATATCTGACCACCCTACCCAGACCACAGCTACCAGGGAGATACCAACAGGTTCTGTGGCAGAAGCTGCCAGGAGCATCCCTGCCCTTTCCATGTGACCTTCACCGACACTCTGGCTTCCAGGTTGACTAGGCCTGATTTCACAACCGGCCGCATGGCCGGATTTTGCAATACCAGGGGAAGGGGCCTACAGCCAGCATGGCTGGAGGCATCACTCCCTGATTGGACTAGGTACAGCCAGGTAACCCCCAAGGACCAATCATGAATGAGGGGTAGTGGCTTTTAAAAAAGAAAGACACACCTCTCAGGAGTGGTCTTCCATCTTGTCTTCTGTTTGCTCTGAGACACTGGCCTTTTGCTACGGAGCTAAGGGAATGGCTCCTGGCCTGTTTGAACTAAACTGAACCTCTTTGCTGCAAGGCAAAGGCGCACCTAAAGCTGTGAGTAATTGAATGTTACATCTGAGGGACCAGTTTAGGCTAGATGCTATAAAAAGGCCATTGAGCCTAACTGTGTCTGATCAATTGCTTTTGCTCAAGGATTCAAAGTACCTCACATGGCTGTTGCCTGTGATGCTGGGTTTAAAATACCATTAAAGTAATATTCTTTTTTCTGATCTAAAAGATCTCTCTGTGTGTGTGAGCGAGCGAGCAAGCAAATATGTCTCTGTACGCTCAGGCAGCAGAAATTGGGAACTGTTTTATCTTGGCTTGCAAGCCTGGCTGTTTAAAGAAAAGGATAGAGGTCTCATTCTCCCCAGAGGGATGAGACTTGCAGTCTAAGTAAACATTCTGGGTGGTGGCAGCGGAAAGATACCAGAGAATAAGTAGGTAACAGGATGCTGGGAGACTGGGGTGAACCCCAGTGGGTGCCATTACACCACAGGTTCCTGTGGTTCTCAGCCTGCCTTATAAGCAAGCTGTGACCAATCAGGAAGCTAGGTGGGTGTGGCTACACATAGTAAAAGGGAGATGGCAAGGAGAATAGAGAATACAAGGAAAAAAAAACCTTCTAACTAGGCCAGGTGGTGGTGCAGGGGCAATGCTGCAATTACTTAGTCCTAGAAGCCAAGGGTTTAAGACCAAGTTCTGTGAATTTCCAGTCCTGTGTATGACATCACTTCTTCACACACACACCCAAGGCTATTATTATTAACAAACATTTATATAGCGCCAGCAGTGTACCTGGCACTTTACAAAGTAATAAAATAGACACGGTCCCTGCCCCTAGGGCTTACAATCTGAGAGACAGGAGCTGGGGGAGAGACATAGGAAGGGGAACAGAGGGAGAGACAAGGGGTCTAACATTCATGAAGATGCGAGGTCTCAGGTGCACGTACTTGGCTTGGTTACGATGAGAATGACAGCAGGCAGGTCCATGTGGCAAGGATAAGGGTAAACAGACCGTAGGTATAGGAAATAGTGACTCAGCAGGATAAAGAGTCAGAGCAGAGCGAAAGAGGTGAGTTTTAAGGAGAGATTTGAAGGTATGAAGGGAGGGGGCAAGGCGGATGTGGACAGGGAGGGAGTTCCAGGCATGGGGGGCAGCAAGTGAGAAGGGACGAAGGTGCTTAGGGGAGCAGGGAAGGCGTGGAAGGGTGAGAGAAGGGACAGAGGAGGAGCAAAGTGCACAGGCTGGAGTATGGAGGGCGATAAGTGCAGAGAGGTAGGGGGGAGCGAGGTTGTGAAGAGCTTTATAGGTGAAGACTAGGAGCTTGTGCAGGATTCGTTCAGGAAGGGGAAGCCAGTGAAGCGAAGAGAGGAGGGGCTGCACATGGTCGAAGCGACTGGCGAGGTAGATGACCCTGGCAGCAGAGTTTTGGACAGAGATGAGGAGAGAAAGGTGAAACCGGGGAAGACCAGTGAGAAGGAGGTTACAGTAATTGAGGCGAGAGATGACCAGGGATGAACAAGGGTTTTGGCAGACGAGACAGAGAGAAAAGGGCGAATCTTAGCAATGTTATGGAGGGAGAAGCAACAGGATTTAGCAACAGAGTCAATGTAGGGTTTAAAAGAAAGGGGTGAATCAAAGATGAAGCCTAGACTACGGGCTTGGGGGACAGGCAGGATGGTGACTCCATCAATAATTATTGACAGCGGGGAAGGAGAGGAAGGATGAGGGGGGAAGGAGGGGGCTACCTCCTTTCTGCTAGAACCTCAGCTAGAGGGACCGTGTGCACATAGAATTGGTGGGTTGGGAGGGATTTCAGGGGCCATCTAATCCAACCCCCTGCTCCAAGACAGGCTTTGCTGAAACACAACAAGTCCTGACAGATGCCTCTCCACTCTTTTTTAAAAATGAAAAAAACCCAACACCTAGTGAAAAAGATTCCTCCACTTCCCTCGGCAGCTTGGTCTATTGCCCAAGTGCTCTTACCAATAGGAAGTATATTTCCAAATGTTTAACCTAATATTAAATATTAGGAAGTGAACAATAGAGGCTGGATTACTCCATTATGTCCTGTTGCACACTTCTCTGAAGCAACAGAAATTGGCCATTCTCAGAGACAGGATGCTGGGCTAGAGGAGTGATTGGGCTGACCCAGTGTGGCAGGGACTATATATTCTAAATCTACTTTCCTGCAGCTTAAATCTCTTGCCACGTGCCCTACCCAAGGCAATTCAACCACCACCCTGCAACGAGTCTCTCTCACACACAAACACACACACGGGTATCTCTCTACACCTAACCAGAGCTAAAACAGATACCAAAAATATTATCCACACTTAATATATGATATTTCTGATAGCTTGACAGTCATTCGTTAATTATACAGTAACTGTGGAGGTTAGCTGCCAACAGGGCCGGCACGTGCAACATGTGTGGTCACGCGTGGTCCTGCACCAGCCTGGGCCCCACACGTGGGGCCCTAGGGGTGGCGGTTCCCCAGTCCAGATTCTAGTCCATGTTTCACCAGAATGATTTCCCCCTTGTGCTGCGCATGCACACGATGACAGCATAGTGCAGGGAGCACCACCACTTTGCGCATGCGAAGTGCGTAGAGCCGCCTACCCAACACACAGAAAGAGAAAAACTCCCTGGGGTGGAATGGGAATGTCAACTCCTGCCTCATGCCCTTGGGACGGCATCTGGTGGCCATCAGTGGCTCGACCAACAACGCCTTTCCCCGCAGAAGGGAGCTGCCGACTTTGAGGGCCTCTGCGGTTCAGTTGTCAGCTGTCTGTCTCGACAGAGTGGAGGGTGTTTGAGGAACTGAGAGAGGCAACGGGCATGTTCAGTTACCCATCCCAGCACAACTTGCTCTGTTGATTTTACTGTCGTTGCAACCGCAGAGAGACGGAAATCAATTCCGGGCCACCCTAGGGAAGGAAAATCTTTATTCCCCAGAGCATTTTATCACCAGCCCCATTCCACACCTCCTTGACCAGCTCTTTTCAAAAGAAAAGATCTCATTCGCCACCTCTGCCCTCCCTGAACAAGCTAGCCCTCTGCCCAGTGCCCAGAGCCTGGCTACGAACAAATGTCCCCTAACTCGCGTCCATGGCCACTGTCACTTTTTACAGGGTGCACTCACACGTAACTCTGCTAAACTCCGATGTCTGCAGGGCCCCGGAAGCTGTATAGTCAGCCCCGGATGATTCCTGGATCACTGTTGCATGTGAGTGAGGCGCTCCGATTTTTCAGCCCCACTTTAAACTCTGATTTGATGTTTAGATCTGATCTATTCATCAGATCCAAATTTAAAGCGGGGCTAGAAAATCGGAGTGTCTCACACGCAACAGCGATCAGGGGATCATCCGGGACTGATTATACAGCTTCCGGGGCCCTGCGGACATCGGAGTTTAGCAGAGTTACATGTGAGTTCATCCAATGTCTCATGCAGCAGAATCTGGACTGAGAAATGAGTTTTAGTCTCCAGCTTCTGCTTTCTCCCATGAAACCGCATTTGTAACCTGGCCCTTCCCCTGCTGTTCACAGCTCCTCAGCTAGGCCCCAGAAGATCTCACCAGACAGCAGACCCACTCACTGCATGATAATAACTGGGGCTTTTTTCCACTCTCTGTTCTGAACAATCATCTGGCTTTCTAGTGCACTGTTACTTAAGTGTCCCATGTCAGAGGCAGATGAATGAGCGGTATCTGCATTAGCTTCATGCAAAAGCACTCGGGAATCCGTAAAGAAGAGAACAGATTATTAGTGCGTTGCTGAGAGGGGCCGACTGGGAGTCAGGACCCCTGGGTTCTATTTTTGGCTGATCTAGTGGTTAGAACGTGCTGGGAGGAGGGGGGGCTCCTGGGTTCTGTTACCAGTGCTGGATCCTGGAAAGAAAAGTGGGGCCTTGTGTGAAATAGTATTTATTTATTCAATATTCTTCTATCCCACCCCCTCCTGCTCACAAAGCAGTTTGTGGTGTGGGACCCCTCCCATGGGCCTTCAGAGAACCAGCGTGGTGTAGCAGATAAGGGTCTGGGAAGCCAGGGTTCAAATCCCACCCTAGTCATGAACTTACTGGATGGCCTTGGGTAAAACTTAGTCTAGAGAGCCAGTGTAGCGGGCAAGGTGTTAGACTGTGTTCTAGGAAACAAGAGTTTAAATCCTGCTCTAGCCATAAACTCACTGGGTGACCTTGGGCAAATCCTAGCCTCAGTTTCCCCATGTGGGAATGTGTGTGTTTCTTTCTCACCCATGTCCAACTGGGATTGTTGCCACTAATACTCCATGGGTCAGCAATGCATTCCCTGTGTTTGAAGTCCTGGGGACCTTCTATTTTATTCTTCTCACGCTTGTGTTGTCATTTTGAATTTATTCGTGGACTCATCGGTCACATCACCTGTTCTGCATCTACCTGGATCCAGCCTTGGCTGTGAGCCCTAACCAAAGCCAGCAGAGGCCACTGTAGCGACAGGGGAGAAATTTCCACGAAGATAAGGGAGAAATGGCAGAGAAAGTCCTCACTTGCGACCTCACTCCCGGAAATCATGACCTGCCACTTCTGCTTTTCTTGTTCTTGACATAGCCTTTAGCTAAAACCCCAGAGCCTCGGCTGTAGGCAGGAGACAAAGACACGCCAGGGAGGGACTCTGCTCTCACTACGGGTGAGTTCATTGGGTCGGGATTGGGATTTAGAGAGACACTCATCTGTGTGCCCCTCCTCCTCTTTGGATGGCCCCTCCTAAACTCAATCTCCTAAACTCTGCTATTCCAAACCTGCTTCCCACCGCTCTGCTGCTACTGTCCCTGAAGCCTGAGCCCAGGGGCATAGCTAGGTGGAAATAGCCCCCCCTCCCTCCCCAGCTGGGACAATCTACTCCAGTGCGGCCGCACCTATTATAGCTACGCTCTGGCCTGACCCACTGTTATTCTAGCCCTAAGCTCCAGCCGTACCGCCAGTCCCACCCCCGGGGGCACAGAAGGGTAACTGCTCTCTGGGGATCTGAGATGCCTGTGACTGGCAAGATTCTTGTGGCTCGGTTTGGGAGGAGAACCGGGTCCCTGCTGCAATAAAATGGGGGGTTGCAGATGGATGGACTGCCGCAGTGCTGGCTATGCCAGTCTGCTTCACACAGCAGCCCTGCCGGAACGCCGGCGGCAGAGCAAGTCGGCCAACCCCAGGGCACCGGCCTGAAGCAGAGCATTTATCCGTCTGATGTGCAGACCCATGCTGCTGCTCCGCTTCCAGCTGGCCAGAGCTGGGAGTGCCAGCCTAGAGAATTGAGCAATTGCCTGCAACTCTATGGTGTGGGGGGGGCACCGTGGTGAGGGCAGCCCAGGGAACCTACTGGTTCTGTCTGAAGCAGACCCAAGCAGGGCGGGGAGCAGGCGGACACAGGGCTGCACCCTCTGAGCTGCTCTAGGGGCAGGCAGCCCCTCATCTGTCTGGAAACACCCAATGGGGAGTTGCCCCACCTCTGAACCCTGTGACCTTTCTGTGTTCAAAGGGCTGCAGCACGGAGCACAGCAGACAAGTGCCTGTCCCTGCTGCTGGGCATTGGGGTTGCCAGGCAGTGCCCAGAGGCGTAGAGAGTTCTAGCGGGTTTGCAGCCCTGCTTGGAAAAGAGAGTGTCTGACTCAGTTGCTGTCTGTCCTGCTGGCTACACAGTCTTCCATTCTTGGGCTCAGACAAAGCTTTGTGCCTCTTACTTCCTCTCTCGTCGGTGTCATTGAGTCTGGATGTAGGGAGAGTCAGCCACAGGGAAAGGGGAGCCACTTAGGGAAAGCAGAGTATGTGTATTCGCGACCCCCACCCTACCCCGTCGCTCACACCACATGCTAATTGTGCTTCAGGACTTCTTGCATATCTCGCCTTGTAGCTGAGGCTTCCACGCATCTCTGTGAGTCACATATAAACCTTTCCTGCAGCCCTTGCCCTACCAGAGACCCCTGCTCCTCCCACTCCCACTCCCTTCCAAAATGGTGCTCCTGGAGAGAGGTGCTTGCTAGCGTGCTATTTTTCTGGGCAGGATTCTGGAGCTGTTAGGCTCCGTGTGGGAGTAAATCAATCTGTCCCAATGACCAGGGCTTCATTTGGAAACAAATAGTTCTGTGTACGTGAACTAACGGGGCCTGGGTTGTTAAGGTAGGGGACACAATGCTCAGTGTGTCAGTGGGGTTTTTTTGGCTTGGCAAGGAGTCATATCTCCCCTCCAGATGCCCCTACTGGCCTAAAATATTGGATCCCTACTTACCTTTGGGCCCTCAGTCCCTCTGCTAAATTTGGTTAAAAGATACCCTCCAATAGTATCTTTTTGCAGTAACAGGTCTTGTTATCTAGTATTCGGTTCCCTACAGTGTAAGGTTTGTATCGGGTTCAGCAGACAAAGGGGGCAGTTAACGCCTCATTAATCCAGCAGGAGAAAGAGATGTGACTTACTTGCCTACGGCTTTTTTTAAACAGAAGTTGGGGGTGGGGAGTGTTTCCGTGTGCGCTCAGTGGAGGCACATGCATTTCTGGTGGATGGGGGGAAGGTTTAGATGGTGACAGATGAGGGTGTGCTTGTTGTCTGCCCACATCCACGCACTGGCCACCCATGCCCCCGCACGGAGCAACCCAGGTTTTTCCCAGTTGCTCCATGCAGGGAGATGGGTGGTGTTGGGTGGAGGTACGTGGGTCACAGGACCGCATGCCCACCCGTTGCCACTTTTAAACGGGTGATACCACACGTGTCCACTGGGTGGACTTGCGTGTTAGCGTCTCATCTAAAAACAACCTAAATTAAGAGCCCTAACTGCTGCTATTGTTTTTTCATTGTTGGGGGTGGGGGGCATTTTTTCTCACTTTAGCAAGCTTGGGATAACCACTGCTGTCAAAGAACAAAAAAAGGTAGCACCAAGGCCGGAGAAAATTGTGCGCCTGGCATCACGATGAAACATTTAAAAAGCAGGAGGGGGTGTGAGAGTGTGTTTGTTTCTTTAACATGCTGAAAGGGACTGTCCCTGCTTCCACTTGGGATTCCCCGAGTAAATTTGAAACTAAAACTTTAGAGCTGAAGCCAGTGCATCCATCTGAGAATTCTGACTTTTCAATAAGCTGAGTTTTAACTTGACCCATTTCTCCTGCACGTACAAACGTATCTGTTCACAGAGCCTCTCACGCAGCCTCCTTTTTTTTTTACCCCAGCTCAGACACAAAGTTAGTCAGTGCAGTGGGCTATTACAAATTTCCAGAAGCACATGCTATTGTATGCAAATTAGGGGTGGCATGATGTGTACCAATTTTTCTCTGTTAAATGGGGGTGGGGGGGGAGTTAAAATCAGCCTGTGGGATCAAAAGTTACTAAGGGGAAAGACACAGAGCCACATGCTCAGACACACAGACTGGACTAGAGTGGCCAGATATGCACATTTTAGAGGACACTTATGGTACTTTTAAATGGATGGTACCACTTTTAAATGGGTGGTACCACTTATGAGAAATACAGGTTGCAGGGCTGCCCTGAAACCTGTATTTCTCATGTGTTCTATAAAATTGGCGTATCTGGCCACCCTAGATTGGACGCCCAAGCCTACTTTCCGGGCAGGCTCAGAATGAGGGTCTGAGACACAAGTGCACCCTGGAAGCCCTGCCCCTGCCCAGATTCAGAGGGGCCAAGGGAGCTCCCCTAACAGACCCTGCCTGCCCTGACCCTGCCAAGGACAGCTGCTTCAGCAGCAACTCTTGGCAAGCAAAAGACTCTTGTTGCCAAACTGACGGAGGGCGACGGTAGCCCCTATCCTGCCCGCATAAGCCCCAAGCCCAGAGCTGGCCGGGGGGAGGACGGGCCGGGCTGTAGCTCCCCCGCTCTTCTGCACGGAAAGGGTTGTGACTCCGACTGGCTGACTGACCGTAGCACTTTCCCCTCGCCTTCCCCTCCGCCCTCCCATTGTACTTAATCTGGCTGCGTATCAGGGCAGGCAGAGGCGTCAAAGCAGCCAAGGCTGGAAAATGCAAAGGACAGTGCAAATGAGACCAAGAGGAAATCTGAAGGCTGAGCAGAAGGGCTGACTCCCCCAGCTGCTGTGTGCGTCGGGACACAGGCTGAGTATAGGGAAGAGGTTCTGAAACTATGGCCCCCCAGGAACCCAAGTGGGACTGCCCCATCTGTAGGCGGTAGGGCTGCCACATATGCAAATTCTTTCCAGGACACTTATGAAAAATACATGTTACAGGGCCTGCATTCACACATTAGTCACCAATGCAGGCCCTGCAACATGTATTTTTCATAAGTGTCCAGGAAATATTTGTATATATGGCAACCCTAGTAGGTGGGGTCCTTATCCTGAATGATATTGGACAGCTTTTGCTGCTGTCTGGGGTGATAGGATTCTACGGAAGTCTCAAAATGGGATTATTAATTATTATTATTATTTATTAGCAAGCATTTATATAGCACCAGCAATGTACCTGGCACTTTACAAATTAATTGAATAGACACGGCCCCTGCCCTAGGGCTTACAGTCTGAGAGACGGGGGGAGGGGGGAGACGAAGGAAGGGGAACAGAGGGAGAGACAAGGAGTGTAACATTCATGAGGATGCGAGGTCCCAGGTGTACGTGCTTGGCTTGGTTACATTGAGAATGATGGCTGCTTGGTCCATGTGATGAGGATATGAGTACACAGACCTCAGGTAACAGATTGTACTGGATGGAGGGTATCAGCAGGAGTTAGGTGAGGGG
>QEPC01000342.1:1774355-1786371 GCA_003113815.1 Sphenodon punctatus
GGTGGCAACCCTCGGTGGGGGCTGTATGCAGGTGAGAACTGAGGGGCATCGGCGGCTGGGCTGTGTTCGTGTAGGAGTGGTGGGGCAGACCCATCTGCAAAGATGCCAGAGCAGAAATGCATGAGATGTGTGATTTTTATTGTCTATATTTTGTCCAAACTCCATTTGGGTTAGGGCAAAGATAAAACTGGTTTAGTTGGAGTTTCTCTGTGGGTTGGCATTTGCTTGTCTCTCAAACGCAGTAGTAACGCAGCACAACTGGCAAGAACCAGTCTGAGCTAGTGGCTTATTAAGGCATGGCTCCCCGCATCTTCCTTCCCCAAACATTTGATGGAATGTTGAAGAAGGTTTTCCAGAGAGAGAGAGCCGTGCCGTGCCGTGCCGTGCCGTGCCGTGCCGTGCCAACAAAGCACCTCAGCAGTGTGTCCCCTCCATGAAATGGCACATTTGGGGTGTAAATCTGATCAGTACTTTCTGCCGTGGCGGAAATGTTATGATGGTCTTCAATCAGCTGTGGGTTGGGCCAGGGGTGCAGCAGACCATTACTCAGAGAGCAAAGACAAAACAGGTTTACGCAGAGTTCCTCTGTCGATTGGCATTATGCTAAGCAGGGTAAAGATGGGTCCAGGGTTTGGGTGGGAGATGGGCTGAGTGGCACGGCGCTGTGAAGGGCATGCCATCCTCTTGAGTCTTTGCTCACTCTGATGTCCCAGGATGATGCTGGGGGGATCCTGTGCTGCAGGAGACAGGATGTGGGGCTCAGACTTGAGAGAAAAAATGGAATAAATGAGAAGCAATGCCTAGGGTTGGAATAGCGCAGTGGGTGGAGGGGTGCCACTGTTTGTGTAACACAGCAGCCCAACTGGAGACAACCAGTCTGAGCTAGTGGCTTTTAAAGGCAGGGTTCCCCACATCTTCCTTCCCAACACAAACCCCCAAACCAGCAGTGAATAATCACTGTTACTAAAACGCCAAGCTGCAAACTTTAGCAGCCAAGGTAACGAATATCTGAGAATGCTCCATTAAACTTTGCGGTGCTTTATCTTGCGGACCTGTGATACAGTGCTCCGGTCTGGGCTTCCTTTTATACCAGATTGGTGGATCAACTATGGGTAAAAACAGACACGCACCTTAACTCTGCTTTAACTCCACTTTAATATTTCTTAGGCATGTTGCAGGGTTGCATAGGGTGCCAATACAGCCCTGCAACATGCATAAGAAATATTAAAACAAAGTTACATGAAGATCTGTTTCCACCCTATGTGGCATGTATCTGGGCATGGCCTGCCACTACCCCTTTACCCAGTGCTCTCTGAACTTGGCAACGTTTCTCCAGATTCAACATCAGGTGGTCTCTCTCAGCCAAACCTGGGGGGACAATATTCCTCATTCCATGGAGCTTGTATTGGTTCTAGAATCTTACAGCCAGGGGAAGCCAGGCTAACGGTACATGATTCAGGCTTCAGCATCAGGTGATTTAGCAGGACTTATTAATTATTATNCTGTGGAGCCAGGACCGTGTGTGCTCGGTGAAGTGTGCAAACACTTCCAGAGGGTGGGGGAAGGTTTAGATGGTGACAGATGAGGGTGTGCTTGTTGTCTGCCCACATCCACGCACTGGCCACCCATGCCCCCGTACGGAGCAACCCAGGTTTTTCCCAGTTGCTCCATGCAGGGAGATGGGTGGTGTTGGGTGGCTGCCCACATCCACGCACTGGCCACCCATGCCCCCGCACGGAGCAACCCAGGTTTTTCCCAGTTGCTCCGTGCAGGGAGATGGGTGGTGTTGGGTGGAGGTACGTGGGTCACAGGACCGCATGCCCACCCGTTGCCACTTTTAAACGGGTGATACCACACGTGTCCACTGGGTGGACTTGCGTGTTAGCGTCTCATCTAAAAACAACCTAAATTAAGAGCCCTAACTGCTGCTATTGTTTTTTCATTGATGGGGGTGGGGGGCATTTTTTCTCACTTTAGCAAGCTTGGGATAAACACTGCTGTCAAAGAACAAAAAAAGGTAGCACCAAGGCCGGAGAAAATTGTGCGCCTGGCATCACGATGAAACATTTAAAAAGCAGGAGGGGGTGTGAGAGTGTGTTTGTTTCTTTAACATGCTGAAAGGGACTGTCCCTGCTTCCACTTGGGATTCCCCGAGTAAATTTGAAACTAAAACTTTAGAGCTGAAGCCAGTGCATCCATCTGAGAATTCTGACTTTTCAATAAGCTGAGTTTTAACTTGACCCATTTCTCCTGCACGTACAAACGTATCTGTTCACAGAGCCTCTCACGCAGCCTCCTTTTTTTTTTACCCCAGCTCAGACACAAAGTTAGTCAGTGCAGTGGGCTATTACAAATTTCCAGAAGCACATGCTATTGTATGCAAATTAGGGGTGGCATGATGTGTACCAATTTTTCTCTGTTAAATGGGGGTGGGGGGGGAGTTAAAATCAGCCTGTGGGATCAAAAGTTACTAAGGGGAAAGACACAGAGCCACATGCTCAGACACACAGACTGGACTAGAGTGGCCAGATATGCACATTTTAGAGGACACTTATGGTACTTTTAAATGGATGGTACCACTTTTAAATGGGTGGTACCACTTATGAGAAATACAGGTTGCAGGGCTGCCCTGAAACCTGTATTTCTCATGTGTTCTATAAAATTGGCGTATCTGGCCACCCTAGATTGGACGCCCAAGCCTACTTTCCGGGCAGGCTCAGAATGAGGGTCTGAGACACAAGTGCACCCTGGAAGCCCTGCCCCTGCCCAGATTCAGAGGGGCCAAGGGAGCTCCCCTAACAGACCCTGCCTGCCCTGACCCTGCCAAGGACAGCTGCTTCAGCAGCAACTCTTGGCAAGCAAAAGACTCTTGTTGCCAAACTGACGGAGGGTGACGGCAGCCCCTATCCTGCCTGCACAAGCCCCAAGCCCAGAGCTGGCCGGGGGGAGGACGGGCCGGGCTGTAGCTCCCCCGCTCTTCTGCACGGAAAGGGTTGTGACTCCGACTGGCTGACTGACCGTAGCACTTTCCCCTCGCCTTCCCCTCCGCCCTCCCATTGTACTTAATCTGGCTGCGTATCAGGGCAGGCAGAGGCGTCAAAGCAGCCAAGGCTGGAAAATGCAAAGGACAGTGCAAATGAGACCAAGAGGAAATCTGAAGGCTGAGCAGAAGGGCTGACTCCCCCAGCTGCTGTGTGCGTCGGGACACAGGCTGAGTATAGGGAAGAGGTTCTGAAACTATGGCCCCCCAGGAACCCAAGTGGGACTGCCCCATCTGTAGGCGGTAGGGCTGCCACNTTGAGGGGATTTACCATGATGAGAGTCACGGTGTCCGTGTTGATCCATGCTGGCTATGGGGTGGTGATGGGGAAAAGAATTCCCATTGAAGTCAATGGGGAAAACAATATGAATCAATTCCAATTCTGATCAGATTCAAATCAGAAGAAATTCAATCCGATTATGATTTTAATCCAATTCCAATTTTCCATCCGATTTCCCATCCCTACTTCACAGTCGGTGCTAGCTCCAGCGTGATACTAGAGGGCGCAGAGAAGGGTGTGAGTAACTCTGTAGGGGAAGCTCTTCCCTCGGCAGCAGGGGATTCTGGGGAAACCAGGGAAATCCCATCTCTAATGTGTGTGTGTATGTGTGTGTATTCAGATCCACCAAGGAACATAGAGGTCAACATGTCAAGAGCTCGCAAGAGAGACCCAGAGCTGTTCCAAGGTATTAACCGGTGTGAGGGGCCAGGGGACGAGAAGTGGGGGGTCCCTGTCTCTTTAAGGGAGCCCCGGTTTCTATCAGGAGCACGTTTAGCTCAAGGGAGTGATTGCTCATTGTCGTTATTTGCAGATTCCCCCAGGAGAATAGCTAACGGCTCCCAGCTGGTGGCTGAGGAAGATGACTCGCTTCAGTTACTCTGCACAGTGGATGGCAACCCCCCAGCCAATTTGAGCTGGGGGACAGGGGACAGGGACCTGGGGGGTCCTAGATTCTCTCCAAATGGGCTGCTGGAACTACTGACCGTGACAAGCGAGCACAGTGGTGAATACAGGTGCCAGGCCCAGAACATAGAGGGCTCTCTTCAGTGGAGCTTCCACCTCTATGTACAGTGTGAGTGAGACCCTGTTAGGATAAAACCCTGGGATTCCTTGCTATAGGAGGCTATTATTGGGGTTAACCCATGGGATCCCCTGTTGTAGGGGTATATTATTGAGGTTATCCTCGGAACTCCCTGCCTTAGTGAGATTACGTTAAGGTTAACCCCTGGGACTCTCTGCTGCAGGGGTAATTAGGTGTTCTTTAGGCGAAGCGTGATAGTAGCAAACGCCTTATAGGGCGGTCACTCCCTGTATCCTCTCCAGTACTACGCCAACCAGCCAGAGGGGTGATACCTCATGTTAATGTTCTCCCCGAGACAAGCCCAATATGCCCACCCCCATGTTTCAGAGATCTGAGGGTGTACTGGTTCCGGAGCTATTACTGGTCCCTGCCAGGTCATGATGTTACGGTGCCCAAGGGCCTTAGTGCTATGTGCCAAAGCGACTGTTAGGGAGGGGGCCACAGGGCAGTGAGAGCTGGAGGGGTATAGACTAGCAGGGCCAGCAGGGGAGAGAACAGGCTGGCCAGGGAAGGGGGCCCCATAAAGAACGCCTACTATGCCTTGCATGTATGGACGCCATGGGCGTACATCTTTCCTCTCATTATTCAGGTTAACCCCTGGGACTCCCTGTTGCAGCGTTAACCCCTGGGACTCCTTGCCTCAGTGGCTTTAGATTGGGGTTAGCCCCCAGGACTCCCTGCCTCAATTGAATGATGTTGAGGTTAACCCCTGGGGACTCCCTGTTGCAGGGATATTTTATTGGGGTTAACCCCTGCAACTCCTTGCCTCAGTAGATTGATAATTGAGGTTGACCCACGAGGCTCCCTGTTACAGGGGAATAATATTGGGGCTATACCCTAGGAGTTCCTGCTGAGCGATGTTACTGGGCATCTGTTGCACACGGCTAAGGCCAATGGTTCCCAAACTTTTTTTTGCCTGCGTGACCCGATTTTGTGACGAAAATATAATCCCATGAGCCCAGCAATGTCAATGAGGATTATGTCCCCGTCTGCAGATGATGTGACCCCCAGTTGGGAATCTCTGCTCTAGAATGAGGCTGTGAAATGTGCCTGGTAGCCCCACAGGACTTTGGGGTATAGGAGGAACTAGCACTGCTACCGAGCCAACCACTGTGCTCCCTAGGACCCTGCCACCCTGGGGAATGGAGATCAGCATTGCCTCCAAAGGACGAGCAGCCCTGATTAAGTCCCCGCCCAAACTTGCTCCCTGCAGTGCAGCCCCCTAGTGCCACCCTATGGTATTGCAGTTTGTGTTGCTGTGTGTGTATTGTTGATTCACCTGTGTATTGATTCACCCCTTTCCAGACAGGCCCAGGCCAGGCACCGTGAATTCCACCTGTCGGCAGGAGGGTGATGGGCTGCACTGCACCTGCTCCCTGCGCTCCCAGCCCCGACCCCAGATCCAGTGGCAGGTGGAGGGAGAAACTCTGGCTGGGAACAGGAGCAGCGGGGCCCTGCAGGTCATTTCCTGGGCCCATGGGGATGAGGCCACCAGCTCCCTGAGCTGGCCAGGGAGCCAGGATGGGGGCCGCAGCATCCTCTGTGTCGGCTCCAACCCAATCGGAGTCCACACCCTGCATTTCATTCTCAGCCCCTCGGGAACAGGTGAGAGACTCCGCTGACTCCTGGGTCTTGTCCTCAGCCCTGGGGAGAGCGGGTTAGACTGGGGAGAAGAGCCGGGAACCAGGACTCCTGCCAGGGTCTTGTGCGTGGGCAGGGAATGTGATCGAGTGTGTTCGAACAGGGTAGCTTGGGAGCCAGGACTGCTAGGTTCTCTGCGTAGCTTGGGGAGGAGTTGGGGGCGGGGGAGCTAGTGTGTTAGGGGAGGGGGTCTGGCAACCAGGACTCCTGGGTTCTAGTCTCTGATTTTCTGGGGAGGTATCCAGTGGTTATTGCATGGAACTGGGAGCCAGGACCCTTGGGTTCCATTCACAGGTTAGTCTGAGAGGTGTTGTCCAGTGGTTATAGCAAAGGGCTAGGACTCAGGACTTCTAGGTTCTGTTTCTAGCTTGTGGGGAGCGGGGTTGGCCAGTACTTATTGTTCATGGCTGGGAGTCAGGACTCCTGGGTTCTGTTCATAGCTTCTTTGGAGTGACAATCTCATGGTTTTGGCAGGTATACATTGAATTTTGCTCTGGGGGAAGATTTTATTTTATTATTTAATTTATTTTTATTTAATAAATTTATATCCCGCCCCTCCTGCCATGCAGCCCGGGGCGGCTTACAACAATCAAATACAATAAAAACAATTTAAAACACTCAATACAATATAAAAGTATTTTAAAACAGGGGTAGCAATATATAAATAATAAGTTAGGTGGGGGAGATAAAAAACCCTTTGGACCTAATATCAAGATCTTATTACTTTGGTTCTCTTGTACCTGACTATTTCACTAGAAGAGAAACTCTTTTTTTTACCAAAAAATGTAGTAAAGCCAAAAACTCAATCTTAGTTACTTAGCGTTACTTAATAAGATGTCAACGTACATTACAATAAAGAAATAGAATTACAAAAACGTATTAAGTATAAAAGAGAGACAGTTTTTGATCAAAAATAGAGAAGTAGTTCTTTGCAAAGAGGGACAGGAGTATCAGGCCACATTCACCCCTGTCGCTCCGGCGCTGTTAGAGTGACGCCAGCCACAGACACAGCAGCGGGGAGGCGCTCGATGCCGGAAGTAGCGCCGGTGTGACTGGGGTTCTGCCGTGGCTTTGCTCGCGCATGACAGGGCTGGATTTTGCGCCCTGTCATGCGCGAGCAAAGCGGCAGCAGAACCCTGTTCACACCGGCGCTACTTTCGGGAGCGGGAGTCCCCGCTGCCACGTCTTTGCCTTGCGTCGCTCTAACAGCACCGGAGCGTCAGGGGTGAATGTGGCCTCAATGTCAAGAGAGACCGTGACTATCACTGAACAGTTTCCTAAGGCTTCATCAAGGCCTTTTATACGGTTCCTGGTATTATAAGAACGTGTGCCATAAGGCAATTGGAAAGTATCCAGCTGCACCAGTTCTGTCTCCAGATGCACCAAGACCTTTTACCTAGTTCTCCTGGCTAAGATAAACAATCCTTACTGTACACAGTTTGTGATTGAAACACTGGCCCTTTTCACACGGGTGGCTCCCACGCTTGAACACCCAGAAATCTGGGTGTTGGTGCATGGGTGAGTCTCATCTAAACCGCGCCACGGCTGGTGTGTGTGTGTGTGTGTGCGCACTCCTGCATGCATACCCATCTACACCCATCCCCCACGCACGGAAGCCCCGGACAAAACGGAGGTGCTTCTTTGTGTGGTGGGGGGTGGGTGTAGATGGGTGGACACCCATCTCCACCCACTGCACCCGGACCGCAGCGCACACCAACACGCACCGCTGCCCCATGTAAGAAGGGCCAAAGACACCACTGCTAAAAAGGTTACACAGGGATCCAGGACTCCTGCGTTCTGGAGCAGCAGCAGGGCAGGGGCTGGGAGCCGGGATCGCTGGGTTTTGTGCCCATCTCTGCCCTGTTCTCCTGGTTTTTAGGAGCCAGCTCGGTGATGGTGGGTACGGCTGCTCTATGTGGGGTTGTGATCACGGCCAGTCTCTTCCTGCTGGGCCTGTGTCTCATCAGGTGAGGGGTTTTTCTTTCTTTCTTTCTCTCACTCGTTCCCCCAGCTCCCCACCCCCAATTCTACAAGCCCTCCCGCCAGCCCAGCTTGGTCTGTGGACGTTTTCTCTCCTCCTCACCAGTGGCTGAGGCTCTGTGGGCTGATCACTTTCCCTCCCCAGGTTTTGGAAACACAAGAAAGCTCCCGTGAAAGCAGTAGCTGGGGTGGAGGTGCAGCCTGCGAAAGGCAAGGAACAGACGGTTGATGACGCCAGCCTGATTTACAGCAACATCCCGCCCAGGGTAGGCACCGCGCACGCTGCCCTCCCCGTCTCTAGGCCTCTGCTATTGCAAGTCCAGAATCAACTCCTCCTCAAGGGGCCACGTGTAATCTCACAGAGCATGGGTACCCGGGCAGGGCTTTGTATCTGTGACAGCCACTGCCCCAAGCCCTCCCCCTCCTGCAGCCTCTTCCTTCCCCTGGTACCTTTCTGCCCCAGATGGAAGCAACGAGTAGGTTAAGGCTCCAGGTTCTTCCCATCCCTAACCAATCAGAGTCTGGGGCAGGGCTGGCCTTCACCGCACTGCCACGCCCACTGCTATACTGTGGGGCCTCTCCTGACAGTCTAACATTTGTAGAAAGGTTTGGGCAGAGCTGTGAATGAAGTGACTGTCACAGAACACGGAGCTGGGCAGGTGAGCTAGGGCAGGCCCGCCTCCTCCGGTCCCAGACATGATCTCATGTGGACACATGGGGAATTATGCATGTGGCTCACTCAGGGCACACAACACTAGGTAAGGCATCTGTAATGCAGCCCATCCACTCCAGGAAACCACAGTCCACACGCTAACACATGAGATGATGTTATCCATGTGCTAACAATCCGAGCAACGGGTGAGCGGGAGAAATTCCTGACCCTTTGTTTCCTGCAAGCCCCAACTCCAACCCTGCTTTTTAAAAACAAGGTTACAAAACAACTTCAGAAAAACACCACCAGTCACACCCATATAACATCTCCTCCCATAAACCAGACCTGATCCCACAGCCACCTGGTTTCCTTTTCAGTGCTCTACCACCTGAATTATGGAAGGGACAGCTGGCACTAGAGAAGGGCTTTGCAGTTGGCTCAGTAGTTAAGCAGCTCTTTTTATTGGCCGCTATAGCAGCATTAGCAGTGTGACTAGGTAACCAAGCTTTGGAACAGCCATGTTAAGAGTCCTGGGTTCCATTCCTCACCGTGCCCTTGTCTCTCTCCTCTCTGAGCAGCTCCTAGTTCCTGACCTTGCAGAGCTGGGGGTTGGTTGAAAATAAAAAGGGAGAATGTACAGGAAGCTCATTCAGTGGAAATGAGATTCAAGTACCTGTGTCCCAGCTTGGAGAATATCCCCAAAGGCTGCTGGGGTTTTCTCTTTGAACTGCAGGGCATGCGTAACAATATACTTTAGCAGGAACAGGATCAAAACAGAGGAGGACACGGTGTCTGGCTCCGCAAAAAAGGGTGGGCGGGGGAAGAACATACTGAATTGAAACGTTGCACCAGAGCCCTGTCGCCCAGGATGCATTTGCACTAGAAAGATTCTCTCCTGTTCCAAATGTCAAGATTTGCATTTTGAGAAGAAATGAAATCTCAAAAATGTCATCTGAAGTTTCATTCTTTCCAGAGGATAGACGTTTCCTTTGTTGCGCAGTCCTGCCAGGCCAAGCTAAGCATGACCAGTCCCATCCTGGCCTATCTGTGTAAGCAACACATGCATTTCCTGGCTGGGGAGACCAGGAGCCCGAGGAGGCAGGCTTTGGTAGGGTTGCTGCCTATGCAATTTTTTAAGGAGCACTTATGAAAAATGCATGTTGCAGGGCCTGCACAGTCACCAATGCAGGCCCTGCAACATGTATTTTTCATCAGCGTTCCTTAAAAATGTGCATAGGTGGCAAACCTAGGCCCAGGGTCCAGTGAGGGTAAGATACCTTGTGGTAGAGAAACCATGGGGGAGCGGCCCTGTGGGATCTCTGTGTGTGAACACTCCAGAGCATGCGTGGCCGTTTGCTGGTCTTTGGGGAGCACGGGGAGGTGGGGGGGGGAGATTACCAAGCGGAGCAAAGCAAATGGATTTTTTCTTTCAGCGATAAGTTAGTGTGATCAAAGCTTTGTGCATCGAATATCCTCCTCTGGCAATACATTTGAATGGCATTTGCCTAAACAACGGGGTTCGGTTTATTGAATCCAGGGATGGGGGGAATCTTTCCTCTTCCGTGGGCTACTTGGAAAATTGGGAAAGGGCCAAATAGCCATGGGCTGGATTTGGCCTACAGGCTGGATTTAATTAAAAACGCTTCTATCTGTCATGTGTGCCAGGCTAGAAAATGCATTGCAGGTCCCTGATCCTGGGCCACCCCTTGGGGATTGAACTTGGGACGACATGGTTTTTTTACAGCCTGAGCTAGAGAGCCAGGGTTTATGACTGGTCTGTAACAGGGGAGGGGGATAGACAGGCTGGAATGGACCCCGCTGGGAAAGATGGAATGGAGCCCCCCCCCCCCATCTCCACTCCTGCTGGCAGGGGCTGTAGCTGCACCAGGGAGCAGAAATCCCCCAGGATCGTGGGCTCTGGGGCTAGGGTTGCCACCTGTGCAAACTTTTAAGGAGCACTTATGAAAAATACATGTTGCGAGGCCTGCATTGTTGCAAGGGGCCAGTGCAGGCCCTGCAACATGTATTTTTCATAAGTGTTCCTTAAACATGTGCACAGGTGACAACCCTACCTGACGCAGCTGCACCACCTGTTCCTATTATAACTGTGCTCTTGACATTTGCATACGCCCAGTTGGTCACAGACATGCCTCTTGGATTCCAATCCCCTCTCTCCGACTACACAATGCAGAGTGTCTGTCTTGATTCTCTTTCAGAGTGCTCCCCCTGCTGGCAAGGCCAGAGCAGCCACAAATGGGAAATCCACACCCCTGCCCCTCAGACCCTCCAGACCAAGCCCAGCGGAGCCAGAGAAGCTGCATTACGCCTCCATCGAGTTCTCTGGGCTGAAGACAAATGCTGCCCCAGTTCCAGCGAACACGGAGACAGAGTATTCCGAGATTCGATGGAAATAAACCCCTTGTCAGTGGACAGAACCCGACATGCCCTGGGTGGGACTGGGATCAGAGCAGCCTGTGCCTCCGTCAGGCTGAACACGACAGCAAGGTGGGGCGGGGGAGCCAGCCAGCCAGCTGCCTATGATGTAGAGCTGGCGGAAGGACCCTACTGCTGTCTCAGCTTCTCGCCACATCTGCCTGCTGCTGCTGCTGCTGCTGCTGCTGCAGGAACGGACTCTTCCTCTTCACTGACTCCAGGGATCCTGCCTCAACTCTAACTGGCAGGGTGTGAGCTGAGCGCCGCCTCCAGGAGAACTGGGAGCCAGGGCCAGCCTTAGAATTTGGAGAGGCAGGGCAAGGATAAAATGTGGGGGCGCTCGTGGGACCCCTTCCCTTGTGGCTCTGCCCCCTTAGGGGAACCCTCTGCAGGGACCTAGAGAGAGTCCTATTTGGGGCCCTGCTGGGAGGGAGTGGGGGCTCTGCATCCCACCCTAGTGGGAGACTTATGAAAAATACAGGTTTTTTCATTACCTTGTGAACTTTGACTGGAGCTAGCTGGCTAGGCCCAGTAAGAACACGGGGCAGGAAAGGGCTACTTTTTATTTTTATTTATTTTATTTCGTAGATTTTTATACCGCCCCATCCTGCAAAGCAGCTCGGGGCGGTTAACAACAATAAAAGTAGTTTAAAACATTAAAAATACAATATAAAATACATCAATAAAACAGGGCAGTGTGCATAAATAAATATATAAGTGGGGGATTAAAACTCACCCCCCCCCCTCCCTCCCAAAGGCCTGGGCAAACAGCCAGGTCTTACAGTTCCGCCGAAATGTCAAAAGGCTTGGGGCCAGGCGAGCTTCCTCCGGAAGGGAGTTCCACAGCCGCAGCCCCACCACCGAGAATGCCCGCTTCATCGTGGCCCCCCGCTTAACACGGGGGACCTCCAGAAGGGCACCCCCGGCAGACCGCAGGAGCCGTTCTGGGGCGCGTGCATGCTCCACGTGGGTGCACGGAAGAGAAGTGGGGTGGGAACATGGAAGTGCAGTGCTCCATTACCCAATTTCAGCCCATTACTTGAACTGCTGATTGTGGAACGGACTGTCGGAATTGGTGACCTGTTACATGTAACAGAAGGCTCCCTTTGGTGTAACAACGTTCCTCCTTCCTAAAGTGTACTGGATTGGGATTGGGGGGTAACGTTCCTGGAAATGTTGAAGGCATGG
>QEPC01000342.1:1788913-1804109 GCA_003113815.1 Sphenodon punctatus
AGAACAGTTGATAACATTGTTTCATAGCATTCATGAAACAGTTTCTTTTCAATTTCCCCCCAAACTTTCCTTCCAATGCCCTGGGGAAGAATAAAAAAAAGATCCTCCCCCCCTGTCCTTAAAAAGTTTGTTTTTCTTTTTGTTTTCTCCCATCTCAGGGGAGGGGGCGGATGTAGAAATTGTGCTAAATCCCAGACCCAGTATACTTTTTGTTTAGGACAGAAGACTAGATTTGAACCATTAAAGCAGAGGGTTGGGGAGCTTTTTATGTCCCAGGGGACACTGAAAATGAGTATAAGTTCTGAGGGCTACACAGAAGTTTGGAGGGGGGGAGGCATTGCTCAAGGGGTGTTCTCAGGAAGAGGAGGGCCCAGATCATGGATTTGTCCCCTATCCTTGTGTGCATGCCCCCGCCTCCGTGCCCTTACCCGAGCTCAGTCTCTGGGTGCCTGGGGAGGAGCCGGCCCACCGGGAATCCTCCCGGTGCATTCAATGGCCAATCCGCCCCTGGGAGGAGGAACTGGATCGAAGGGCCAAATCCAGGGACTGGGAAGATGCTTAGTGCAGGGGCCTCTAGGCCTGAGGTTCCCTAACCCAGCACTAAGCTGTGGTACGCAGGGCACGTGACAGGCACCGAGCACTTATTACAGTCAGCTCAGCAGTGCGGGAGTAGAAAAGTGCAGTACGAAGCATCTTTAACTGACTTAAGGTGCAGAGAGATAAAAAACAGTTTGACTTCAAAGGAAATTCCAGTTAACCAAGTTCGGTTTGTGTGGATTCCGCTGTGATGCTGTTGCTTCCTCTTTCCTGGGTGGCGAGAAATGGTTTTAGGGGCCTCTCCAAGGTCAGCTTCCCCTCCAGGGAGGCAGAGCTGGAGACTCAGGCTCTTTGCTCAGCCCTGTTTATGTACAAGTAGATGAGGAAATAATTGGAAGCCGCACACAGCAGAGATCAGTCAGTGCCCTCTCCTCTGCAAAGCAGAGTTAATGCAGCTCACACAAGCACCACACAGAGCTGCTTCTCTCTTTGCAGACTCTGTCCCAGCTGATTCAGACCTGCTTGGGCAGGTTCGCATGCCCCTGCGGTTGTCTTCCCCAGGAAATCCTGTTGATGCCACATGATTACATTTTGTCTCGTCCTCCACCATTATAAGCTCACAGCTACACATTCAAGCTGAAGCCAGGGGTGGCTGGCCAGTGTTCCCAATCGCGAGCCGTGCACCAGAATCGTCGTGTGGCAAAAAGCCACAAGACACACATTTGCCCATAAAACCTCTCCTGCTTTCCGACTGGCTACCGGAGCCGGTGCTCTGAGGTCCTGGCTGCTGAGATTCCGAGGAGTGACTGAGATTCCCCTGCTGAGACACGGGTGCAATGAAGTAAGACACAGAAAGGATCGTTAAGGCAGCGCAGGGTCCTGGCTGAACAGGGACGTAGCTCGGTAGGAATGGGCCCTGGTTAGGGTTGCCACGTGTGCAATTTTTAAAGGAACACTTATGAAAAATACATGTTGCAGGGCCTTAGGTGCCAAAGCAGGCCCTGCAACATGTATTTTTAATAAGTATTCCTTTAGATTTGCATAGGTGGCAACCCTAGCCCTGGTGCAGAAGACAGGAGTGGGTCTGCTTTGCCCCCCACTGCAAGGAACACAACTGCACCAGGAAGCGGGGCCTCCTTCCCAGGCTCCTGGGCCTCAATGCAACTGCACCACCTGCCCCTAGTCTAGCTTTGCCCTTGAACTGCCCACAACCTGCATTGACCTGTGTATTATTGATTCGCCTGTGTATTGATTCACCCCTTTCCAGACAGGCCCAGACCAGGCGTCNTGTAAGAAGGGCCAAAGACACCACTGCTAAAAAGGTTACACAGGGATCCAGGACTCCTGCGTTCTGGAGCAGCAGCAGGGCAGGGGCTGGGAGCCGGGATCGCTGGGTTTTGTGCCCATCTCTGCCCTGTTCTCCTGGTTTTTAGGAGCCAGCTCGGTGATGGTGGGTACGGCTGCTCTATGTGGGGTTGTGATCACGGCCAGTCTCTTCCTGCTGGGCCTGTGTCTCATCAGGTGAGGGGTTTTTCTTTCTTTCTTTCTCTCGCTCGTTCCCCCAGCTCCCCACCCCCAATTCTACAAGCCCTCCCGCCAGCCCAGCTTGGTCTGTGGACGTTTTCTCTCCTCCTCACCAGTGGCTGAGGCTCTGTGGGCTGATCACTTTCCCTCCCCAGGTTTTGGAAACACAAGAAAGCTCCCGTGAAAGCAGTAGCTGGGGTGGAGGTGCAGCCTGCGAAAGGCAAGGAACAGACGGTTGATGACGCCAGCCTGATTTACAGCAACATCCCGCCCAGGGTAGGCACCGCGCACGCTGCCCTCCCCGTCTCTAGGCCTCTGCTATTGCAAGTCCAGAATCAACTCCTCCTCAAGGGGCCACGTGTAATCTCACAGAGCATGGGTACCCGGGCAGGGCTTTGTATCTGTGACAGCCACTGCCCCAAGCCCTCCCCCTCCTGCAGCCTCTTCCTTCCCCTGGTACCTTTCTGCCCCAGATGGAAGCAACGAGTAGGTTAAGGCTCCAGGTTCTTCCCATCCCTAACCAATCAGAGTCTGGGGCAGGGCTGGCCTTCACCGCACTGCCACGCCCATTGCTATAGCGTGGGGCCTCTCCTGACAGTCTAACATTTGTAGAAAGGTTTGGGCAGAGCTGTGAATGAAGTGACTGTCACAGAACACGGAGCTGGGCAGGTGAGCTAGGGCAGGCCCGCCTCCTCCGGTACCAGACATGATCTCATGTGGACACATGGGGAATTATGCATGTGGCTCACTCAGGGCACACAACACTAGGTAAGGCATCTGTAATGCAGCCCATCCACTCCAGGAAACCACAGTCCACACGCTAACACATGAGATGATGTTATCCATGTGCTAACAATCCGAGCAACGGGTGAGTGGGAGAAATTCCTGCCCCTTTGTTTCCTGCAAGCCCCAACTCCAACCCTGCTTTTTAAAAACAAGGTTACAAAACAACTTCAGAAAAACACCACCAGTCACACCCATATAACATCTCCTCCCATAAACCAGACCTGATCCCACAGCCACCTGGTTTCCTTTTCAGTGCTCTACCACCTGAATTATGGAAGGGACAGCTGGCACTAGAGAAGGGCTTTGCAGTTGGCTCAGTAGTTAAGCAGCTCTTTTTATTGGCCACTATAGCAGCATTAGCAGTGTGACTAGGTAACCAAGCTTTGGAACAGCCATGTTAAGAGTCCTGGGTTCCATTCCTCGCCGTGCCCTTGTCTCTCTCCTCTCTGAGCAGCTCCTAGTTCCTGACCTTGCAGAACTGGAGGTTGGTTGAAAATAAAAAGGGAGAATGTACAGAAAGCTCATTCAGTGGAAATGAGATTCAAGTACCTGTGTCCCAGCTTGGAGAATATCCCCAAAGGCTGCTGGGGTTTTCTCTTTGAACTGCAGGGCATGCGTAACAATACACTTTAGCAGGAACAGGATCAAAACAGAGGAGGACACGGTGTCTGGCTCCGCAAAAAAGGGTGGGCGGGGTAAGAACATACTGAATTGAAACGTTGCACCAGAGCCCTGTCGCCCAGGATGCATTTGCACTAGAAAGATTCTCTCCTGTTCCAAATGTCAAGATTTGCATTTTGAGAAGAAATGAAATCTCAAAAATGTCATCTGAAGTTTCACTCTTTCCAGAGGATAGACGTTTCCTTTGTTGCGCAGTCCTGCCAGGCCAAGCTAAGCATGACCAGTCCCATCCTGGCCTATCTGTGTAAGCAACACATGCATTTCCTGGCTGGGGAGACCAGGAGCCCGAGGAGGCAGGCTTTGGTAGGGTTGCTNCATGATGGTGGGGAGGATAGGTAACAGAGAAGAACGAGGTGGAGAGTGACTGACCTACTGGCCACAGAGGAGCCACCAGGTGGCAGAAGTTCCCTTAGACTTCCCCTTAGCTGCTGCTGTTGGAGTATTCTGCCGGCGAGTGATCTTATGGCAAAACGTTTGGGAATCCTGGCCTCCGGTGTCAGTGTAGGGGGAGAGGGAGGGGCTCCCTGGAAGGGGCATAACCACAGCGTCCAAGTGGGGGGGCGGGGGTGTCTCCCACTGCCCTCCCTTGCAACCTAAGCTGAGCATGTGTACCTGCAACCTCTCAGCTTCATGAATGTGTATACCTGGCTTCCCAATGTGCCCCTGCCCTTAACCAGTCTAGATTGTAAGCCCCTTGGGGCAGAGACTTTATCATGACTGTTCGGGGGCAGGTGCATTGCTGGCGCTATAGAAATAATGAATAATAACAGCTGCCCAGATTGCCTGCAGCTTGGCAGGAAGGAACAGGGTGTGGGGAACTCCGGGGGTGCTTCACCTCCCTCTCTGCTGCAGGGGGTGCTCACATGGGCCTGGCCAGCCCCCTCCCCCAACAGCTAACCGGGACCATGGGTTGGCCAGGGGCTTTCATTGGTCAAGAAACAGGACTTCTAAGACCTCCTTCTCCCCGCCCCAAATATCTTCTTGTGCCCTGGCTTAGGGGGCAGTTGCTGTCGCCTGTGGCCCTGAACTGCTGCCCTGCTCCTCCATGTGGGCCTCACGTTCACACCTGGGTCTGCCCACAGGTATCTCCAACCAGAGCAGAATGCCGGGAAATGGAAGCTGGCGACCCAGACCTCCCTTCTGGGGGAGAGGGGGTCCGGCCTGCCCAACAGCAGCACTGAGAGTCCTTAACCTCACCCTGCTCTGCAAGGGTAAGTGAGGGGAGAGGGACAGGAATTGTTATGCTAAGCAGGGTAAGGATGGGTCCAGGGTTTGGGTGGGAAATGGGCTGATCGGAGTGGCTCAGTAGAGGGCCCTCCAAGCCTCCATTGCTCACTCTGATGTCCCAGGTAGGTTGGTGCTGGGGGGATGCTGTGCTGCAGGAGACAGGACGTGGGGCTCAGACTTGGGTGAGGAAATAGAATAACTGAGAATCAATGCCCAGGGTTGGAACAGGAGTGGGGCGGGGGTAGGGTTGCCACCTATGTATATTTTTCCAGGCCACTTATGAAANTCCCGGCAGCAAGAAGCTCCCTGTCTAACAGTCGTTAACGGACCTACGCGCCAAGAACTTAGCCAGTTCTTTTTTAAACCCAGCTATCCTACCAGCCGTGTCCACCTCCTCTGGCAACAAATTCCACAAGTTAATTGTGCCTTGACGGAAAGAAGAAAAAAAAAGTTTTCAATCTGCTGCCAGTTAGTTTCCTGGAATGTCCCCTAGTTCTAGTACTACTTGAGAGGGTAAACCACCGTTCCCAATTTACTCATTCCACACCACTCGTGATTTTATAAACTTCAATCATAATCCATCATATGTGTGGCAGGGTCCCCTCAATCGTACTGGGGAATTAGCTTGGCCCCACACGTAGGGTGGCCATACCTCCCCTTTAAAAGAGAACAATTATGAAAAATGCATGGTGCAGGGCTGCACTAGACCCAATGCAGCCCTGCAACATGTATTTTTCATAACTGCCCTCTTTTAAAGGGGAGGTATGGACAGCCTACCCACACAGGATTAGGGGTGTCACCAACACCCGACCCACCTGGGGTCTAGTGGCCTAAATTTGAACCTGGCCTCCCCTTCAGCCAGGCCTAGACCCACCAAGTGAGGGCTTCTCCCATCAAGGGTGGGTCCCCTCTTCAATATAAACACTATAACTATAACAAGAGTCAAGTCAGGAACAAGCACATCTTCGTACAGAAGTTCTGTCTCCTTCCTGGGGATGCGACCTACTCACTCTGGAGCAGCCTGGGCCTTGAGTAGTATGGCAAGGCCCTCCCTCTGGACCTAGGTTGAGGTTTCCTAGCCCTTGGCAGCCTGGATTTGGGAAAGCTCTGTCTCCAGCCAACTGCCCCTGGGTCTGCTGTAGGCCTTCTTTATACTGGCCTGGGCACTGTCTCGTTGGCTGATTTAAAGGGCCGGTGTCCCTTTTCCTTTTATACCTCCCGTAGCCATGCTCTATATTGTATTTGCAAATATTATTTACATTTTTCTATATGATATTTGTGGCAGCACTCTGCCACCATATCATTTCCAAAAATGCAAATATCTGCAAATACAAAAACTCCTGTTCTCTCCAACTCTATAAACACACGGCCCTCATTCCTCGGAGGCGATTGTGCCCCTGGCGAAGGCAGTGACCAGGTGTGTACGAGAGCGGAGGGTGCTTTGAGTCCCTGGATCAAGAATCATGGGGCGCAGTCCTCATTCATCCAGGCGCACAAGAGGGTTGCACGCACGGAAGAAGTGTCGTATCTTCATTCACGGCAGGAGGCATCATTGTGCAGCATAACCAGTCAAACCTGTTACCTGTAATGTGGGACACAGAACACAACTCTTCCTGGAGACATCATACGATGGTTGGCCGATCACAAGGGGGGGAGGAGGACTGTGCTGGACTCAGAGGTGACACTGCACTTGCAAATGAGAGTGAGAGATGGTCCACGATGTCTCCCAGTGGGAAAGAGGAGCTGGCACTCACTCAAGTCTAACACAGCACCTTGGCACGCAACGTATGTGTGTTTACCTCCCTTAGACATGCAGATTGCGCCCAAGGCTACCAGTGGATGCCGTCTGTGGCTTTCTATACTTGCAGACCCCTATAGCCCAGAAAAAAATAGATAATCCACCCTGGGTTTTGTCTGAATACAGTTTTTGATGAGGTGGGACAATTGTTTTCAGAGTGCATTAACTCTGTTTCTGCAGAACTGCATTCTATACAACAAATTGTATAAAGTTCTCTACATTGACATTGTTAACAGTTTATTGTATAAAGTCTATACAATTTCTATACATGTAAAGGACAGAGTTAATGCCCTCTGAAAAAATGGTTCGTTCTCAAATTATGATAATTAAAGTTTAATAATGAAAACAATGTTAAAGTTTAGTTACTGAGAAATATGAATGAGAGTAAATATGTATGTTAAGGAATTAAGTACACATATTACATTTATGTTGATGATGATAAAATATGAAAGATTCCTAGAAAATTCTGAAATAATTTCAATGCTTTGGGGCGTTTATGTCTTGTTGCAATGTATGTTTTTTGAATTGTAATTGTAATGAATTTGTATGTTTTTTGGAGCTTGAAATAGAGTCAAAATGATCTTGTGACTTTTTGAAGAGGAAAGTTTTTTCATTTTAAAAACTGTTGTGCATTTAACCGTTTTTTAAACTGTGAAGTTTTTTGTTTTGGTAAATTACTTGATACAGTCTCTTCTTCTAGCATACAGTGCTCCCTATCGACATACATAGGCTGCATTCACACCTGACCCCGGTGCGGCAGCGGCGAAACCCGCGAGGGAAGACTCGGATGCGGGGAGCAGCCGGATAGCAAAAGACAGAGCTGGTGCGAACGGGGATGTGCTGCAGCTTTCCTCGCGCATGTCAGGGCGCAAAATCCCGTGCTGACATGCGCGAGGGAAGCCGCGGCACATCCCCATTCGCACTGGCTCCTCTTCTGCTCTCTAGCTTCTCCCCGCTGCCGCGTCTTCCCTCGCTGGTCTCGACGCTGCACTTGTGAATGCGGCCATAGTCTCAGTCTCCCATATATAGTCTTCTCCAGCCAGGCCCTTACAAGCTTCTCTTGGTTCTAGTCAGGCACCACTCTCAGGTTAGCTCTGTCTCAAGGCTCCTGAGTCAGGCAAGTTCCCCTGGCCGCCTACAAGTCTCTAGCTTCAGCTTATCCAAACAGTTCCTGCTTCCAGCTCCAGCCAAGCTACTCACTTTCTTCTGGTCAGTCAAGCAACTTACATCAGGAGCTTTCACTACACATATAGGCTCAACAACTAGGAGCGCCTCTCAGTTCACCAGCCTCCTACTGACTGAGCTCTTTCTCCTCTGGCTCAGCTTTTATACCTGAGGGCTTGGTCCTGCCACGCCCACTTCCTCAGCTGCTTCCTGTCAGGCACGGTTCATTAGTCCCACCAGCGCCTGCAGCTCAGCTCGTGCTATTTTAGTGGTGGCGCTAGCTGTCTTAAAGGACCAGTGGCCCGCAGGGACGCTGCCCTGTTACAACCACCTTCCCAGAAGTATTGACTCAAAAGGGGGTGAAGCAACACAGGAAAGAGAATGGGCAAAGATACTCTTCCACCCCTTTCCGATTCTTCCTGTTTGGGAGTAAATGCTGATCCCTGGTAGGAAGCAGACTAGCGCTGAAATGAGTACAGCAAGGACAGGGATACATGTAGAATTTCCAGTACCCGAATTGACTCAACAATATTAGGTAGTGATCAGTACCTGATTTCTACCCAATTAGGGTACCCGATATCTCAGAATGTCAACTTCCAGTACTGATTTTTCTACTTCCATACTGATCTTTCAACTTCCGATACCTATTTTTGTTTATGTTTTGTTTTGCTTTGTTTTGTTGTTTTGTTTTCCATCCCAGGAAGTCGACTTCCAGTCCTGGAAATGTCGACTTCCGGTCCCGATTTAATTTGTTTTCTATCCTGATTTTTTTTCCAGTCTTCCATCCTGATAGACAGATTGGTAATTGGAAGTTTGAAACATCAGTACCAAAAATGACCGCTTTTTCGAGTTTCCAAGTACCTGGTCAGTAATTGAGTAGCCTGTTGAGTATCCCATGTGGTACTCGAAAACCCCATTTCAGCTCCAAAGCTCTGACCCCCCTCCTCGTCTGCTGTTCACAGTGCTGGTCTCTCCCAGGCTGGGGCTGCTCGAAGTGGAATCCAGAATGTCCATCTGGCAGCCGGTCAATCTGCAGCTGCTCCAGGTCTCTTTCAGTCTGCACTGGTGCGGGACAGCAGCCTCGTCCTCATCCATTGACGGGCCAGAGCTGCTACCAATGGGCCAGGAGCATAATACTTGCATTTTTCTGTAGACGGCTGGAGAAACTGAAAGCCGTCGGCAGTAAATCTAAGAACGTAAGAAGTGCCACACTGGGTGAGACCAATGGTCCATCAAGCCAGCACCTTGTCTCCGACTCCGACAGTGGCCAATCTCAGTTTCTTGAAGTACCGAGCAGGTCACTATGGGGCAATCCATTTCCTGTTGTTCACTCCCAGCTCCCGACAGTAAGAGGTTACATTCCCCAAACCTACCTGGCTAATAGCTGCTAATGGACCGATCCTCCAGAAACGTGTCCAATCCTTTCTTACACCCAGCTATATTACTGGCCTTGACCACGTCCTCCGTCAACAAATTCCACAACTTAATTGTGCGTTGGGTGGTAAAAAAAATAATTATTTTATTTGTTTTAAATGTGCTACCTGTTAGCTTCATGGAGTGTCCCCTCGTCCTAGTACTATTTGCAAGTTTTCTTAATAGAAAACTCTATTAGATTCTACAAAATATAACTTCTTGCAAGAAGGGACCTCATCTCTGCCGACTCTAAGCCAGGGATCAGCACCTTTTTATAAGCAATCTCTTATCTCAAGAATGTGATGTTTATAGTTCACATCCTGAGTTTCTCAAAACAATCTCTTAAGCTTCGTATTAACATATGGTCCATCCTTCCACTACCATACATGGACATATCCTGGGTCACAATCTATGCCCAGCAGTTACCCTTCCCCTACTTAGGAACTACAGTCGAATACACGAGGGCCTCTAGTGGCCATTCTTGCTCATTACACCAAAATTCATGTAAACCCTGGAGTTTTTACTCTAATCGGAGGAGGCCACTAAGGTGTCCTTCACAAAACAAAATGTACTTGGAGACATTGAATGAATTTTTATCATTCCCATTTACTTAAAAGTTCCGTCTACAATGAAATACAATAAAATAAATTACCATGGCAAAAGAAATAAAGAAATAAGAAAGAAAAGGTACCTTAACATATAATCCGTTACATATAATTATAAAGTAGCTACTTATTATTATTGAAGTATATTAAAATAAATATATATATATATATCAGAATCACAGGCGTTTTCTTAATAGAAAACTCTATCAGATTCTATCAAATATAACTTCTTGCAAGAGGGGACAGCGGCTCTGCCGACTCTAAGCCGGGGATCAGCACCTTTTTATAAGCAATCTCTTATCTCAGGAATGTGATGTTTATAGTTCACATCCCGAGTTTCTGAAAAAAAAAAATCTCTTAAGCTTTGCATTAACGTATGGTCTATCCTTCCACTATCCTACATGGCCATATGGTGGGTCACAGTCTGTCCAGCATCGACCTTTCCCCTACTTAGGAAATTCCGAAATCATGAATAGAATACACAAGGGCCTCTGGTGGCCATTCTTTCTCATTACACCAAAATTCATTCATTCTTAAGGACATACAACCATCGTTAATACAAGCACCTATGAGTTGTTTTAAATTTTCTTTTCTTTTCTGTTCATTGTTTGACTA
Source organism: Sphenodon punctatus (assembly GCA_003113815.1). Lineage (NCBI taxonomy): Eukaryota > Metazoa > Chordata > Lepidosauria > Sphenodontia > Sphenodontidae > Sphenodon > Sphenodon punctatus. The sequence continues at coordinate 1,799,264 of QEPC01000342.1, forward strand.
TGAGATAATAATATGTACTATATAATGCCTGCAACTAAAATAAGCATCAACTGTTCTATCCTAGGGGTGTAAACAAAATGTTATACTCTGGGAAATATATTTTGCAATAAAGGTTGTTTTTTAAAAAATAATTTATTCTTTCAATATTTTGAAGGCTTAAAATAAAAGTCAACATGTCCCAGCTGGCAAGGATCTTGGAGAATCTATGGGGAAGCAGTACATGCCGCCTCTTCTCCTGGCAGAATGTGTTGTGATTTCATGACTCCCATCACGCCTTCGCCATGGGTATGTCAACATCTTCAAGCCGCTCAGATGCAGAAGTTGTAGCTATCTGTTTGGGCTTCAAGACCTGTGTGAAAAGGGGAAATACTACACTGAATTTGTCAGATGCACCTCGGTTCCAAAATAGGGAAACAGCAGCGTGATGAAATATTTGTGTTTTAGGTTAGAACCTGCCGCCTTGTGAAATTCATAGATCATGTGAAATTGTTCCTCACAATGTGGTTTTGTTTTCAAGAATCGAACAAGACATGGATGCAGAGAAACCCTGGCGAGGACAAATAAGCAACTGACAAAGCTCTGACACATCCTGGATTCAGTACATCTTCAAGAACAAGATAAAATGAGGAAAGAGGGTCGAGGTGCAAAGTCAGAATGAAAGTGGCCCCAGAACAAACAGAAACGTAGAAAGTAAAAAGGGCCCTTGGTTGTTTTGCAACAAGGGAGTTTTCAGATGTCACAGCTGCCAAGCAGCGGAGCCCGTAGGAAGCACCATCCGGTGATTGCCACAGATGTCTGATGATACGGCATCTGATCTATTTTGTGCCAGTGCCAGCCTGTACGTTTGAGGCCAACATGGCATCCACCCATCACCACCCACTCTCTAGACTACTCCTACTGTGTGGTACATCCGTGGTGATCCTGGGCATAATTATGGGGAAGACAGATGGGGTATGTAGCAGGACAGAGTGCTTGCGACGCCTCTGGAGCTTTAAGGGCTAGCCACTAAGAGCTTGTGGGGAGCCAGGTGCAGCTGGGCATGGCTTTGCCAACCCAGGGTAAAAGAAAATGACCTAAACTTAGGGAGAAGAGAAGTTGGGGGAACTGAGGTGTGGAAGCAGAACTTAAGGGCAGCTCTGCTTCCACACCTTAGTTCCCGCAAATTCTCAGAGAGAAGTAAGAGGAGTAAACAGAGAGAAGGCGAAGCAGAGTTTAAGGGTGGCTCTGGGGTTGCTCTAGAGCAGGGGTGGGGAATCTTTTCTGTCCTGAGGGCCACATAGAAAATTAATACAAGCTCTGAGGGGCACACAGAGGTTGGGGGTGGAGGTGCTTAACAAGTGTATTAAAGAAAAGGAGGGTTCAGATCATGGATCTGGGCCATGGATCTGTCCCCTACCCTTGTGTGCAAGCCCTCCTCTCTGCTCCCTTATCCTGAGCTCAGTTTTCCAGTGCTTGGGGGTAGAGACTGGATCCGGGGGCCAGATCCAGTCACTGGAAAGGGGCCACATAAGAACTTGCCAAGGGCCGCATTTGACCCCCGGGCCTGAGGTTCCCTACCCCTGCGCTGCTCTAGAGAAAGAGAAGGTGGAAGAGGGTGGGGGCTATAAACAAAGCTGAGTGGCAGCTCTGGAGAGAGACATGGGGAACTGTTTAGCAAGCCCAACAGGGCAACCAGCAGGAGCTATGGTGGAGCTCTGCCCAGGAAGGACTGAGGCAGCCCATAGCCAAGGGGCTACCCCTGTTAGAAGAGGCACCTAAGCCAGAGGGTTTGTGTCTGGCCAAGGTCGTACAGGGACCATGTGCAGTCAAGAGTGGGCACTGTACAGAGAGTATAGACTGTGGAAGACGAACAGAAACATGCTGGTGTGGCTTCTTGAACCACAAAGTATCCTGAAAAGGACTCTCCCAAGCACGCCTCGCCCCTGCTACAGTGTGCATCACCTCCAACATTCAGAGTATGGGAAAAGTGGTATGCCCATAGCCTACCCTATTTTAAGTCCCTAAGAAATTCCACTAGCTATCTGCTTCATGTAGATGAAGAGGGTATGGGGAAAATACTAACGGGCTAAATGAACTGAGTTACTATAGGTAGACAATGCCCTTCACGCCCTGCAGGGGTAGCTGGAGAGCCCTTCTGGGAATTAGCTTGCAGGTCCTCTACATAAACACCTTACAGTGCATTTTCACTCCATCCAGGTTTTACTCCTAGGTTTGGGTATCTGGCCTCCACCTCCCCTTACAGCCAGCCCAAGCCTCCAGAGTCTATGTGCAGTTCTGCTAAGGTTTTGCAGCTGGCTATTGTCCTGAGACTTCTTTATAAGAATAAATCCTTCTGGGCTACTACATGTAAGGCCCCACCTGGACTCCCATTGCATTGTCCCCAATTCAGCAACCACTCCAGGGTTCACCATTACGTGGAGACTTTCTCAGGCAGTAGCTCTTATTTCTCCACTGTCTTGGCCTCAATGTTTGTGCCAGTGCCCCTCCAGGAGCTCCTCACACCAAGCCTCTCTCAGGCAAACTGCAGCAGCTTTTAAATAGTCTCCTGGGCTTGTCTCAGCTGTCTTCCATAGGCACCATCCTCCAGCCCTTTCTGTACTCGCACACCACTATCGCACCAGTGTGGTGTGATCCTACAGCCACTATGTACGTCCATGTGTACCATTAGTGCCCACACCTTCTTGGCCTTTACCTATTCTGTACACTTTTGCCCATGCTAACTGCTTCTCTGTCACATTCCTCCCCTCTCAACGGAGACGGATCTCACCAAGTGAGTCCATCTACAATTAAGCTCCCCCGATGGAGATGGGAACAACCACCTCATGATCCCGCTCCGGAGGGATAGAAGCAAGGTGGGGACCAGATCCTCCCTACACTCTGGCCCCCATCCTAAGTCCGTTTTTATACGAGCGGGATTTCTCCCACATTTTAAACATGCGGTGCTGGGAAACCCCCGTGGGGGAGCTTTAGATGCTCCTCCATGAACTGGAAGTCACCTGGACAACATTAGAAACAGCGGCGCCGCATGACTCCCAGGTGTTTTGAGACATGGCGTAGATAAGACCTTGAAATCAAGGTTTTCTCTACTCCGTATCTGAAAACACCCGGAAGTCAAGCGGCGCTGCTGTTTCTAATGGCGCTCGGGCAACTTCTGGTTCATGGAGGAGCATCTAAAGGCCCCGCCCCTCGGGGGGGGGAGTTTCCCAGCACCGCATGTTTAAACTGTGGGAGAAATCCTGCTCGTATAAAAATGGTCTAAGAACCTGGCCCAGCAGAGGCCAACAAACCCCAAGAAAATGACAAAATTTCCAGGGTTCACAAAGACTAAATACAAACTCCACCGCCACTTTTTTTTTTTTTTAAAAAAGATAACATCCTGCAGACCCATATCCCTGTCACCTCTTGCCTAGCAGATGATGGCGTTTATCCAGTGTCCACCCAATACAAGAGAGGATCCATAAGTCCTAAGCCTAACACAGAAGCAATAAATGTACAACAATGAAAATATTTTTATTTTTCAACATAATCCCCTCAAACATCTATTCACTTGGCCCAGCCATGCTGCAACATTTTTATCCCTTCCCCTCAAAAAAATGATTTGCCAAGGCTCTCAAACCTCTCAGTTACAGCAGCCATCACCTCATTGTCACTCTCCATTTTTTTTCCACACAAGTGGTCCTTTTAATTGTGGAAACAGATCAAAGTCACTAGTGGCCAGGTCAGGTGAATAGGGTGAGTGAGATTGAGCAGTTTGAAGCCCACTTCATGAATGGTAGCCATTACAACATGGCACCTGTGAACTGGCGCCTTGTCCTGATGGAAAAGCACATGGCAACGCAACTTTCCCCACCTGTTCTCTTTTATTGCAACACGCAACTTCTGAACCAAATTTGCATAATAACTGCCTGTTATTAACTGTTCATGCTCCGGAGAGTCAATCAATAAAAACACCCTCAGCGTCCCCAAAAGGTGAGGCCATAACTTTGCCAGCACTTGGTTGAACACGAAACTTCTCAGGCAATGCGTTGTCTGAGGCTTTCTCAGGCAATAGATCTCATTTCTCCACTGCCTTGTTCTTCAGTTTGTACCAGACCCCCTCTAGGAGCTCCTCACACCAAGCCTCCCTCAGGCAAAATGCAGCAGCTTTTAAAAAGCCTCCTGAGCTTGTCCCAGCTATCTCCTATCAGGCACCATCCTCAATGCCTTTTTGCATCTGCGCCACCATGGCACCAGACACGGTGTAGATAAGACCTCAAAATCAAGGTCTTATCTATGCCACATCTGAAAACAGAGGCTTAGGTGTGGCCAATGGCCCTATGGCAACAAACACCCAGGAAATCCTGCTCTGTATCTCTGTGTGTTTCCGCCAGCAAAGCCACTTGAGAGGGAGGGGGGAGCTTTCAAACTGGCAGCACCCCGCACATATCCTGGCTGCGCAGTCCCTCCCGCAGCCAGAATACGCACAGGGGGAGAAGGACTGAAAGTGGGCTTAGATTGCAAGCTCTCTAGGCAGGGGCCTGTCTCCAAAAATCGGTGACTGTAAAGCGCTGTGTATGCCTAGTAACACTATAGAAATGATAAGCAGTAGTAGTACCACTGGAAAAGTCACAGAGAATTATGACTGGAAACTATCACATCGCAGCAATCAGAACTCGGAGGTGGAGCCATAGCAAGAAACAAAAGTTTAGTTGTTGAAAGAGCGAGGGCTGGGCGGGCAGCCAGGCTCAAGCAGGGTCGGCCTTAAGATTTGCAGAGCCCAGGGCGAAGAAAAAATGTGGGGGGCACTGGGGGCCCCTCCCCCTTGGGGGCAACCTCTGTGGTGCCCTGAAGGCGGTCATGTTTGGGG
>QEPC01000342.1:1807404-1842923 GCA_003113815.1 Sphenodon punctatus
AGTGTTATGCCAGTGTTTTGGGTGTTTCCGTGTGGTTTGGGTTTATACATTATTTATTTTAAGCTTGATGTGCATGTAGACTGTGTTTTCTTCCATCCGATGTTAACCCTGGGAACTCCTTATTGCTGGGTTATGCCATGCCACTGGCCTACCGTCCCCCTGGCTCCACCTTCCGTCCCCCTGGCTCCGCCCCTAGGCCCGCCGGCCTTACTGCCCCAGTGCCCCTCTAACATCAAAACCCACCAGCCGCCCCTGATAGCAGGGATAACGTATTGTGGGAGTACTAGGATGGGACTTTTGCTTTTGGATTAACCTGTAACTGTCTGGAACAGTCCATTACAGATTAATCCAAAGCAACCCATAAATTGCTCTCCCAGTTACGGATCTGGTGTTTCGGTTCTGTACTTCCCCCATCCCCCAGGACTCTGGAGTGGACTTCCTGGCCTCGGAGGGCTTGATTGAAGCACCGCTACTACTGTGGGGACTCCGGCAGGCTCCCTCACTGCAGCGTTCTCCCTGCTCCGTATCGCACATGTGGAAAATGACCACTGCTCTTAACCAAAATGGTGGCGATGTCATTTTGGCCACCACCGTTTTGGTTAAGAACAGTGGTAATTTTGTGCATGTGCAAACGGCCCCGGTGGCCATTTTGCAAATGTGCGATACAGAGCAGGGAGGGCGTTGCAGCAAGGGAGCGTGCTGCAGCCCCCATAGCAGCAGCGGTGCTTCAGTCAAGCCCTCTGAGGCTGGTAAGTACACCCCAGAGCCCCGGTGAATTGAGGTGGGGGGAAATACAGGCCCTGAGGGGTGGGTGTGCACTGGGGGCGAGGGGAAAGTAACTCTGGACTGGCTGTCCTTTTCCAAAATGGCGGCGACATTGCTGGTGCCATTTTGGAAAAGGGCACTGTGATGATGATTAGGAAACCAACATACATAACACACATGAAACATACATGTATATAATGTGAGCACTGTATGTTAATATTCCAACATCTAAAAACCTTCACTTTTAAATTCAAAGTTAAGGCAAATTAGTATAAAATAATAATTTCACTACTCTGCCACCTAAAAATATGTTAGTATTATAATACATCCTTTTCAATTACATCAATCATACTCAATCTCATACCTTTTGTTAACAACTCTGTCTATATCAATGTCTTCTCAACATCCTAACTCTTGTTCTTCCCTTAAATACCATCAACATTATAATATCAACAAAAAATTCCCACCCCTTCACTATCTCTACTAATTAATAAATTCATTTCCATTCAAATGCCTTAACGAGTTAATTTTGGTGTTGAAATGGTATAGTTTGGAAATCCAAACAAACTATACAAACAAAACGCCTTAACGAGTTGATTATTTAGTACAGTATATCAACTTTTATTTTATAACTGGATTTCCAAACAAACTATACAATTTCAACACCAAAATTAACTCATTAAGGCATTTGAATGAAAATGGATTTATTAATTAGTAGAGATGGTGAAGTAGTTGGAATTTTTTGTTGTTGATATAATGTTGATGGTATTTAAGGAAGAATGAGAGTTATGATGTCAAAAAGGCATTGATATAGGCAGAGTTGTTAATGAAAGGTATGAGATTGAGTACGACTGATGTAGCTGAAAATGTACTTGTAGGCAGGAAAACAGCGATGGCTGAGCAATGTTTATACTACGTTCCTAGCAGACAGGAATGGACATGCGTGACGGAAGGATTTCTACATTGACTTTTAACATGTTCTTTAATTAAGGATACTTCCTATGAAATCCACCAGTTTATTCACCAGTTCACCAACGATTACTTCACATTCTCCTTTAATGTGTCGCTGTTTAACGCTAATAAATCATCAACAATCCGGGAGCTGAGCCTGGATTATGCAGCTGATCTTGTGTATATCATGGAGACCTGGCTGGACAAGGAGTTAGGGCCTTTCTTGGCTGACTTGGTGCTGACCGGGTACTTCGTGCAGCATCAGCCATGGCCAGAGGGACGGGGGATGGTGTAGCCATTATTTTTAGGGATTCATGGTCTGTCAGGAGGTATCCAGTGCAGTTCATGTTGGAATGTGAGGGTCTCCATCTTGTGATTGATTTAATGGAAGACAGTTTGGGGATGCTGCTAGTATACCGTGCACCTACCTGTACAACAGCATCCCTATACACTCTGATGATGATGATGATTGATAAACTACTCCGGGAATACATCCAGAGTTGGTAGCCCTACCGCAGACGCCAGCATTCAGCACCTTGCTCTGACACAGATGCCCTGTGTGACCTTCGGCGACTCACTTGACTTCTTTGTGCCTCAGTTTCACCATCCGTCAGACAGGGATATTATGCCTCCCTTTGTCTGTTCAGGCCATGAGCTCATCAGGACTCCTGTATGTAAGACCCAATACAACAAGGGGTCCCTGAGTGCCATGGAGTGTCTGCAATGCAAAGTGATCATTACCACGCAGCCCCGCCTGCTAACCTCCACTTCAGCTTGCCAAACCCGACCCTGCGCTGTTATCTCACAGAAGCTGCCGGGGATCATTCTGGCAGGCCAGAAAAAAAGTTACTGACTTCTGCTTTTCTCCGGAGCTTAGTTCTTGTACCTTTTTTTAGATCATCCGTTTTTCCAGCAGGATCAAGAGGCAAGGTCCGAAGTAGCTGACGGAAGGCCCCCTCTGCCCTGCAAAAGGGGTGAGTGAGTAAAAGGAGGTTACCAGGTGACTTGGGATTTGGTCGCAGGAGGAGATTAGCTCTGGATACAGGAGATGCCGTGACTTAGTTCAAAGCTCTGGGTCCACTGGATGAAATCTTCTGGCTTGGGTTTTGCAAAGATCTGACCAGTGGATTAGAATGGTGCCTCCTGGCTTTAAAAACCTGTCAAGGGCGCAGTTATAATAGGGTCAGGTGCACTACCGCACCGGGGCCCATAAACCTGGGGGTGGGGGGCACGCTCCCTGGTGCACCTGCATCAACAGCCACTGGGAGAAGGGGGCAGGGGCGTCACTATAATAGGAGAATCAGGTGCAGCTGCGTTGGGCCCATGAGCCTAGGGGGCTCACACACATGTAGAGTGTCTGTGCACACTGAAGTGGAGCGCCCCAGCAGGGGTTTAATTCCATCTTCTCCTACTGGGCCCATTCTAAGGGTGTTTTTAAACGAGCAAGGCTGGGGGGAGTCAGTGGCTGCTGAGTGGCACCGCTGCGGAGCAGCCACTCCAGTAGGGTGCATGAGGAGGGATTCTAACGGGTGGCTCCCAGTGTGGTTACGGCGGCAGCCATCTTGCATTCCCCCTGCCATGGACCACGGGGGAGGGGAAAGCGTGCCGGGCTGGCCTTTGAAATTGACATGTCCTGGCTGTAAGTGTTGGGGATTGTGAGGGTGTGATCAAGTTCCCCAGCACTTGCAACCCATTCCTGTGACTTGCAAAGGCCGTGTCCCCTGCCCACAGTGCTCCTCAGCAGGTGTGGGTAGCCGCCCCAGTTCATACAGGCAGGGAAGTAAACATTCTTGATTGTAATATCTATTTTTGGCTTGAGGCCAATAATGAATGTTAGTATGGGAATTTTGCTGTACCTTATTTTATTAATTGTTAACTGGTATAAGGCGAATTAGTTGAATCTATTTTATTGTTTTAACCTTCCTTTATTTTACTAATTTAATAACATTTTGAGAATGGGCGTTTTGTTGTATACTGATTTTCTTTTGTAAACGCAATGACCATGTGTCACGCTTAAATAAAACTTACTTACTTTCTTACAGGCAGGGGATGTGTGGGTGACGGTTGCCATGCACTTTTTGGCTTGCCCCACATGGGGCACTCTGGATTTTTCGGCAGTGCCCTGTGAGTGCCCATGAGTGGGTGCTGAGTAGCTCATGGGAGCGACACCCCTCCCCCGTCCACCCTCTGACGGGCGTTAGGCTGAGTGGTTACTGGGTGGCCATGCAGGGTAGCGTAGCATCTCGTTTGAAAACATGCTAACCTAGCGACGTTCCCGAAACCTGTCGATGAGAAGCGAGTGGCTCGATTTTATATTTGGCCGGCGCTTCATGTTTGCAGGGAGTGGTCACCTCAGGAACAGGGAGCGAGGCTGTGGCTTTGTGGCCACGTTTTCCGAAGAGCTCCGCTCCCATTCGTTCAATAGCTTTAGGGAGGAAGTGGCCATTTCTGGCCAAAGGGATCTGCAGAGGGGTCAGCACGTTGGGAGTTCTAGCCTGCAAGGTGTGGCAGGGGAAAGGAAGGGATGGGAATGACGTTGGGCAAAGCTTCTTGGGAGCGGGTTCGGTGCCTTCAGTTTTTCTGGGGTACCCAATTTGGAAGGAGACAGAGTGATCTAGTGCAGAGGTTCCCAAATAATTGTGGGTCAGGACCCCAAGTCGGGGTGTGTGTGTGTGTTATGTGTCATCTGCAGGTGGGCGTCATGAGTTCCATTGGTTTTCAGTCTACTTTGCATGGCTTTGTTTCTGTCTGGGATCACGGGATTATAGTTAAGTCTCAAAAGGGGGCCACAGAGTCAAATGTTTAGTCTAGTGCAGAGGTGGAGAACCCCTGGGCCAATCCAATTTATCACTGGTTTTTATTTGGTCCCTTTCCAATTCCTAGATCTGGCCCATGAATCTAGCCCTCCATTTAAGCACTGAAAGAGTAAGTGTATGGGAAGGGAGCAGAGATGACTGCATGCACTCAAGGATCCATCCAGCCATTTATGAAAAATGCGCCAATGCAGCCCTGAAACCTGTATTTCTTATGTGTCCCCTAAAATTTGCATATCTGGCCACCCTATCGTCTAGTGTGTTATTGTTGGGGAAACTGAGGCACATCCCCCAGCAGAGATGCAAGGCTGAAGCAGGCTGCTTCCAAGGCCTGGCAGGAAGAGACACGATATTCATTTGCAATAAGGGGGAACGAAGGCACAACAGCCTGAGGCAATCAGATGGAAGATGTATAGGGTGCAACGGGGGTAAATAAGACACAACGTTCTGGAACATGCAGGTGCACTAATGAAGCAACCCTGAGGATGAAGAAGACAAAATAGTTTCAGGACAGTCAGGAAGACAAGGTAAAAGTGAACCATAATCTGGATCTGTTAGAGATACAATGGATCGTTTAGGGCGCAGCAAGGAGAAAGGAGACACAATAGTCTGGAATTATGCAGATCAGACACAGGGTGATTTCAGACGTGATGGGCGGCCGCTTTCACCACGGGCCATGGGGTGGTTTGGACCATGGCCGGGGGTGAAGGGGCGCGCCAACAGACGTGTGCCCCATTACCCCCAGCTGTGGTCCGAACCACCCCACGGCCCGTGGTGAAAGTGGCCGCCCGTCACGTCTAAAGTGGCACCCCCAGGAGGGGGCGGGCCCATGCGGCGCAGCATGCTGCCGCATGGCCCCACCCCCTGTGTTCCCTGGCGGCCCTCCCCCCTTGCAACGGGCAGCAGCAGCAGCCAATCTGGCTGCTGCCGCAACCACAAGCAGGGGTGAATGCCATTGACCACGGTGAACGGTAAGTAACCAGACGTTACTTTCCATTCACCATGGCTGTGGTGGCCTTTCACCACACTTCTGGACCTCCTCGCATCCGGAGGTCCGGAAGTGTGGTGAATGCAAACATGGGCCATGTTTGACTGTGGTGCACATCCGGCGGCGAGCCAACAGACGTTCACCACAGTCAAACGCGGCCCGCGTTTGACTGTGGTTCAGCCGGGGTGAATTTCAGACGCGTAACATCTGAAATCACCCACAGGGTGATTAATGTGTCATTCAGGGGACAAAAGGTTACAGCCATCTGGAGCAGTCGGAGGCTGCATTCACATAATACCCTTCTCCCGCCTTTTTTGCGCACGTTTGTCATTGAGCATTTTAACCGTTCCCCACGTTCCCTCTCCCACTTCAAAACTGACACCCCGCCCCTCCATACTGCTGCAATTAAGTTCCTGTCTCAGATTCCAAATTCCAGTCCCAGGGAGAGGCAGCTCATCAGTGCAGGCGAGAATGGAGGGGTCGTTCCCCCTCATGGGATGAATCCTCCTCTGCCTGAGTCGGTAGAACCTGATGCTCTCATTGTGAGGGAATCCCTGGGGTTCCCAATGAGACCAACTAATGCATTCTCCCACCCAGCACAGTGGGCTTCATCCTGCAATGGGGAAATCTCTCCCAGCCCCTGTTGATGAGCTGCCTCTCCAGAATTCCAGTGCCCCCGTTTTCCTGCTAGCAGGAGGCTAGATTAATCCAGAGTTGGGCAAATGGCAGCTCAGGAGCCAAATGCAGCTCTCAGGTACCTGGACTGTGCCTCTTGCTAGAAGTGACTGCCTCGGGGGTGGGGGGTTGAGGTGACCAGATATGCAAATCTTAGAGGAAACTTATGAGAAATACAGGTTGCAGGGCTGCATTGGCGCCAATGCAGCTCTGCAACCTGTATTTCTCATAAGTGTCCTCTAAGATTTGCATATCTGACCACCCTTGGGTGCGTCCCTGTGGCTTCTTCAGTAGTAAGAGAAATCAAGCCACCATTTCCACTGCTGCTGCTGCCGGAGCCCTCCGGGAGCTGTGGGAACAGGGGCAGTGTATCCTGAGCTGCTACTGCTGTTGTCTGAACTGTCTGGGAGCTGAAGCTTTGGTGTGAGGGAGTTGAGGTTGAGAGAAAACGATAGAATAAGCACAAATGTTAAACTCTGGGTCTGAGATAAAACATTGTTTTGATTAAACACACATTACCCTGCTGAATCCTGTAAACCTAACCTTTTCACATGATAAACCACCACCACCACCACCACCCCAGTCTCATGTGAATGCAGCAGGAAACACTAAGCAATTGGTGTGTAGCAACGGGAAGGGACATAGCTATCAATTTCACCTCCAGCTTTTTGCCAGGATGGTAAGTGATTGCTGGTGCTTCCAGTGACTTGTGGGTGGCCGATGAGTCATCTGAAGGGGGCCTGGTTTTGAGAAAGTGCAAGTCATTTCAGAGACCAGTGGGTGATGGGAGAAGCAGTAGGGAAACAATCTGAATTTTAAAAAATAAAAGTAAAAAATTGTGCACACATTCCCTAATTTTTATTTATTTATTTATTTTATCAATTTATATCCCGCCCCTCACGAAAACAGCTTGGGGCGGCTGGATATTTACACAAATAAAGGACTTCCATCGTACTTACCGCAGGGTACTTGCTCTGGTGGTTATACTCCACTCTATAAGTGTGTTCACACAGACAGGCAATAAAATAGATCCACGGGGAACCCACCACAGGGGTGAGGAACCTTTTCCCTCCCAGGGGTCACTTTGAAAATGACTACAATCTGTAAGGGCCGTGTGGACGTCGAGGGTGGTGGTTCTTAGGGGGAGGTGCTCAGGGAGAGAAAGGTCCAGATCATGGATCTGTCATCGATCTGTCCTCTATCCTTGTGTGCCTGCCCTCATCTCTGCTCCCTTCCCCTGAGCCCAGGCTTTCAGTACTTGAGGGTAGGAATTGCATCTAGGAGCTAGATCCAGGAAAGGGGCCAAATAAAAACTAGCTGTAGTCCACATTTGGCCCCTGGGTCAGAGGTTCCCCACCACTGTGGGAGAGCAGGCATAACAACAGTGTGCTTAGGGAACTACTTTGCTGAGGTTGCCTGACAGAGCATATTTAATGTGTTAAACTGCAGAGCAGGACTCCTGGGTTATATCACCAGCTCTGGGAGCAGAGTGGGATATAATGGTTAGAGAAGGGGGTTGGGAGTCAGGACTCCTGTAGTCAGGTGTATATCTTACCTGATGAGTTCACCCACATCAAATCGGATCCAGTGAAGCCAATACGAACCACTATTGGGTTCTCACTTTGCTTCCGGAAACTTCATATCCATATCTGTTATTTTGGTTTATTTATTTCAGTCACTTTGGTCATTTCACTACTTCAGTTTGGTTGTTTTGGTCACACTGGTTTCTTTCTTTCATACACATTTATATGCCACCCCTTCCCAATGAGGCTCAGGGTGGCTTGCAACATATAAAAACAGCTACAAATTCCCTTAATCCCCTATAGTCCTCCCCCCAGTCCCCACCCACCAATACACCCATTCTACCTACAGAGTTAGACTTTGGGGTTGTGGAAACTCAGTCCTGTCCTGTTTATTTGGATCAGTTTCAGCAGGGGCGGATTGGCCATTGAACCCACTGGGAGGATTCCCGGTGGGCTGGGCTGGGCTAGGCTGGAGGGCCGGTCCCGCTGTCTTTTAAAAAAAAATTATTTTCTTTTTAAAAAACAATTGTTGGTCCCGACCCCTGTCGGGCCGGATGGGAGGAGGTCTCACCTGCCTCTCCCTTCTAAGAGCACAGCAGCAGCAGCTGCAGCAGCAGCAGGGACACTCGATCGGGCTGGGAGATAAGGCTGTGTTTACAAACACAGCTCCTCCTCCCCTCCCCAGGTGCTGATCAGAAGGTTGCTACCTTGTACAGAAGGTTCTTCAAGATGGCTCCCAACTGTTTCAGTCGGTATCACCCACAGATGCGGTGGAGGTGCTTGGGGCTGTGAGGGCAACCAGTTGTAAATTAGATCCTTGCCCGTCCTGACCGGTGAAAATCAGCTGGGAGACGTTGCAGCTGTTGTTGGCTGGGATTATCAATGCCTCCCTTTGAGTGGGTAGGGTGTTGGATGCCCTCAAAACTGCAGTTGTCCGGCCCCTGCTTAAGAAGTCATCTTTGGATGATGGCTTCCCGGCCAGCTACCTTTTTAGGGAAGGTTATTGAATGGGTGGTTGCCTGACAGCTCCAGGCTCATCTCGATATCATCGGATTCCTGGACCCATTTCAGTCAGGCTTTCGTCCTGGGTATGGCAAAGAGACTGCACTTGTGGCCTTGGTCGATGACCTGCACCTGGAGACTGACAAGGGGAATTCCGCCCTGTTGATCTTGTTAGATCTTTCGGCAGCCACTGATGTAATTGATCACGAGGTGTTGACACGACTGTGGGACCTGGCGGGGGTGCATGGGACCGCTCTTGAGTGGTTCTGCTCCTTCCTATTAGGGAGGTCCCAGAGAGTGGTGATGGGTAATTGCTCGTTGTCCTCTTAGGACCTCTCCCGTGGAGTCCCACGGGGTTCTATTCTGTCCCCCCCCTCTTGTTCAACGTGTATATGAGGCCGCTGGGCGAGGTCATTCAGCGGTTTGGGGTGAAGTGCCATCAGTATGCTGACGACACCCAGCTCTAGCTCTCTTTTTCATCCAATCCAGGCCCTACAGTCTCGGTGCTCACACGATGCCTGGCTGCTGTCGGGGACTGGATGAGGATGAACTGACTGAAACTGAATCCAGACAAGACTGAGGTGATGATGGTTGACCGGCCTTGAGACCTGGAGTGGATTGGGACCCTGTTATCGAGGGAGTCTGGCACTCTCTGGTGAGTCAGGTTCACAGCCTCAGAGTGGCTTCTGGACCCCTTGTTGCACCTGGATTGTCAGGTTGGGGCGGTGGCCAGGAGCACTTTTCACCAACTCCGTCTGGTGAGGAAGCTGCGGCCTTTTCTTTCTGATTCAGATCTGGCCACCGTCATCCGTGCTTTCATCATCTCAAGGCTAGACTATTGCAGTGTGCTCTACGTGGGGCTGCAGCTGCAGCTGGTGCAGAATGCACAGCTCATCTCCTTTCGGGGGCGGGGCACCAGGATCACATGACACCGGTGCTCCGAAGTCTGCACTGGCTTCCTATAGCTTTCCGGGCACAATTTAAGGTGCTGGTTTTGACCTTTAAAGCCCTAAATGATCTGGGCCCCACATATCTGAGAGACGGCCTGGCCTTCCATGCCCCATTGTGGCCCCTGCGATCGGCTGGGAGCACCTCCCTGTGTTTTCTGTTTATTAGCCCTGTTCATACAAGGGCTCGCAGGGAGGCAGTCTCGGTTGCTGCCCCGTTGCTTTGGAACTCCCTCCCCCTGGGGGTTGGTTTCAGCCCGGGCCTGGGTGTTTTCCGGAGGCGGTGGAAGACTTTTCTTTTTGAAAAGGTATTTGGCGGGCGGGGACAGGGCACTGGGGTGGTTTGTGGGTTGGGCTATGGGGGGTTGGGTATGGGGTGGGGAGGTGGTATTAGAAGTTGTGGGAGGGTTGAGGGTTTTAAGGGGTTTTTTTGTATTGGTTTTTAAAATGTTATGATTTGTGAGCTGCCCCGGCACCTCAGCCTCCGGAAAAGGGTGGCAATAAATGTAAATAAATAATTGTGGCGCGGACACCAAGAACACCTTCCTGCGTGCTCTTGTTGTAGAAACTGCATGAGGAGATGGTGTACGCAAGAGGGTGCTCCCAGCTGACCTCAGAAGCTGTAACAGGACATAAGGGAAGAGGCGATCTTTCAGTAACTTGGGGCCCAAGTCGTTTAGGGCTGTCCACCATGCTATTATGTGCCTATCTGATAAGTGAAATACCAAAGTGGCCAAAGTAAACGAACTGAAAGAAACGCATATAAAAATATTGTTTCCGTAGCAACTAATTATTCAGCTATTCAGTGGCATATCCCGAAATGCAAATAACGTTCATGAATATGGAAATTCCTTTTCATTTCAGCCCTAGTCCTGAGTTCTGTTCTCAGCTCTGAGTGGGGTTGCCTGGTTAAAGTGCAACACGGGGGCAGGAGTCAAGAGACCCAGTTCCTCTTTCACCAGCTTGTTCTCCTATCTGCATATCCGAGATCAGGACACCTGTTGAGATTGCTTTGAAAAACGGAGATCGTTGTTTGCATTGTGCCCTGTGGAGCTCAGTGGTACTTAGATAATGCCACACACTGCTGTTTTGATATGGACCCTATGACAGACTCGTGGATGGAAGAGTCCGCGGTTAGGTTTGATGCCAGAATCGCAAATAAAGTGAGAAAATACATGAGTGCATGGGACACTGGGAGGGCATCACCCCTAGGGCCCCAGTGATAGAGCCACCGCTGACAAAATGCACTACGGAACGTCTGCACACACACAAGGCACTGAGGCACAGGAAGCTGCATTTTAAGCTTTGTAAGAAGCTTGGATTTTCTGCATACATTTTGCATTTCTGCAGCTGAGCTTACCCTATGTGTTGGAATTTAAATTGGAGGAACAGACCCACTTTTATTCCTAGCCTGGTTTCCTATGGAAAGAAAACCAATGTGATGATCACCCTATTATCTTTTCATCCCATTGACTAATTTCAGCCAAATTCAGCTCCCTAAACCATCGTCTCCCCTTCTCCCATTTTGCCACCTGGAACTCTCTCTCTCTACACACATGTGCTGGACTCCCTCCTTCCCAGCCTTCCTGACATAAGGATAACCCTCCTAAAAACCTACCCTTCCGTCAGGCTTTCCCTGGCTCCTCATCTCTACAAACTACTCACTGATGCTCCTCCTACTCTTCTGCCATTCAGAGTCCCCTTCTCCCCTGTAACTAAGCTTAGCACGTGCACCTGTGACTTCTTAATTTGATGGAAGTATCCCTGTCTCTCCGTATGTTCCCTTCCTCCTTGAATCCCCTTCCTTGTCCATCCCAGATTGTGAGCCACACGGGGCAGGGGCCTGTCTCTGATTCATGATTGCTCAGTGCCAGGAACATTGGTGGCACAATAAATAATAATAATCACCATCATTATCGTAGCACAGAGGGAAAACAGAATCCCAGGACTGTTGAGTTCTTAATCCTAAACTGTCTTTTTGCAGCCACCAAATGGTCCGCTTCTCTTGTGCTAAGCTCCTCATCATAGGGTGACAGAAAATGCAGGAAGAGATAGGGGCAAGGTGTGTCTTTAGCTTGGGTTTTTTTCCCTTGTTAAACAAAGATCCCTTGTCAATTTGACCAGGGAGGCAAGTGGGCAGCAGTGTCAATATGCCAATTTCCCTGAGAAGCTGTTGACTTTGTTCCTGGGGAAATGCACAGGGGTGAGGGCTGGGTTAGCTTGCAATGTTTAAAGCAAAGTCCAGAGATGGACAAAAGGTGGCCTGTGTCAGGGCTCCTGAACTCTGTCGCAGACTGTCAGTGCCTCACTTTTGCCTCATTTCCCCTGTCTGTAAAACAGAAAGAATAATCTCTGTCTATTCAGACTGGGGGCTTTTGGGGCAGGGGATGCCTCTCATTCTGTGTCTACAATGGGACCTCAGATATCAGACACCTTCATTGTTGTTATTATTATTTATTATTTATATGGCACCATCCATGTGCCTGGTGCTAAACAGTCAGAGACAGGCCCTTGCCTTGAGGGGCCTGTAATCTAGGGTGGACAAAAGAGGGGAGACAAGGGGAGAAAGGACAGGGTTACATTCCCGAAGCTGAGAAGTTGCAGGTAGACCCAATAAGAGGCATAAAACACAGCTGGCTCAGGGGGGCAGGGTTGGGATAGGAGACCTTCCCCGCCAAGGGGCATCAGTTCTAACCCAGCTCTTTCTCTCCCCAGAGCCGGTGCAACCGGAGGCCTCCTCTGCCCCCTCCAGAGAGATCCTGCATCTGAGCCCAGAGCAGCAAAGACACAAAGGATCCCCAGCTGAGGACAAGCTCAGAGATGGGGCACCCCCTCAGGGCCTTGCCCCCACTGCTGGCTCTGCTGCCCCTGCTCTGGGAGGGTAAGGGGGGGGGGACCGGGGGTCAGAGCTGTGGGAGCCCCCAACGGTCCATGCTGGGCAGGGGAGCGGGATCCATTGCTCTCCCTGGGGTGGGACAGTCTGTTCTGGCCGGGGTTGTGATTGCAGATGGTGCTGAGTCCATTCCCGTCTCTCTCGAGCAGGTTCCCTTTGCCAGAATCCGATCCCTGGTTTCACCCTGGAGGCGCCTCGCTCGGTCTCGGTGCGGCCCGGCCTCTGCGCTTTCATCCCCTGCAGCTTCACCTGGAGCAAAGACGGATCCAGCTCTAACACACTGCGCGGATACTGGTTCAAGGGGAACGATGACAGAAGAAGGTAAAACCTGGATCTACATGGATCCTCATAGATCCACATGACCTTTTCACCCAATCCCAAATGTTTCACCATCCTACTACACAACACGTCACCCTGCATCTAACAAAGCCCAAAGTTCAAGAATCTCGCACGGCTTCCCACTGCAGGGGTGAAAAAACCCATAGCCGAGGCATGGATCCTCATGGATCCAACAGATTTCTTCACCCGATCCCAAAAATTTCACTGTCCTACTACACAACACATCAACCCGCATCTAACTAGCTACAAAATTCCAGGCTCTGACACGCCTTTCTACCGCCGGGGTGAAAAAACCCATATTCGAGACATGGATCCTCATGGATCCAATAGATTTCTTCACCTGATCCCAAATATTTCACCATCCTACTACACAACACATCACCCCACATCTAACTAAGCCCAAAATTCCAGGATCTGACACGCCTTTCTGCCGCAGGGGTGAAAAAACCCATATTCGGGGCATGGATCTGCATGGATCCAATATATTTCTTCACCCGATCCCAAATATTTCACCATCCTACTACACAACATATCAAGCCGCATCTAACCAACCCCAAAATTCCAGAATCTGGCACGTCTTCCCACTGCATGGGTGAAAAAACCCATATCCGAGGCATGGATCCTCATGGATCCAATAGATTTTTTCACCCGTTCCAAAAAATGTCACCTTCCCACAACACAACACATCACCCCACATCAAATAAAGCCCAGAATTGTGGAATCCACTACACCTAGGCCCCGCAGGGGTGAAAAAACCCATATCCGAGGCATGGATCCTCATGGATTCAACAGATTCCTTCACCTGATCCCATAAATGTCACCATCCTACTACATAACACATCACCCCGCATCTAACTAAGCCTAAAATTCAAGAATTTGACACGCCTTTCCGCCGCATGGGTGAAAAAAACATATCTGAGGCATGGATCCTTGTGGATCCAACAGATTTCTTCACCCGTTCCTAAAAAATTCACATTACCACAACATAACACATCACCCCACATCAAATGAATCCCAAAATTCTGGAATCCAGTACACCTTGGCCCCGCAGGAGTGAAAAACCCCGTATCCGAGGCATGGATCCTCATGGATTGAACAGATTCCTTCATCCGATCCCAAATATTTCACTGTCCTACTACACAACATCTCACCCTGCTTGTAACTATCCCCAAAATTCCAGAATCTGGCACGTCTTTCCACCGCAGAGGTGAAAAAACCCATATGCGAGGCATGGATCCTCATGGATTCAACAGATTTCTTCACCCGATCCCACAACTTTCATCATCCAACTACACAACACATCACCCCGCATCTAACTAACCCCAAAATTCAAGAATCTGGCATGTCTTCCCGCCGCAGTGGTGAAAAAACCCATATCCGAGGCATGGATCCTCATGGATCCAATAGATTTCTTCACCCGTTTCTAAAAATTTCACCTTCCCACAATACAACACATCACCACACATCAAATGAATCCCAAAATAATGGAATCCAGTACACCTTGGCCCCGCAGCGGTTAAAAAGCCTGTATCTGAGGCATGCATCGTCATGGATCCAACAGATTCCTTCACCCGATCCCAAATATTTCACTGTCCTACTACACAACACATAACCCCGCATCTAACTAACTCCAAAATTCCAGAATCTGACATGTCTTTCTGCCGCAGGGGTGAATAACCCCATATCCGAGGCATGGATCCTCATGGATCCAACAGATTCCTTCACCCAATCCCACAAATATCACCATCCTACTACATAACACATCACCCTGCATCTAACTAAGCCTAAAATTCAAGAATCTGACATGCCTTTCCGCCGCACAGGTGAAAAAAACCGTATCCGAGGCATGGATTCTCATGGATCCAACAGATTCCTTCACCTGATCCCAAATATTTCACCATCCTACTATGCAACACATTACCCCACATCTAACTAACCCCAAAATTCAAGAATCTGGCACATCTTCCCACCGCAGGGGTGAAAAAACCCGTATCCGAGACATGGATCCTCATGGATCCAAATGATTCCTTCACCCGATCCCACAAATTTCACCGTCCTACTACATAACACATCACCCTGCATCTAACTAAGCCTAAAATTCAAGAACCTGACATGCCTTTCCGCCGCAGGGGTGAACAAACCATATCCGAGGCATGGATCCTCATGGATCCAACAAATTTCTTCACCTGATCCCAAATATTTCACCATCCTACTACACAACACATCACCCCGCATCTAACTAACCCCAAATTTCAAGAATCTGGCACGTCTTTCCGCCGCAGGAGTGAAAAAACCTGTATCTGAGGCATGGATCCTCATGGATCCAATAGATTCCTTCACCTGTTCCTAAAAATTTCACCTTCCCACAACACAACACATCACCCCACATCAAATGAATCCCAAAATTCTGGAATCCAGTACACCTTGGCCCCGCAGGAGTGAAAGAACCCGTATCCGAGGCATGGATCCTCATGGATCCAACAGATTCCTTCACTCGATCCCAAATATTTCACCATCCTACTATGCAACACATCACCCCGCATCTAACGAACTCCAAAATTCAAGAATCTGACACACCTTTCCACCGCAGGGGTGAAAAAACCCGTTTTTGAGGCATGGATCCTCATGAATTCAACGGATTTCTTCAACCGATCCTACAACATTCATCATCCGACTACACAACACATCACCCCGCATCTAACTAACCCCATATTTCAAGAATCTGGCACGTCTTTCCGCCGCAGGAGTGAAAAAACCCGTATCTGAGGCATGGATCCTCATGGATCCAATAGATTCCTTCACCTGTTCCTAAAAATTTCACCTTCCCACAACACAACACATCACCCCACATCAAATGAATCCCAAAATTCTGGAATCCAGTACACCTTGGCCCCGCAGGAGTGAAAGAACCCGTATCCGAGGCATGGATCCTCATGGATCCAACAGATTCCTTCACTCGATCCCAAATATTTNATCTTATTCTTTGTAAAGCGCCAGGTACATTGCTGGCGCTATATAAATGCTCATAATAATAATAATTAATAATAAGTCCTGACTGTGTTAATCACCTGGCCACCATTGACCTTTTTAGTGAAGACCGATGCCACAAGCAGGCATTTGAGGGCTCCCAATTTCTCTGTGCTGGCACCAAGCATTAGCTGACCTTCCCGACCAAGTAGCAAGCCAGCACTTTTCTCTTGCTTCTGATGCGCGTCTTACCCAATGTTTGTCCATCTCTTGCTAACTGTTACCACATTCACACCTGATGCTGTTAAAATGATGTGCGGGCAAAGAGGCGGCAGCGGAGAGGAGCCCGATGCCGGCAGTCGTGCCGGTGCGAATGGTGTTCTGCCGCGGCTTTGCTTGCACATGACAGGGCTGGATTTTGCACCCTGTTGTACGTGAGCAAAGCTGCAGCAGAACTTGGTTTGCACCGGTGCTATTGCCGGCATCGGACCGTCCCTGCTGCCGCGTCTTTGCCTGCACATCATTTTAACAGCACCAGGCGTCAGGTGTGACTTGTGACTCAGTGGGTATAAACAGGTGACTAAAATCTACTTCTGTCCATGCCAGCCTGCTTCACCCCTGCAAGGGGTGTGTAAAGGGTACCCGCCAGATGTGCATGTGGAGCAGGCTGCAGCTGCTCCAGGGCAACCCGTGTTGGCACTCCGGAACACCAGCGCGCCACACAGAGCTGGCTGGGCAAACTTAGAGCAATGGCCAAACGTGGCGCTGCGGTCTGTCTGTCGGGTGGACCCATGCTGCAGCTCCACGCCCAGATGTCCCTCGTCTCATCCAGCACTATGGAGGTGCAGGCGCCAGCCTAGAGCAATATGGTGTGGGAGGAGGGGGCACCGCGCAGGAGGACCGCGTCCCGGGGAAACCACCGGTCCGTGTGTTGCAGACCCAGGCGGAGCTGGAAGCGGGCGGATGTGTGGGTCCCTGGAGCAGCTCCAGGGGCAGCCAGGCTCTGGGTCGGTCTAAAAACACCCATTCTGTGCCTTTCTGAGTCTGTCCCTGCAGGAGGGGCGGGGAGCCATTTTTGTCTTGGGGGGGCCACATTGGCAATTTAAAATTGGCCAGTGGGTTCCACAGGAAATGGTGCATCAGGAAGCAGAAGTTCCCAGCCTGCTTTCTGCTGAACAGGGAGCTTCACAGCATCAGTCTTCTGTTTCTATTACTGGCTGGCGTCTCCCCCCCCACACACACTCTCAGTCTAGGGGGCCTCCAAGTTCCCCATTCCTCCTACTCTGTTTCCCTTTCAAGTCTGACTACAACGCTGTTGGGGGGGGTCACACACGATCAGTCTCGACTGTTTTTTTCTCTCCCATTGTGCTCGCTGGTAGTGCAGTTTTTCTATCCATGGAGACTAACCCACTCTCTCTCCCTCTGACTCTGCCACTTCCCCTGATCCTGGGCAGTAGCTGCATGCCCCTTCCAGTTGGCAGAGGTAGGGTGCACAAGGGCATGAATCTGTGCTGAGTGGGGCACTGGTGTTATCTGGGGGAGCAGGGGAGGCGGCAGCAGTGCTTCATTTGTTTTTTGCAAAGTGCAAGGCCTCAAGTCTGCTCCCGACGTCTCGCCCCTTGACCCCCAAAGCATGGAGGGCTGATAACATTCCCCTGCCCCTCCATCAGCTCCTGTTCTCACCCTTTCTTTGCCCACCCAGGCTCAGGGCTGGGTTAAGTTTGATGGGGGACAGGGCTAGGGGCTGGCACAGCCACCGATCAGCTGTTGGGTGGTGAAACATTCCTCCTGCCGACCAGATGAAGCAGGGTGACGGTAGAGCACCTTCCCTGCCCGCCCCTGAAGGAGACCAGGTCCCAAACTTGTCAGGGGAGAGACTGGGGCTGAGGCGGGTGCTTCTGGATCCAGCTGTGGGTGGGGTGGGGTCTAGCAGAGCAGCAATGACAAGGTCTGGGAGAGGAGCTAAGGCTGAACCCTGGCACAGATGAAGCCCTGGGTGTCAGGAGGGGGTAAGGTCTGTCTGGGTTCATTGGGGGACTGGGCAAAGCTCTGCTGCATCCCCATTCTCACTGAGGTGCAGAGCATTTGGGCCCTGGAGCCTCGTTAACTCCTGGCCTCCAGCATGTGATCTAGCCATGAGCTTCCATTGCTCCGATCTGGGGTGTCGGTGGGTGAGGAATGCCAGGCAGGCTGGGATAACAGCACCGATCCCTCCCCCGATCTCTCATTCAGCTACGATGGAGAAGCCGGTGCTGGAGGTCCCGGAGCTACTACGGGCAGGGCAGCCGGTGAACATCACCTGCACGGCCCCTGGGAGATGCGTGGAGCCACGTCCCACCTTCACCTGGACAGAGGGACTGGGCTACACAGAGTCTCTGCCTGGGCAGCCCTTTGGGGATGGGAGTTGGATCTACAGCTCTGTGATGCGCTTCACACCCTCTCGGGAAGACCAGAACAAAACCCTCACCTGCAACGTCACCTACCCCAATGGCATCTTCACAGAGAGAGCCGTCCTGCTGAGCGTCAATTGTGAGAGCCCTACGTATCCCCACCCTGAGCCGGCCAGGCCCTCCCAACCTCTGCCTGGATTACCGCCCCCATCCCCTTTGTGGGGAAAGCCCCCGTTTGTCCCCTCAGCCAATCAGTCTCACACTGAACCAGAAAATAGTGCCTCAGGCAACATTTCCACCGGCACCATCTGGGGAGGAGGATTTCCTGCATTAAGGGGTTCTGTCCTGGGATACGTCTGTGTCCCACTCCATGCATGGAGAGACAGGGGCCTGTACCACCCACAGGAGAGTTGTGTTTGTGTTACAGACCGACCTCAGATGCTTAAGATCAGTGGGAACCTCACAAGCTCACAGACAGGTAAGTAACTGTGTGGCTGGGTGTGTGTCCCTGTTGCTCCCTGCAGAGGGAATGGGGCCTGCTCTGTTACGCTTAGAATAGCAGAGCTGTGTGCCAAGAGCCCTGCGCTGCTAGCAGGAAAGGAGAGTCGCTGCCTCCAGCAAGAAAGAAGCCCTTCCCTCCCAATTCCAACCCCCCAACCCCAGCCCTGACTCATCTCACTGTCCCCTGCCATCTCACAGGCGCGCTGCAGCCATTCACAAACCGCTCCCAACTGATGGCTCAGGAAGGCGACTCGCTCACGTTACTCTGCACTGTGGACAGCAACCCCCCGGCCAGTCTGAGCTGGGTGAGAGAACCCGGGAATCTTAGCCTCTCCCTGGGCAATCGGCTGGAGCTGCTCAATGTGACAAGCAAAGACAGAGGGGAATACAGGTGCCGGGCCCAGAACACGGAGGGATCCACAGAGATGACTTTCCAACTCATCGTACAGGGTGAGTGTCACAGGTTCAGCAAGTGAGACAATATTGGGGCTGACCCCTGGGGCTCTCTGCTGCAGGGGGAGCTTATTGTGGTTAACTCCTGGAACTCCCTGCCTCAGTGTCTCTCCCTGATTTACTCTTTCCTGCCCCTTTCCAGACAGCCCCAGGCTGGGTACCAAGTCGAATTCCACCTGCTGGTCTGAGGACAATGGGTTGCGCTGCACCTGCTTCCTGTGCTCCCATCCCCCACCCCAGATCCAGTGGCAGGTGGATGGGTAGAACCTATCTGGGAACAGCAGCATTGGGCCCTGCAGGTCACTTCCTGGGCCAGTGGGGATGAGGCCACCAGCTCCCTGAGCTGGGCAGGGAGCCTGGATGCCAGCCACAGCATCCTCTGCCTCGGTTCCAACCCCCTTGGAGACCACGCTCTACACTTCATCCTCAGCCCCCTGGGAACAGGTGAGAGATTCCTTCAACTCCTGGGTCCTGCCCTCAGCTCTGGGAGAGGAGTGTTGTATCTAAAGAGATCTGGATCTAAGCAGCAAACCAGTATTACTAACTTGACCTCCAGAGTCACTAACTAGAACTGGTGGCTTAGGTGGGCCAGCAAAGGAATGGGGGAGAGAATCCAGAAATTCTGGCATCCAAGCACCCTGTTTTAAGAAGCCACTGAACCTCAGTGCTCTCCTTCCAGAGCTGGCGATGGAACCCAGGAGTCCTGGCTCCCACCTCTCCTCATACTCCCGTTCAGCTTAAGAACTAGGCGTCAGGAATAATGAGGCCATATGCCAGGGGCCTAGCTACCATAGGTACGGTACCATTGCACCAGAGTCCAAAATGCACATGGAATTTGTGTGCAGCTTGTGTGGGGGGACAGGAATGGGGGCAGGACGAGGGGGTCCATTTCATCTTCTGCACCAACCCAATCTAGCTGTGCCCCTGCAATATACCTAGGGGTGGCGGGGAGGGAGGAATCAGAAATTCTGCACAGCTGATTAGAGATCAGTTGTCCTTGGGCAGGACCTATTTTGACTAGCAAATTGAGCAGGCAAGATTGTGGCTGAGGAGTCCTTGGGAGCAGGAGTGGAGTAGGGGTGAGGGGTTCGAGCAGAGGGGCTGAGAGCAGGGGCATCGTACCCACAGAGCAAGGGAGCTCAGCTGAGTCTGGAAACTGGACTCTAGGGGCGGGAGGTCCCCTCAGCAACTGGCCTGGACACTGCTAGGAAATTTTCCGAGTGGGACAGAGGAGGGAGTGGAAGTGGAGCCAATACTCTGCCCCCCCTCCCATCCCCCATGAAAAATATTCTTGTGGTGCTCAGACCTCTTGTAAAGGGCCTAGCCAAGAAAGGAGTTGTCAGAGTGGGCGGGGGTGGTGCGCTGGCCCCGCTCACTCCTAAAACTGCCTTCCTAGAGGGGTTGCTGCTGCTCTGGGGGGCCTCACTAGGGCCTAGGGCAGCACCACAACCTTTGTGGGGGGAGGCCAAGGCTGGCCGGAAGCCTTTGGAGGGCCCCTAGACTCCGCCCCTTTGTCCTTAGAGGGGCCCATCATTGGGACATTATTATTATTTATTAGCAAACATTTATATAGTGCAAGCAATGTACCTGACGCTTTACAAAGTAATGGAATAGACATGGTCCCTGCCCTAGGGCTTACAATCTGAGGGGGGGTGGGGGAGAGACAAAGGAAGGGGAACAGAGGGAGAGACAAGGAGTGTAACATTCACGAGGATGCGAGGTCTCAGGTGCATGTGCTTGGCTACGTCAAGAGTGATGGCTGGTTGGTCCGTGTGGTGAGGATATGAGTACACAGACCTCAGGTAACATTCTACTGGATGGAGGGTATCAGCAGGAGTTAGGTGAGGGGAGCGAGGAGCCAGAGAGGGCAGAGCGGAAGAGGTGGATCTTGAGGAGGGATTTGAAGGTACGAAGGGAGGGGGCGAGGCGGATGTGGGCAGGGAGGGAGTTTCAGGCATGGAGGGCAGCTAGGGAGAAGGGACGAAGGTGGTTAGGGGAGCAGGGAAGGCATGGGAGGGTGAGAGAGGGGACAGAGGAGGAGCGGAGTGCACGGGCTGGAGTATGGAGGGCGATAAGTGCAGAGAGGTAGGGGGGAGCAAGGTTGTGAAGAGCTTTATAGGTGAAGACTAGGAGCTTGTGCAGGATTCGTTCAGGAAGGGGAAGCCAGTGAAGAGAGGAGAGGAGGGGCTGCACATGGTCAAAGTGACGGGCGAGGTGGATGACCCTGGCAGCAGAGTTTTGGATGGAGATAAGGGGAGAAAGGGGAGAGCGGGGGAGGCCAGTGAGAAGGAGGTTACAGTAATCGAGGTGAGAGATGACCAGGGCATGAACAAGGGTTTTGACAGAGGAGACAGAGAGAAAAGGGCGAATCTTAGCAATGTTATGCAGGGAGAAGCAACAGGATTTGGCAACAGAGTCAATGAAGGGTTTAAAAGAAAGGGGTGAGTCAAAGATGAAGCCTAAGCTACGGACTTGGGGGACAGGAAGGATGGTGACCCCATTGATGAGGATCGACAGGGAAGAGGGAGAGGAAGGATGAGGGGGGAAGATAAGGAGTTCAGTTTTAGCCATGTTGAGTTCGAGCTGACGTTGAGACATCCAGGTAGAGATGTCAGAGAGACAGCTGGTGAGGCGAGCTTGAAGAGATGGAGAGAGAGAGGGAGTAGAGAGATAGTTGATTGTCATCAGCGTAGAGGTGATATTGGAAGCCATGGGAGGCAATGAGTTTGCCTAGGGACAGAGTATAGATAGAAAAGAGGAGAGGGCCAAGAACAGAGCCTTGGGGAACACCAACCAAGAGTGGAGGGGAGGAGAAGGTGGAGTTGGCAAGAGACACATTGAAGGAGCGGTCAGAGAGGTAGGAGAACCAGTTGAGGATGGAGCCACGGAAACCAAGGAAGTGAAGTGAGTCCAGCAAGAGTGAGTGGTCAGCAGTATTGAAGGCAGCAGTGAGGTCAAGGAGAACAAGAATGGAGTAGAGGCAATTAGATTTAGCCACAAGAAGATCGTTGGTGATCTTAGCGAGAGCAGTTTCAGTAGAGTGTTGGGGCAAAAGTCAGATTGAAGGGGGTCAAGGGAGGAGTTGGCGGAGAGGAAGTCAAGGCAGCGGGAGTAGACAACACGTTCAAGAATCTTGGAAGCAAAAGGAAGGAGTAAGACGGGACAGAAGCTAGAAGGGTCAGAGGGGTCAAGAGTGGACTTTTTGAGGCTAGGAGAGACAGTGGCATGTTTGAAGGCGGATGGTAAGGAGCTAGTAGAGAGGCCAGGGAGAGGCTGATGATGTGCAGGAGGGAAGGGGCGACAGTGGGAACAATGGAGGTCAGGAGGCAGAAGGGGATGGAATCAAGGGGACAAGTGGAAGGGTTGGAGGAGGAGAGCAGGGAGGAGATTTCCTCAAGGGAGGTGGGAGGGAAGGAGGACAGGAGAGAAGGAGGGGGAGGAGGGCGTAGCTAGGTTGGAATGAACCTAGGTGCAAGAAATGGACTTGCCCCCCTTCATCCCCTTCTTCCTCCTCCCATCGCCTCTTCCTCCCTCCGCTTGCTGAGTGCTGGAGGCTGCAGCTGCGCTGCCTGCCTCATGCAGCTGCCAGTGCTTGCTCTGTCCTGTGCCGTGTGTCACACGCTGCAGGTGCTTCCATGTTTACTCTCATGTCAGTCCGGCCGCGCTGCAACTGGGCAGGGTGTGTGTCTTCCCCACAGCTTGGGCCCCGGGACCAATGTCCCTCCTGTCCCTCTGATAGCTACGCCCCTGGACAGGACGGAACCTGGGTCCACCACAGCCTTGCTGCGCCACTGGCTGGGAGCCGGGATTCCTGGGGTCCTTGCCGAGCTCAGCAAGGGGTAGAGGGTGTTAAGGGTTCCAGCACTGGGCGTGGGATCTAGAATCCTTGTATCCCCTTGGAAAAGTCACTTCCTTTCCTTGTGCCTCAGTTTCTCCCAGTTGTCAAGGGAGGCTTCTCCTTCCCTTTCAGCGTCTTGGGTGAAGGAAAACACAAGGGGAAGCTTAGTTTTTAGCCAGTTATTATGATTAGCATGAGATCATTAGCTATTGATTGCTATATTGTATTAACAGTAGCACTGGTATTACCAGCCATTGTCAGCAGCGTGACTGTAACAACAGTCCAAAGGGGAGGGGGGGAAAGCCACCTATGCACATTTTTAAGGAGCACTTATGAAAAATACATGTTGCAGAGTCTGCATGTGCCAATGCAGGCCCTGCAATGTGTATTTTTCATAAATGTTCCTTTTAAAATGTGCATAGGTGGCAGCCCTAGTGGGAACAGCCTCTTCCCGTGGCCAGTCAGTGGGTATTTGAATTTTCCTGCAACTAAGTGAGTGGAGCCACAGTGGCTCCACTCACTTGTCCTGTTGCAGGGAAATTCAAATACCAGCAACGGGCAGTTCCCTCTTTTAACTTCTGCCCCTCAAAACCCCCAAAGCAGTGGTACGACTGCCACCAGGATTCATGTCAGCTGGAATTAAGGAAGGGGTTGTCCACTCTGTCCCGAACTTGGGGGGGAGGAGGGCTTTCTCCCCACTGTTTTTAGCACTTCTATTATTAATTCCCTTGCTGTGGTGACCCCATGTGATAAATCCCCCTCCGTTAACTCACTCGCATCCAGATGTCCCAGGAATGCTTCGGTCTCTTTAAGGGCAGGGAAGGGGGACAGAGAACAGGCTTCTGGGTAACGAGTTTCTCCTCCCGTCTCCAACATGGAACAGTTTATTGCAGAAAATCATTTATGGAGTGTCCGGCGTAATCGCCATGGCTGCAGTCGCTGCACTGGGCTTTTGTGTCTTTCTGGTGTTCCAAAAGTAAGTGTCTCCTCCCAGGCACTGGGGGCACTGTGCTGACCCCAATGAGTTGCTTTATATGTGCATTTTTAGAGGAAAGGTATGAGAAATACAGGTTGCAAGGCTGTATTGGAGCCAATGCAGCCCTGCAACCTGTATTTCTCATAAGTATCCTCTAAAAAATTGTATACATGGCAACCCTACGCCCAGTCCCCCTTTGTGGCACTAGGGGGCACTATGCTGAAGAGAGTGCAGAAGGTGGCTCAAGAGGGGGCATTCTCCCCTTGGAGTTGGTGTTGACCACCACCCCACCTTTGTGGCACTAGGGGGCACTGTGCTGCAGGGAGTAGGGTGGGGGCTTCACACACAACAACGTAATTGTGGTCTGGACTCTTTTTCTGCAGATTCAAGCAGAAGGATAAAAGCGTAACTAGTGAGAAACGCCACGTGGACGACTCAGCGCACATCTACAGTGTAGGTGACTCCCCCTCCCCCATTTAAAGCATCCACAGCAAATAGGGCAGGTCGTATCCTTGCATCATCGGGAGCCTGGACACTGCTCCAGGTCGTGAACCACCGGGGATTGTGCAGGAGTCACTTAACATGCTGATTAGATAGAACTAATGGAAGCCTGAGTGATTAGTTAACAAACTGGGTTAATTAGCTAGGCTGAATGTGCTAGTCAAGTGTGCCTTAGAAGGAAGGACAAGCGGATGGAGATGAATGTATATGAGGTTATCTGGGTGGATATCTGTGGGGCCGGTGGCAGAAATTTGGAATGGATATTTATTTATTTATTTATTTATTAAAATATTTTATATCCCACCCTCCTGCCAAAGGCAGCTCGGGGCGGCCCACAATGTATAAAAATATAAAAATACACATACAACATAAACATAAAACATCTAAAAAGTGGGGGATAAGACGGGGGAGAAAAGGGGGAAACATCTTCCTGGAAAAAGAGGAGGGAGGGAAATTACACCCCACCCTTACCACCCCACCCTAAAAATAAAAACCCACCCTCACCCATCTCCCTCACCAAAGGCCTGGCGGAATAGCCAGGCATTGCGTTGACGCTGAACCCAGGGAAGGAAGGCTGGCTGGAGGGATTTCTTGGGGGTGAATAAATGAATGTATAATGGCATGGATGGATATCCTTTAGGTAGGGACCTGTCTCTAACTGCGGATTGTACAGAACCAGGGACATTGCTGTCACTATATAAATATATTAATATCTATGGGGAGGGATGTGTAGATGGGTGTATGGGTTTTGTGAATGTAGAGCGGCTTTCTGTGGGAGAGGGCAGATGAATGGAAATGAGAAGGGAGGGATGGGTAGAAATATCTATGGGGATGGAAGAATGGAAGTGTTTGAGAACAGATGGACTGATATCTATGCACTAGATGAATGTGAATGAGGAGGGAGGGATGCTGGGAATAACTTTTGGGATAGATGGATGGATGGATGGTAGGGGTGGGAATTCTGGTTCTCCCGAGATCCGATATTGCCGGTATTGCCGGTATTTGGGTGTATCGGCTTAATCCGATAAATCCGATATTTACCTGTATTGGCATACTGGATTTTTAACATTGGCCGTGGTACCGGATTTTTTACATTGCGGCCATTGAAGTCAGTAGCCGCAATGTAAAAAATCTGGTACTACGGCCAATGTTAAAAATGCGGTATGCCGATACCAGTAAATCCGGTGCCAGGGAGATCCGATACCGGTACATCCGGTATCCTCCCCGGTGTCCCACCTCTAATGAATGGATATCTGTCTATGGGGTGGATGGAGGTATAAGAGGTGGATATCTGTGAGGATGGTTGGATGAATATCTATGGAGGAGGGGGTGGCTGGGTGGGTGGCTGGATGTATATGAGGCCGGTTTTAGACAAGACGAACCCCCACAGGTCCACCCATCCAAACACCTATCTGAAGGCAGCATGGGGTGTGCGCACTCCCATGACCCACGCACCACCCACTCGTGCCCACTCCCAGCACATCGGGGGGGGGGGGGAATCTGGGATGCTCCATGCAGGGACAGGCCAAAACATGCGTGGGTAGAGACGCAAACCCATCTCTGGTCCGTTTGAATCCCCCACCACTCACCCGACGTGCGTGGGCGGTCCACAGCTGTTCGTCCCGCGCAGCGCACAGGGACCTGCCTTCCGGTCGTGCCTGTCTAAAAACGGCCTAAGAAAAGGACGGAGAGATGGGTGTGGAGCTGGAGATGCCAGAGAGCACTTATAGGGATTTGGGGAGCTTTCTGGAGGGTTTCCTTAAAGCTTGGCTCCAAGGTGGACGTTTCCTCAAGAGAGTTTCCTTTAGTTTCTCACCCTCTTAGTTTAGGAGAAGCTTCAAAGTATCCCCCTCAGCTGAATCCTACAGATGCTAAAAACAGAATGCAAATCAGAAGAGACCTGATTTTAGTAACTGATGATTTGGGCTGGAGGAAGTCAGGAGAGGCTGACTGGAGAGTTTGGAGCAGCTGGCATTGCTGCCGAGATAGAATGAACCCAGTGTTAGTGCCATGGGGGGTGGATGGAGGCTTAGAACCAAAGTTATCTGAACAGAACCCAAAATAGGCCTTAGTTAGACAGACTATAAATAGGCCCAAAGTCTGTAGCCTGGGGTTACTAAAGGAGCCACAGAAAAGGGAAATAAATTAATTCAAGAGGCAAACGAAAGTGGAATCGATGAGTCAGCAGGGAATGGCAAGTGCTGAGGAGAGGGACACAACAGCCTGTGCGGTGCATGAAATGCAGCAGAGCATCTGCAGCACAGGGAAGGCATGCACGACGAATACACGTGTTAATGTATTACATACATGCACCAAAGCATGCACCCCTGCACGTGTGCCTGCAACATGTGCCCAGGAGACGTGCATTGCACGAATGCAGATAAAGCATTGTCAGTGCATGGAATAGGAAATGCAGCCAGCACCTAGCTGTGGATCCTGCTGGATTCATTATTGATCTCTCCGACACTCATGGTGCATGTATTGGCGTGTCTCTGGTGTAGATGCATACCATGCATCCGTATTGCACAGAAGTACAAGGAGTGCAGGAATAGGGCTGGGATGCGTATTGTCCCTGTGCATATAACATTGCACACATGGTACATCTAGAACTCAGGGCATGTGTATTTAAAGAATGTGTGCAAAAGGGCGTGCAATGCACTGGAGTTGAACGGTGCAAGAAATACACAAGATGCAAAATGCATGCAAATGCAGCAGAGCTATCTATAGCAATGGACAGACGCCCCTAATTCCAGCTGCCTCAAGAGACACCCAAAGCATCTGGCTTGGGTCAGGGCACTAGGATGGCCAGATATGCAAATCTTAGAGGACACTTATGAGAAATACAGATTGCAGGGCTGCAGCTGAGCCAATGCAGCCCTGCAACCTGTATTTCTCATAAGTGTCCTCTGAAATCCTAGCTGGTGCCATTCCTGCCCACCTGCGGCAATGCCAGCCCCAGCTGGGGACAGACTAAGGCTAATCAGCTGTGCACCACTAACACTGCCAGGGCCGGCCTTAGGATTTGCGGGGCCCAGGGCGAAGATAAAATGCAGGGGCCCTGGTGGCCCCTCCCCCTTGGGAGCAACCTCTGCGGTGCCCTTAAGGTGGTCATGTTTGGGGCCCCACTGAAAGGGGCTGGTGCCCCCACAACCTCTCCTGGTGAAAACAGAGGCCACTGCGGGGCCCTCAGAAGGTGTGGGGCCCAGAGCAGCCACCCTAGGTAAGGCCAGCCCCGAACGCTGCCTCCTGGCATTGGAAGCAGGGTCTGTACTTGGCTAGAGCTGACCAGGGTCCCGCTGTGTCTAGAGAACACGGATCCAGCAGGGGCGGACATTTCAGACTCCCTCCCGTACTAATGGCAGGGGAGAGAGTAGGAGCGGCCAGATGTCTGGGTCCCTGCACTGCAGCACAGGAAGGGCGTGTGCAGAAATGTATGTGATGTACATGCATGGCAGAATGCACAGGATGAGAGTTTGCATCAGGGTAGTGGTGCCTACAATGTGCAGAATGCTTCTGCTTCCCTGGGCCTGGTACAGAGTTGGGGCTCAAACCCACTGAGCGTGCCAGTTTGGCACCTGCTCCTCATCTGGCAGCGATGGTGTCTGTTGATCTTCAGATTCACAAGTTCAAATCCCACTGTGTCAAAATAGCTCACTCCTAGCTTTGTTTTGCATCTTGTCAATCTTAGGATCCAAAAGGCACCGTTTGCAACCAGGTGGAAGCCAGGACAACAGCTAAGGCTATGGAGGTTCCTGATCCAGACCCCAAAGACGCCGATGAGCTGCATTATGCATCCATTGACTTCATGGCACTGAATCATACGCAGGCGAGGATCGTGGAAGAATCTAACACAGAATATTCTGAGATCAAAAGAAAATAGACACTGGTGTTTGCCAAAAGAAGAGCAGGGTCAGAGTTAAGGGGATCTCTCAGTTTAGCACAACTTGCACTTGACTGAGAGTAAGGATATCTGGGTCATTTCCTGGCTCTCACTTTGGGGACGTCCCTAACTCCCTGTACCTCAACTTTCCTCATACCTTTGTTGATCTCATTTATAAGTTCTGTGTAGCATTGGCTGCCTCTGAGTCTGTATTAGCATAGCACCCAGCACCTGATCTCAGTCAGGAAGTGCCAATAGTTCCCTAAGGGTTATTCCCACCCATTTCACAGAGGGGTAAACTGAGGCACAGAGCTGGGCAGTAACTCACTGAAGGCCACACAGATCAGAGTTAAGAGTGGAATCCATGAGCTCTGGATCTCAGTGAAGCAAGAATCTTCTTCCTCTCGACACTAACCAGCTCCCTTGCTGGTAGGAGCAGCAGAGAGGCTGAACAGGTCATAGAAACTGAGCTGTCTTTTCTGGAGAAGGGGGCTTCCAGCCTTGCTCCGAAGCTGCAAGGGAAGTGTCTGTCCCAGTGCAACTGAACATCCGGAGGCCAATGCAGCAATCATCGTGCTCCCTGCACCCGCCCCATCTAGACCGTAGTTAGCATATGTCCTCATTGCACAAGATGTGTGGTAGCATTTGTAAAAGCAAACAGACCATTTTGCATGATGAGGTGATGGGGTAAGGAGCCAGCTTCCTCTTGCTGAATCCCTCTAGAATGGCCCATCCTTTTGAGAATAACTGCCTTAAGTAATATCCATGCTTCATTCCAGAGGTCAGGGGATCCCTGTATAAAGAGCTACCCTACCCCAGAGGCAGCCGCATCTCAGTGCCAGGAAAGGAATCCTTTTACCCCACCCCAGAGGTAGCTGCATTACAGTGGCAGGTGAAGCAGGAAAGTTATTGGTTTTGTATTTACTCGTATAATTGCAGGTGTTCCTGTCATCCACACATTGAATGTTGCTAATTGAATGTTTATTGAATGCCTATTGAATGTTGCTTATTGAATGTTGCTTAACTCTCAGAGTCAGAAATAGCTCGTAGCAGTCAGTTCCACAAGCGAAAAGGGTTTCCTGGGATCGACGGATCGTCCCCTGGCGCTGCCTCCATTAATTATGTATCGGGTGATGGGGGTGGGATTAGATGCCTCTGATTGGCTGTCATGAACCTATTCAGTCTTTGCGATTCAGAGCAGAAATAAAGTTTTGAATCAAACTGAATTTCCGGATATTACACTTTCACCAATGCAAATTCACCTTTGAAATCCATGCTAGATTCGCAAATTTTGTTTCTCAGTTTGTTTGATTGCTCCGTGAATGGATTGCTAGTTCACTTGGCTAACCAAGTTGTAATCCGTGCATTCAGTCAGTTCAGTGCAACATTGTTTAGTTCCCGTTGATTTCAACAAATAAGCAAATGGTGGGGATTCAGCAAAATTGAATTTGCTGGATTTTATTTTCTGTAACCAGGGAAATGCAGCGAAGCGATGAATTAGATTTCCTGCAATCTCAAATTTGCAGAATCTTTTAATTTGGTTAACGAAAGGCCCGCTCTCTTCTGACTCCTGCCTACATCCCAGCTATATCTGTCTCCGCTGTCCCCCGCTATTAGCGGATGTAGGGGCAGCATTTGTGTGAGTGCTCAGCGGCACAGTAGCAGAGCAGCGTGGTGGAGCAGCACAATTCCAAACCGCAAGGGGCGGCTTTCGCAAGATGCCGGCAGGCTTAGTCAGCGCAGAAAACCACACACATCAGCTGGGGGAGACAGCTAGGTTTGTCTCTGTCAGCAGGTGGGGGGTGCGATAGGGGGAGGAAAAGGGGTGAGGATGGGAGTGTGGTGGGTTGCCCTTCTCAATTTATGCTGTTTGAAATACCCCAGGGGAGCACTAGGGGGTGTTGTGCTGCAGGGAGCAAGGCATAGAGCTTAGGAGTCGATTCACCAGTTCTAATTCAAACAGTTATAAACTCTCTCTTTCTCTCTCTCTCTCTCACACACACACACACACACCCATATACATTCATGCAACCACAAATACATATACTCACAAACTTCAACATGGCTAAAACTGAACTCCTTATCTTCCCCCCTCATCCTTCCTCTCCTTCCTCACTGTCAATAATTATTGATGGAGTCACCATCCTGCCTGTCCCCCAAGCCCGTAGCCTAGGCTTCATCTTTGACTCAGCCCTTTCTTTTAAACCCTACATTGACTCTGTTGCTAAATCCTGTCGCTTCTCCCTCCATAACATTGCTAAGATTCGCCCTTTTCTCTCTGTCTCGTCTGCCAAAACTCTTGTTCATGCTCTGGTCATCTCTCGCCTCGATTACTGTAACCTCCTTCTCACTGGCCTTCCCCGGTCTCACCTTTCTCCCCTCATCTCTGTCCAAAACTCTGCTGCCAGGGTCATCTACCTCGCCAGTCGCTTCGACCATGTGCAGCCCCTCCTCTCTTCGCTTCACTGGCTTCCCCTTCCTGAACGAATCCTGCACAAGCTCCTAGTCTTCACCTATAAAGCTCTTCACAACCTTGCTCCCCCCTACCTCTCTGCACTTATCGCCCTCCATACTCCAGCCCGTGCACTTCGCTCCTCCTCTGTCCCTTCTCTCACCCTTCCACGCCTTCCCTGCTCCCCTAAGCGCCTTCGTCCCTTCTCACTTGCTGCCCCCCATGCCTGGAACTCCCTCCCTGTCCACATCCGCCTTGCCCCCTCCCTTCATACCTTCAAATCTCTCCTTAAAACTCACCTCTTTCGCTCTGCTCTGTCTGACTCTTTATCCTGCTGAGCCACTATTCCTATACCTACGATCGGTTTACCCTTATCCTTGCAACATGGACCTGCCTGCTGTCATTCTCATCGTAACCAAGCCAAGTACGTGCACTTGAGACCTCGCATCTTCATGAATGTTAGACCCCTTGTCTCTCCCTCTGTTCCCCTTCCTAAGTCTCTCCCCCAGCTCCTGTCTCTCAGATTGTAAGCCCTAGGGGCAGGGACTGTGTCTATTTTATTACTTTGTAAAGTGCCAGGTACACTGCTGGCGCTATATAAATGTTTGTTAATAATTAATAATAATAACTTACTCCCCGATAAACAAACATGGACATACACAATCACAGCTCACGCCTAGAACAAATACACCCAGGCAGCCACACTCACAAACACAGCTGGGGCATAGCTATCACAGGGACAGGAGGAGGGACATTTGTCTTGGGTGCCAAGCAGGTGTGTGTGGGGGGGGTACAAATCCTGTCCTGTTGCGGCACGGTTGGGCAGAGACTGAGCTGAGCAGAAGCGGGAGCGCCTGCAGCGCGTGGCACACATAGGACCCACTTGGCAGGTGGCACAGGACAGAGCAAGCACTGGCACCAGTAGCACGAAGCAGGCAGCGCAGCCTTGGGGCCTCGGGGCACAGCAAGCAAAGGGAGGAGGTGCTGGGAAGGAAGGAGGGGAGGGGAGGGACAAGGGAGAGGAGATTGTAAGCTCTCGGGCAGGGACCGTCTATCTTACTCTCTGCAAAGCACCAGGTACATTGCTGGCGCTATACAAATGCTTATAATAATAATAATTAATCTAATCATGGTGGTGAGGGAGGGGCCCCAAGTCCATTCCTTGCACCGCCTGGGCCCATTCCAACCTAGCTACGCCTGAACACAGCACACAGACACAGAGAGAGAAGCATAATCACACTCACCCAAAGTCACACATTCACAAATACCTCTAGAGACACAATTCAATATGCACACAAGACGCAGAGACACAAATGCACACTGACCCACAAATGCATATGCTAAAAGAAGCAGAGACACCAGCCCAAGGTACCCAAGCCCTGTCTCAACCTGGGGGAGTGCCCCTCCATGTGGTCATTTGGGGAGCTCTGCAGCTCTCCCTGGCTGGGTGGGACAATACAGCACAACAGACATCGGTGTGTGGCACCCAACAAGCAACAGGAAGGGAGACACCCTGGACCCCGGGCTATAAAGCTACTGGTGCATTCAGTTTCTCATTTTATTGTAATATCACACCCCTAGAGGGGCTTCAGCAGCTCCAACAAAAGTCCTATCATTCCCCAGAAGCCAGCACCTCCCTGACCACAGAACGGGAGCACCCCCTACTGGGCACCCTACTCTGCTACGTGCCTCAAAGCACCACATTTGCACTGGAGTGGAGCGCTGGGCGTCAGCACTGGTTTCTTGGAAAGAGCGCCTCCTACTGAGCCACCCTCCTCACTGCCATATTGGGTGAGACCAAGGGGGTGGTTGGTTGGTTTATTTATTTATATATCCTGCTCTTCCCTAAACAAGGTTCAGGGCGGCTTGTTACAACAGATATAAAAACAATCATTTTTAAATGAGCAAGGAGAGAGAGGGGGTCCGTGTCTGGGGAGCGGTCCAGCCGCGGAGCCCCCATGCATGTGAAGTGCGTGGGGAGGGGTTCTAACAGGCGGCTCCCTGGGTGACCACCGTGCCCACACAGGCAACCTCCACGCGCTCCCGCCACCACAGACCGGCCCCCGAAGGAACTCGTACGGGCAGCCATTATCCCTTTAAGAGCTCCCGGTAGGGCTGGGAGCAGGATGGGGAGGCAGCAGGGCCGCGGACCTGTCTGCTGGTGTGGACAGGCGTCCCGGTTCAAAGGGGCAGGGAATGCGTGGACGCTTGTTCCTACGCGCTGTTTTGGCTTCCCCTGCACGGGGAGCTACAGCTTTTTTTCTGGTGAGTGGCCCTGAATGGGTGCTGCGTGTGTTACTGGAGTGTGTCTCCACCCACACCACCTTCACACAAGCGGTCAGGTGTGTGGTTGATGGGTGATCATGCATGGCTGCATCTCGTTTAAAAACACCCCAGTATTCCACCTAGCTTAGTACTTGTCTCCTACTGCAGCCGGCGTGGGATGCCCTAGGGGAAATGGACAAAAGTTGGACATTTATGTGGAGTGATTCCTCTTCTGTGGTTCACACTCAGCTTCCTCCTCATGCCTAATGCCCA
Source organism: Sphenodon punctatus (assembly GCA_003113815.1). NCBI lineage: Eukaryota > Metazoa > Chordata > Lepidosauria > Sphenodontia > Sphenodontidae > Sphenodon > Sphenodon punctatus. The sequence continues at coordinate 1,840,797 of QEPC01000342.1, forward strand.
TGAAAGGCCCTGTCCGCCATCCTTAGCTTGTCTTTTTTTGAACACAGATACACAGTTGACAGCCACAACATCCCCATGGCGAGGAGTTCCACAGGTTAACGGCACCTCATGTGAAAACAGAAGAGTATTCCCTTTGGCTTGTTTTTAGGGTTGCCGCCTCTCCGGGTGAGGAAATCCTGATTGAGCTGACTTGCATACATTTACATGCTACTGGTTCATGTCCATTTATGCAAACTTAGAGGAACTTTTCTGTTTGGCTAATAAAAATAGCTAAGGGCAAGAGGTATGTGCAGGATACATGGTGTAGGGGTTGGGTGCAGGGGGAGGCTAGGTGGGCAGCCCTTCAGCCCACCATGCATAGAGGGGCTCCTAGGGCAAGGGTCCCTTCACTCACTGCAACCAAGAAGGAACCTCCCCCGCTGGGCAGCTGTGTACGGATATTTCTTTATGCAGTTCTCTCTTCTAGTTCCACTGCTTGCAAGGGCAGGTAAAATAGAAGGTAATCGCTGACTGACCCTGAGAATTATTGGTTTAACTCTGAGCCTGGGGGTGATGCTTGAAAACCCTGAGACTCAAGGATGAACTCGGAGAGGTGCTAACCACACTTGTTTTAACCTTGGTATCTGTTGCTAAGTTAATTGGAAGTTCTTTCTTTCTAGTATTTGAGAAAGGGTAAATATCATTTCTTTATCCCCCTTTTCTGCACCATTTATGACTTTAGAGAGGCCTCTATCCTATCGTTCCCTGGTCATTTCTTTTCCGTATAGCACCTTTGGAAGGAAGGCACTTGCCAGCAATAAGTATTTGCAGACTCAGGCTCACACTTATCTTCTACATAGCGTCCTTTGGGGCAGATTTCCCTCTATGCTCTTTCATTCTTCTGGGCAGACCACTGACCAAATGTACATAGTGGGTGAAAACAGACATAACACTAACTCCACTTTAACATTTCTTATGCATGTTGCAGGGCTGCATAGGACACCAGTGCAGCCCTGCAACATGCGTAGGAAATGTTAAAGTGGTGTTAAAGTGGAGTTAGCCTTATGTCTGTTTTCACCCACAGTTTCAAGCTGTAGCCCCTCCTCAGAGACAGGCCCCTTCCTGGGCTCCCACGCCCTGGTTTGTGATTAGTCACCTCCTCCTCCCCCAATACCCTACCCCGCTCAAGTGCAGGCCCTAAGGGTCAGACAAGGCCAGGGTGCTGACCCCCTACTAAGGACTTGCTCCTGCAGGGACTCCTTGCCACAACCCCCAGCACCTTATTGGGACACTGACTCTAAGGGTGTATTCAAACAAGATGGTAGTCCGCGGCAGTCCGGGTTTGGTTCATTCAGTCTGTCACGGAGGAACATGGGGTCACACACGTGTAACACGGACCCACATGTAGACTACAGGTCTGGTAAATATGTAATGCAAAACTTTCCACATGTATGCAATGTTGCAATACATGTAGACTACAAGTCTGGCAAATATATAATACAAAAGGTTCCACACGTATGTAACGTTACAATGGAGAACTGTAAAACCCAAATCAGAGTTGTAACACGTGACAAGCTACAGGAAATGCAAAGAGATACCAAAATGTGTATTTGGGGACGCTGGCCAGACAGACCCCTGTGGAGAGGCAAAACAACCTTTGTGTTTGCCTGGGTTGCCTACGTGTCACATTTCAGGTCTCCCCAGGCGGGAACAGAGACAAAGAGGGGAAAATACTATTTAAAGAGTCACCTTGAGAGAGTTCTTTCCCAGAGCCATCTTGGACATCTGCATACAAAAAGCTGCCAGCAGCAGGCTGGAGAAGCCATGAGCAGAGAGGATTGATTTTGCTCTCTGCCAACTAAGAAGCCAGTGCCCAGCCGCTTATATTGAGGGCTGAGAGGAACCAGAACTTATGGACCTTTGTAGGGTAAGATGCTTATTTAGGAACTCAACCAGTATAGATCAGGAATGCGTTATATGCTTACCTTTGATTTCTAGTAACCACTCTGTGTCAACTATCTTGCTTATGTAATCAATAAACTTACTTCTTATCTTTATGAAGAAGTGTCTGTGTCTAACATTGGAACACAAGTGAGCAACAAGAGCCCTCAAGCTCTTGCGAACCCAGAGAGTAAAGAGTCTGTAAAC
>QEPC01000342.1:1867270-1898589 GCA_003113815.1 Sphenodon punctatus
GGGATCCCAGTAGCAGCAGGAGGGTGTGGGGAGAGGACTCTGGGATGGGGGATCAGTGGGGGATCCCAGTAGCAGCAGGAGGGTGTGGGGGGAGGACTCTGGGGTGGGGGATCAGTGGGGGATCCCAGTAGCAGGGCAAGTGGAAGGTGTGGGTAGTGCAGGCTTGGGAGGGTGACCTGGATTGATCAGGGAAGGATCCCAGTTGCAGAGGAAGCAGGTGAAGTATGGGAATCGGGGAGGCATCCAGATACCAGGGGAAGCAGGTGGTGTTGGGACTTGGGAGCTGAATTTGGGGAGGGTTCCCAGAAGTGGGGGAAGCAGACAATGTAGGAGATGGGTGCCAGCAGGGCTCAGGAAACCTGGAAGAGCTCCTGACAACGACCCTCAGAGGGGAAGGGCCTTGTATCCCTCTGCCTCTGCTCCTTGCCTTGGTGACTAGCCAGGGGCAGTGTGTGTGGCACCATGGAGGAGCCTGGCGGGCTGGCACTGAATGGGTTACTCGTGTCTGGCTTTGCCTCTGCCTCCTGGCTCCTGCAACAGCCAAAAAGCCCCGGCTTTCTTATCATCGGAAGCCACAGGCCCTGGATGCTCGCCACATCCCTCCCCTTTGTCCCCGATGTCCTTCCCAGAAGGAGGGGTCGCTGGCAGTGCTGGCCAGCGTTAAAGCTGGTTGCTGCTAATCCCGACCCAGTGTGCTCCGACACTACTTCCAAGATATCCCCCCACACCACATCCAGACTTTTCCTGGATTTCTCCCCAGTTCCAAATCGATACTAGAGGAACACAGAGATCCCAGATGACAGAGCTGGTGTCCCCCAGAGGGTAAAGGCCCCGTATCCCATTCCCTGCCTCCCTGAGCCAGCCACCCCCACTCCCACCAACCCGATCAGGGAAAGCCCCCATATTCCAGTTCCCCCAGCCAGGGGTGGGACTGGAACCAGTGCCCCCTATTGGGTAACTGCTGGGTCAGATCCAGACAAATGCAAATTGTAATGCGTTGGGGAGGGGAGGGCGACTGTGCGTCCATGATTTATAAGCCTGGCTGAAATGACAGCATGAGTGCGAGAGGCACTGCCGTAAATACAGGCTTGCTGAGCCTCGGTCAGGGGGAGCCCTAGCCTAGGGGACCCATAGCAATTCAAGTGGGGCCCCCAACACATTTGGCCTATGTTTAAACTAGAAACAACAACGTATGCGGAATATATGAGCCTGCCATGTGGAGAGCTCCCACTCCTGGTATCTTTAATTAAACATAAAAAGTTATGGTAACACTTCCTTTTTTCTAAGAGGCGAATCAGCGTGTGTCCATCAAATATCCCAATGTTAGGGAAAGGCCCACACCATTTTGTATGGGGCAACAACTTCCTTGGATCCAGCACGGAGGGGAAAGGACTTGGATCCCATTCTCTGTCTCCCTGATCGAGTCGGCTCCCCTGACCTGATCAGAGCCAGCGTGGAGAAAGACCTTGTATTCCATTCTGCACCCCACAGCTTGGGGATGGATTGAAGCCATTGCGTCGAAACAGACGTGATGGTGGAGCACCACCATGACACCACGAGCCTGACCGGAAAGCCGCTTGCGACCCAGTCAGGGCCGGGTCTGGCAGGGAGCCACACAGATGTGCAGCCAGCCCCGCCATGTGCTGCACCCAGCAGCCAGCCCAAGACGGGCAGCCAAGGTGGCCAATGACAGCTGCCATGGCTGCCCGTCATGGTGGCCACTCCAGGCCACATGACAACCCGCTGCGGCCTGGTCAGGCAGGCCATTTCCCAGGCGTGTTGGCGGCTGGCTGGAGGTCTCCGGTATCACAGCCTGGGCTAGCCGCCAACATACCCAGGGAAACTCCGGAGCAAACATCTGGATTGCCCCCAACAAACGTGACAGTGGCCCATGGGCCAAAGCAGGTTCAAGTGGGCCTAAGTGGGCCACTGTCATGTTTCTTAACACCCAATGCCCCCCTAGAAAGGAAAGGCCCTGAATTCCATTCCAAGTACAGTCAGATTTATGGGGAAATGATCACCTTCTGATGTTGTCGAAAGGGGGGAATGGGGAAGACACTGGAAAGAGGTGAAGATGGCTATCACTCCTTCTTGCCAGGGGGATGATGTGGGGAAACTGGTAGCAAATGAAGTTAAATACCCTATTGTCACGGGGAAATTAACACCTTATAAATCACCCCGACAGGCGCTGGTTAAGGACAATTTTCTTGCTGTCAGGTCTCCCGGTGGATGATGTATTGGACAATATTTCCCAGGCCGTTCACAGAGGTGTAGGCCCGAGGTGTTGCCATAACAACATAATTTTGGTCAGAGGTTTTGTCTATTTTATTTCCCCCCCAGGGGGGATAATAGAAATATTTGGGGCTAGACTGAACCCAAAGGAGGCAAATCTTCAGCTGTTCCCCTGGCATGGAAAAGCCCAGACACGCAAAGGTTCAGGTCACCCCCGACACAGGTTAGAGAGGAGGTTAGTTTAGCTGTAACAGTGACTGTGTGACTGGCTGCTGCCCTCTGTAGCAGGGCTTGAGGGGTGTGTGTGTGTGTGTGTGTGTGTGTGTGTGTACACACACACACGATTGCTGCTCTGTGCTGGTGGGAATAAAATCAGGTGGGTGGGTGTTTTCCTATTCTCCCCAGATGAGACCTGTCCTCTGTGTGTGTGTGTGTGTGTGTGTGTGTGTGTCCCTGTTGTCCCATGCTGGTGAAATGCGACCTAGCTGTGCTGGTGGGAATAAAATCAGGTGGGTGGGTGTTTTCCTATTCTCCCCAGATGAGACCTGTCCTCTGTGTGTGTGTGTGTGTGTGTGTGCTTGTGTCCCTGTTGTCCCATGCTGGTGAAATGCGACCTAGTTTGCCTGTTGGAGATAAAGGAAGATTGGAACCAGTGCCCTCTAGGGTAGTGGCTCCCAAACATTTACCTGTGTGTCACATTTTGAGACATAAATATAATCCTGTGACCTCCTGCAAAGTATACCAGATGCCAATTTAGCTCACATCTCCATCCACAAATGCACCACCAGCCACTTGGGGTCCTGACCCACCGTATGGGAACCTCTCCTCTAGGGTAAAGAACGTCTGTCTCATGCTTATCCCAGAGAGTAAAAACAGACGTGATTGGGCTGCTGCAGTCTCCTTTGAACCACTTTTGCACTGGACCTCACCTGCATATTCATGCAGGCTCTGCCAGATGTTAGCCCAGGATTGCCCTGGGCCACGTCGGCAGCTAGCCGGGGCTCTCCTGGACTCTGTCCAGGTCACAGCCTGGGCTAAGGTCTGGACGATCAGGTCAAAGTGGGCCGCAGCGGGCTATCATGTCTGCGGTGGTGGCCCAGCAGACGCAGCCTGGATTGGGGCCGGCATGGCCAGCCACCATGGTTGGCCACCCTTGGCCGCATGGTTGGCCATGATGGTGGGGGGCGGGGCAGTGTAGGGATGCAGTGTAGGGGCAGGGGCGGCTGGCTGCACATCCGTGGATCCCCCCCGCCCTCCCTGGAGGCTGTCATGTCTGTCTCCACCCATAGATTCCTCAGTGCGACCTCAGATGGGTTGACACCATCTGCAGATGGGGCTGGAACTATAGTTAAGTCTCAAAACGGGGGTCACACAGATGGGAAGTGTTTTGAGGGGGAATTAATGATTAATTCCCCCTGCCTGAAAAAGAATTGCAGTCTATACATGTGACACATCTCAACCAGCAGGGGGCAGCAGACATTCCCCTCCTTCCCCCATATACACACAAGCTGCGGGGCAGCAAAAAGACACAAAGGGCACTTTTAGAGGAGACACTTTTAATGTGCTTTTGTAAATGTGCATTTAAATAATGCACATTTTTTAAAACTGGGTTTGGCATCCTCCGATCATCAATGCGGCTCAAAACCGGATTGTAATCAGACAAAACCACAATGGTTTTGCCTTTTACACGATCATGGCAAATGCGCATTTAAAACGCATTTAAAGGGTGTTTAAACTAGCATTAAAACACGCGCATTTTTCACCAATCATGCATAAAATTTGTCTCATCTAAAAGCAACAAAACACACACAGGCATGTTGCTGTAGCTAAGCTGCTCCTGCACTGATTGCCGAGGAGTGGTGAGCAGAAAGAAACCCAGAGAATGGGGTTTGGGGCATGGGCAGGAACAAGGAGTGACAGTGTAGAGGGAATGGATGATATAGGGAAAGCAAGGCCAAAAAAATAAAGAGAGGGAAAGCTGAAGACAAAACAGTGTGAACAGGGGACAGACTGTGGGGAGGAAGTGGGGCCCTTTCAAACTCCACCCGCTTTGCTGACAAGCAATATTGTGCTCTTGGGGTAGTAGGCAAGTATGCACATTTTTTCAGGACACTTATGAAAAATGCATGTTGCAGGGCTGCACTGGAGCCACTGCAGCCCTGCAACATGCATTTTTCATAAGCGTCCTCTTTTAAAGGGGAGGTATGGCCACCCTAGCCTGAGGGGAGGTTGACGAGGCCCCACAGAAGTGGTAGTTGTGCTAAACCAGCCATCACAGGCTGCCTAAATGAGGTTGAGGAGACCCAAGAGAGCAGTGGCAGGGACAGAGTGGCTGCAGGGGGGGCATAAAGAGGAGCTGCCGGCGGCTCCTGGGGAACAGACTCACCGGGGCTTTTCCATCTGCCGGACCGCCGCGGGGGCTCACTGTGCCGCTGCTGCTGCCGCCGCCACTGCTGTCAATCCCTGCTGAAGATCTGCGGGGCAACAACATGGACAGTTAGTGCGGGGGGAGAGCAACGAAGCCGTGCACCTGGGCTGGCTTGTCCCCTGACCCCGACCCAGAAGTGGCTGCAGGGGGGGCATAAAGAGGAGCTGCCAGCGGCTTTGCCGCAGGCCGCGAGCCAAAGATCCGCAGCCAAAGGGTGCGGCCCTTTGGGGACCATAGGGGATCCAGAGGGGGGCCATTATTCCCGGTGAGCCTTGTCTGTTGGGGGTAAAAGGGGGGAGTGGGGTATAGGGTAGTAGGATGTGTATTAAGGGGGTAATTATGAGGGAGGGGGAGGTTTTTCCCCCTAGTACCGACCTCTGGTGGCAGCAGGGGAAGGGATGGGAGAGGGATTATCATTGGGGTAGGACTGGGTTGTTTTGTATCCATAGATATGTACGTTATTGTTCTATTGAATAATGAATATTCTATATTATTGTGAATCGGATGGGCCCCTTCTCCTGGTGAGAGCAGGAGTCTGGGCTGAAATTGTTTTGGCTCTTCCCTGGTGGCAGCAGGGATAGATGATCAGGGCTGATGATGAAGATTATGAGTGTGATATATTGTGATAACTAAGGGGTTATTGGGTTATGTTTTTGTATTGAATTACAGTTGTTGTTCTTATTTTGTATGTTCTACCTTTGTTGTTAGCCGCCTCGAGGCGCCGTAGGCGAGAGGGAGCGGGATACAAATAAAAGGTGAATTGAAATGAATGGAACTTAGAGCCATCTCAGCAGGGCTGAGGAAGGGCCTAGCGAGAAACTTCTGGAAGCCTCACGGTGTACTCTGAAGGCGAGTGGTGCTAGCAGCGCTCCAATGTGCTGGCCACTGGGGGACAGATCCAGGCCTGGACGGGGGCCCATGCGGAGCAGGGAGAAGGCCTGGTCAAGCTCCCAGGACCTGTGAAAGGAGGCCTCTCTAGTAGCCCTGACTAATAGCCATCCAACGGGCAGTACCCCCGAAGACTTGCACCAGGATGGGATGAGCTCCTGAAATGACCTCAGCTGCCCCCGCCCCACTTTGCCTTTTTCTCCAGGCTGGTCACGAGTAGCTAGGGTTGCCTCCTATGTATATTTTCCCAGGCCACTTATGAAAAATACATGTTGCAGGGCCTGCATTAGCACCAATGCAGGCCCTGCAACATGCATTTTTCATAAGTGGCCTGAATATACATAGGCGGCAACCCTCCGGGTAGCCCACCGAGAACAACATTATTGTGCGGGGAGGCTGAGGGAGTATTTGTATTTGTTAAGATTGTTTGCTTTGATGTTATTGCTTGTTATTATTTTTAATGTTATTGCTTCTTCCTCAAGGGATTTGGGGCAGCCTAGGGTTACAACCTCTCACGGTTTTTAGCCAGACGCTCCCACTTTGGCCTATCGGAGCATCAGGGTCAAAGCCACGAGCGCTGGCTCTGTGCTGGTGTGTTGACTGTCCACCTCCCAGCATTTCCTTTGCCTCCCTTTAGTTGTGCCCTGGTGTCAGTGGGTGTTATCAAATGAGGCGATAGCCCGCTGGAGTCCGTGTTCGGTACATGCAGCCCCCAATCACATGTTTAGCGTGTCCAGCGTAATCTCCCTCCCTGCAGCGGCCTCAGTGACAGCTTTTACACATAACAAAAATGGGTTCTTACAAGTGCTTGAGATAAATAATACCAGGTGTTATAATAAATGCCGGAGTTTTGTAATGTGTGAATGCACTATTCCCTTTTTATGCAGCGAGATCTCTCAGCCTTGTAAGAGTCACATCTGGTGGGTCTTACAAGGCTGCGAGATCTCACTGCATAAAAGGGGAATAGTGCATTCACACATTACAAAACTCCAGCATTTATAACACCAGGTATTATCTCGAGCACTAAGGCCACTTCTACACGAGCGGCCGGATGCAGCGCATGCTTCAGTATGCTTCCTGAAAAGCCCCACAGGGGTGGAGGTGGGGTGTTTAGACGCACCGGAAGCAGCCAGCCACCATAAGGCTCGCCGCTACCATGGTCTTTTTGAAGGCGCATTTTGGAAGCCTCGATATCGGGGTTTCCAAAATGCACCTTCAAAAAGACCATGCGAGCAGCCATTCCTATGGTGGCCGGCTACTTCTGGTGCTTCTAAACGCACCCTGCAGGACTTTTCAGGAAGCACGTTGAAGAATGCGCTGCATCCAGGCGCTTGTATAAAAGCAGCCTAAATTATAAGAACCCATTTTTACATGGTGGGCCTGAAATGCCCTTGGACTTCACTGTGAGTGGTGGCACTGTGGTGACCATGTGGCGGACGCCTCATAGACAGGCATGTGGGAACGCACCTGGTGAAGGTAAATGTGGGCCTATCGTCTCGTTTGATTCCACCAGTGTGGACAGTTGGAAGGGATAGCACTAAGGGGATCTGAATTAGGAGCATTGTGGGTTGGATAGGGGGGTCACCTATCCATCGCTCAGTCCTCCTGCCTCAGCCCCCCTCAACTGGGCTGCCTACTGTCACTGTTCATGCATCACCTGTGCTCTCCTGCCATTACTTAGTTTAACACTAATTGGAGCTCAGGCAGCCTTTGCTTGTGGGTGGATCATGTGCTGTTGAGAGGTGAGATTTTCGTACAGAGCAGCGTGTTGTAGAAAGCAACTGGGGAAAATCTTTGAACTGTTACACAAACATTTGTTGGATAGAAAGGTCAGTGACCATTCCTTTTCTTGCTGGCGTTTGATGTGGCATTATCCCATCACAAGAGGGAGACAATTCAGACTGTGTAAGCGTCTACCTCTCAAATGGCCCTGGCTCATGGCACCAAAATGAGACATTGTCGTTCACAGGATCCCTGACCCCTTCTTTCCGTTCCGACCTGAGGAATGAAAGTCAGCTGGTTGTCATTTAAACTGGTCTGAGCTGAGGACCCCCCCTTCACCATGGGGCAGTTCCCAACTCCATGAACATATGGGCTAGGCTCCCTGCAGACTCAGAAAGTGATTGCTCTGTCAGTTACACTCCGGTCGTGCTTTGGAGGAGGCTTTCTCTCTGGACCGTGGACAGCTAAAAACAGCTGCCTTTTCCCAAAGAAAGCTGCCATTCTGGAGAGCAAGCTAGAGGCTGTGCAGAAGCGCTTGAATCCTCCACCACAGCTATTTCACTCGCTGATTCATTCAGGGTTTCTTTTGATTTCTGGTTTCTCCTCTTCAGAGATCAGAAAGAAAGATTCTGCCTGCAGTGGGCATGGCCAAACTAAACCTCTTGCTCAGTGCCCTGCCTTTCCCTTGTACTGCTTGACCTGACTCCCAGGTAGCAGATCTGTGTATAGACAGCAGGCCTCATTATGTGTGGCTAAAATCCTGGTTGAACAATCATTTTATCTGCGGGGTCAGGTTAAAGTGGGCTACTGAAATATTAGAAATGGGTTAGAAGTCAGGAATTCTGGGAGAGGAGTGGTGTTGTTTAATGGTTAGAGCGGGGAGCCCTGATTCCTGAGTGGGATCTAAAGCTTATATGTGTGGGTAGGAGCTGGGACTTCTGGGTTCTATTCCTGTGTAGAGGGGGGCAGGACTTGGGATTCAGGGCCCCTGAGTTCTGTTTCCAGCTGTGGGAGGGGAATGGGGTCTGATGGTTAGAGCAAGGCAGCTGGAAGATGGCACTCTTGAGTTCTATTCCCAGCTCCGGAAGTGATATTGGTTGGAGCAGGGGGGCTGGGATTGAGGGTTTGGGGATTCTGTTGCCAGCTCTGTTGTTGCTTCCTCCTAGTGCCTCGGTTTCCCCTCATGTGTTTGTAATATTCAACCAGTCCTTGAGGATAACTATGAGGTAAGAATTTATGTATGTTTTTTAAGTGCTTGGAAGATGCTGAAGGGAAAGTCAAAGGTTTATGATGATGATATTATTATTGATCTGGCCACCTAATATCAGCAGAAATAAACTGGAGTTAATAAACAGAGCTTTGAGATTTAGAAACTCCCTCTGCACGGGGGGACCTATACGCAGTATATGACAGCCAGAGGGGAAGGACTTACTGTCCATGCATCTACCATAATCCCTAACACATACAGGGACCTGTACAGTCTTCAGCCGCAGAAAATCCAGGTTCTGTGAGAAAAATTAATTATGTAAATTAACCAAATCCTAAAAATTATGCAGATTTTGAATGCAAATGAGTCTCCCAGCATGCCATTGCATCAGTTTTAGACATCTCACATCTTAAAAGTACAAAATACCATATAGATCCCTCTGTGCAGTGGAGTGTGGGCTCATGGGCTGTTCCTCTCTGGCACTTGTGATAGGAGGCCCCATTGTCCTAGAACGTATACTGAAAGCTGACAGTGCCAACACTTCATTGGTTGGGTTATATTGCCTGCAGCATACTGTCACAACTGCTTCACAGTGCTCCCTGCTTGGGGTATAATTCTGCGATTCTGGAGGCAATTTCTGCAACAGGTTTGTCAAGGATCAAATTCTGCAAAAACGGCTGAGATTCCAGCAGCACAAAATTCACAGGGCCTTGAACAGAGGGGCCCTCGCTGACCACAAGGCTTCACTCTGCCAGCTACACCAATATTTAGCAATGTGGCCCTTTTTGCCGTCACTTCTTTGCAGGATTAGGGCCCCTGATTCAGCATGCATGTTTCTTTTCACCTCTGTGCATTTGTTGATAAAAGTGCCCACTGCCATAGTTCTCCACATTGTCCCACTGCTCCACAACAGTCCTTTTGCATCCTGACAGCAAAACTGTATCCTTCATTAGTGTAATATTTGACTGCCTGTATTTCAGCTCCAGCCAAATGATCCCAGTGCAGCGTTGCTGCACAGCTGTTACCCAGCTGCCCCACTACAGAAGTGGCTCCATTTCAACACAGGGCAAGTCTCAAATGATATCTTTTTTGTGGGGGGAGGGAAATGAGAATAATTTTGAATCATTCAAAGTCGCCATTAGGGACCCAGATAAGGAAAGAAAATAGCAAAGGTGATCGATTTGGGGTTTATCAATTATGGAACCCGTTTGCTAAGCATCCGTTAATTAGAATTGAGGATGTCAGTGGGAATTACAGTCTTGAATAAATACCCCAAGCAAACATATGGCTTTGTTAGCCTTAATAGGACAGTTACTGCAAGTTCGATACAGATTAATAATTTATTCTTGAAATTATTTTTCTCCGAAGTTTAAGTAACCTCGCGATCAGATCTGTGCGTTTGTATTGATGTGTGGGCTGGGCCTACCGGGAGGCTTCTCAAACCATAGCAATGTGCTATTCCATGCTGAGCAGAGATGGGGACTGTTTGGATGGGATACCCTCTGGTAAATTGCGTGGGTGTCTCAGTGTAGAGAGTGCTGCAGTGGTAGGAGATTCACTTGTGCAAGATATGGGGAGGCCCCTCTCCCCTCAGAGTCAAACTCCAATGCAGCAGTAAAGGGGCGCTGTGCTGCAGGGATGTGGGCGAGGAGGGCTTGATCTTGAGAGGTGAAACGGGGTATCGTGGGAAATGCTCTTTCTTTTTTTTCTTATTTATTATTTCTGATGAAAACAGCCAATTTGCCGTTTTGCCAGCAAAGCAAACATTGTTGACTTTGGGTTCCTGTTTGGGAATGGTTTTGTTTGGGGATTTAGTTTAGTTAGTTAGTTAGTTAGTTTAGTTTCTTTACATTTTTAATTTTGCTCTTTTTGTTTCTGTTAACTTTTGGGGAGGATTTGTTTGGTTTTTTTTGTCATTGGATGTTTTGAGGTCTTGGCATTTTTGGACACGATGAGTAATGAAAGTGATGTAAATTCGCTAGTGGAAATCCCCAGAGCAGCAAAATGGGAGAAACACATTTCAAGCACCAAAATCTTAGCGAACGTTCAGCAAAGTTCCCAAAATAATGAGATTGCCTGTTGATTTGGGAACAGCTGATGCATGTCAGCACCGGTGCTTGCCCCTTGGAATCGGTGCCCTTGAGCCCAATACTGTGCTAGGATAAGTAAGCAGTGTGGCCAGTGAAATGTATAATAGAAGCCTGCTGATCTGAACTGCTTCTCATCTGGAACCTTCCTTATTCTGGACATATCTGATGTCCCCTGCAATTCTTAAAGAGAGAGTAGTCCTGTTACAGTGAAAAAAACCCTCCTCATAGGGTTACTACCACTGCCCTTCTCTCAGCAAAGAATTTGGGACACTACTAATTTGCATATATTTATTTATTTATTTTATTTCATTTGATTTCTATAGATGGTAAGCTCTCTGGCAGGAACCGTGTCTATTTTATTCTCTGTAAAGCACCAGGTACATCGCTAGCTCTAAATAATAATAATAATAATAATAATAACTCACCTCTTTCGCTCTGCTCTGTCTGACTCTTTATCCTGCTGAGCCACTATTCCTATACCTACGATCGGTTTACCCTTATCCTTGCCACATGGACCTGCCTGCTGTCATTCTCATCGTAACCAAGCCAAGTACGTGCACTTGAGACCTCGCATCTTCATGAATGTTAGACCCCTTGTCTCTCCCTCTGTTCCCCTTCCTAAGTCTCTCCCCCAGCTCCTGTCTCTCAGATTGTAAGCCCTAGGGGCAGGGACCGTGTCTATTTTATTACTTTGTAAAGTGCCAGGTACACTGCTGGCGCTATATAAATGTTTGTTAATAATAATAATAATAATAATTAATTAATTAATAGCTGCCCCCTCCTGCCACAGCAGTTCGGGGCAGCTCACAACACAATTTTTATATATATATAAATCACTTCCTCCCAACCCCCCACCCATCACCCGTCTCCCTCACCGAAAGCCAGGCGGAACAGCCAGGTCTTACATTGTCTTCGGAAAGAGGGAAGGTCCGGGGCCAAGTGGACCTCTGTCGGGAGGGAGTTCCACAGCCGAGGTACGGCCACAAGAACGCCCTCTCCCACCCCCCTCGAGACACTCGGGGACCTCAAGACGGGTGCTCCTGGCAGACTGCAGAGCCCGGTCTAGGACCCAGGGGATGAGGCGGTCCTGCAGGTATGCAAGGCCCAAGCCGTGTAGGGATACCTTGTACCTTGATGCAAATTTTAACTGGCCCCATTGCCTAACTTTGGATAAAACCAGACGTGACGGTGGCCTGCCATGGCCTGCTTTTTCATGCTTTCCCCCAGGCCTTGTCAGAGGTTAACCTGGGCTCTGACCCCTGGATTAGCTCCAAGTCACGGCCTGGGTAGCTGCTGCCCGACTGGGGCAAAGCAAGCCACAGTGGGCCTTCCCGTGTGGCATGGTCCGCTGTGACCCGGCCCGGATCGGGTTGCGGCCATCATTGGCCACCATGGCTGCCTGTCATGGCGGGGTGCTGGGCCCAGCGCAGGTGTGGGGCCAGCCAGCTGCACGTTCCTGCATCTCCCCACCCTCCCTGCTGACCCAGCCATGGGAATGTGTGGTGAGCGGCCTGACCCAGTTTGGACCATGTCTCCCCATCCCGACCCAGGCTGGGTTGTCATGGTGACGCGATCACTTCTGTTTCCACCTGTTGTGGCTTGTCTAATAAAGGAGATAGGGGGCAGGGGGATGTAGGGTAGTAGAGGATCTGGATGCGGTGCAGGGGAGATGGGTGCAGAGTAGTTGGCGGGAGGGGTTGGATGTGGGGTGCAGAGTAGGAGAGGGACATGTTGGGGTATAGCATAGGTTGAGAAAGAAGTTGGATACAGAGGCATGAGTAGGTAGCTTAGATTATAGGGTAGGTTGGGGCAGAGAGCAGGGGTAGGGGATACTGGTGTTGGGGCAGGGACCGTGTCTATTTTATTACTTTGTAAAGTGCCAGGTACACTGCCGGCGCTATATAAATGTTTGTTATTATTAATAATAATAATAATAATGGTAGTGGTGCCAGTTCAAGACTTCAAATTCTAGATGTTTTGTTATCCTAACCTGGATGCTGCACAAAGGCCTTAGGTTCCTGTACTGTCTGGGTGAAAATCAGTCAGGAGGCACCCCTATATAAACCTATGTCTCCTGAAGTATACGGACCTATCCTGCCATTTCCACTAAGTACAGGATTCTCCTTCATTTGCAGAGTTGACGTTTAGCTGTCGCCCTGCTAACCACCCCAGAGGCAGTTGCATCTCAGCAGAGAGCAAGGGATCTGTGTATAAGGAGTTGTTCCACCCCAGAAGTGGCTGCATCTCAGTGCTGGCTGTTGATCTGCTTCCCTGTCCTAGGCAGAGGATCCCCGTGGGTATCTCTGAGCAGACAGCCTCAAAAGTCCTTTGAGACAGAGGTTGCTCAAGGATGGACATAGATGTATCGCTAAATCTTGATAGAGGCCAGTCTTGTGGCTAATTCTCTGGCCTGGCACACAAGAGTGACTCTTGAGCTCACTTGCCAACTCTGCCACATACTCTCTGTGAGACCTTTGGTGAGTCACTCCTCACTCTGTGTCTGTCTCCTCATCTGTAAAATGGGGAGAACAACCCTCCCTTTGTCTGCCCAGCCTGTAAGCTTTTTGAGGGAAGGGCTGTTTCTGTGCCACGCTGGGCATGATGGAGCCCTTGATCTCAGCAGGGGAACTGCAGACGCTCCCGTAACACACAGACTCATGCCACACCATATTTCCCCTGGGATCTCTTGATGCTGAGTGGGAGCCGTTTTCCTGCTGACGAGGCTGGATGAAGGATTTCTCCTGCTGCCTCTGGGGTTGGAAGTGGGAGGGGAACATGAAAATCAATGTGATATTAGTGCCTGTGGTTTGAGAGACAGAGAAATAGACCACAGCAGAGATGCATCATATTCGACAGGAGAGGCCTTCGCTAAGCAGCAGGGATAACTCAAAGAACAGGGTCTCACTCCCCTTCCAGAGCTGGAATAGAGTCCTGTCGACCGGATTACACTTCCTTCTCGGATGTGGGGATGCGAACCCCAAAATCCTGACTCCCAGCCCAAACTCCACTGGACCCTACTGCCTTCCCCTCCTACCAGCCTAGCCATGGGCAGGTGCTGCTGAGACTGGTTTGACTCCGCATCTCCCAGCTTGACCCAGTCAGCAGGGCAAAGGTATGAGGTTATAGAGCCAGCCTGTTTGCATCGATCAGAGCTCTGAACTGGCTGAGTCAATAAGGCCCAAGAAACCACTGGGGAATTGAGCAGACTATAAATTGGCCTATTGATTTCCTATGACAGCCAGACACACGGCAGAGGCTGGGGGGGCAGCAGTACAGACCTTGGTGTAGGCAGATGTGGGGAGCATGGAATCCTGAGATCTAGTTCAAGCTCTGTGAAAATGCTAGGGTCTAGAGGATTAGAGCACGGAGGGCCTGGGAGCCAGGATAACTGGGTTGTACCCCAGCTCTGGGAGGAGAGTGGGGTCTAGTGTTTAAAGCTGGGAGCCAGGACTCCTGGGTTGCATTCCTCTGTCCATCCACCCCAGCGTTTGATTATCTCATCCCTTATTTCATCATCTATTGTCTTCTGTGCAAAGCAAACCATTAGCTTAACCCAATCCAATATTAAATCTTATCCAGATCATTTATCCCATTTTATCTAGCCCATTAATTGCTCCATTAACCTACTGGTTCAAATCAATTAATATTTAATCTTATATATTAAGGCATTTTAAAATAACCCCCATAATCTAACCTGTTAATCTCTTAATCTGTTTAATCTAGTTAAACAGTTAATTCATTTAAATCTAATCCTTAATCTGTGTATTGGAAGCTTGCTGTTTCTCTATCTGCTGCTGCGTCTACACAGTTGATTTCAGCAGGAATCTGGAAGCTGGGCCCTGGCTTGTGTCCCCAGCTCCGTGAGGGGACTGGTGTCTAGTGGACAGAGCCATTGGGCTGGAGCCATGACTTCTGGGTTCTGTTCCCATTTCTTGGAGGGAAGTGGGGTCCAGAGAATAGAGCAGGGTTGAACACTGCCAACTCAGGTAGGGGAGTGGTGTCTAGCGGACTAGAATTGAGATACTGGGAGCCAGGACTCCAGGGTTCTGCTCTCAGGTCTGAAAGGTGACTCGTGATTTAGAGACACAAGATTCCTTGATTCCATTCTTCATTGACCCCAAGACTTCATTATATTTGAAATGTCCTTATGCACACAGGCTCCTCGTTGTCTCCCCTTTTCCTATACGCACACCTGCTTTGAAACCTTTCTACTTCTGGCTTCTGTGCCCTTAAAGGATAATATACTAGTCTTACCTCCAAAGTGTGATCAGTTCTCTGTTATACCAGGTGCTGCTCAGGCAGATTCTGCCCCAAAGAGCTTACAGTTCAAACAGACAGGTGGAGGATCATTATTCTCCTTGCACAAGTGGGGAAACTGAGGCACAGGGACATGCAATGTCTCACCCCCAGGGTCACAGAGAGAGTCTGTGGGAGAGGCTGGAGCAGAACTGATCAGAAAGAGCAATATCATTTGTGTGAGAAATTTCAAATTGAAAAAGGTATCAAATTTAATTTGAGTCGAAGTTTGAGAGTATGGACACTGTGTTTTGGCATGGCCAGCACAGACATGTTGGCATGGCCAAAGCCAGGCTGCAAAACTCATGACATTGGGAAAGTTTGCTGCTAAATTTTGATTTGTCAGTGAAACCCTGAAAAATTTCACAGCTCTTGAAACCTTGATGAAAAATTTGGAAGCATTCCCAGAGTGAGGCTTGGCCACAGGAAGGCGCTGTGCTGACTGGGCTAAATTGGCTGCGTTAAATTGTCGCAGCCCCTTGAGTGAACACTGTGAATCAATTTGCATGCCTGTGACAAGGGTAAGTTGGGCCACTGGGTAACAGGGCCAGGGACTTCGCTTGTAAATAAAGCCCCGCCCTCACCTACCGGTGCTGATTGGATGCTTATGTGAAGCCCATGACAGGAAGGGGAGAGGATTTACTCTAGACACAGGCCGATTTTAGATGTGCATTAAATTTGCGGGTTACAGCAATCTCTAAGGACACATTAAAATTCATGTGAGTGCTGTTTAGATGTCCCACCCCATCATGCATGGAAAAAAAGTCACACGGTACCTGTAAAGCCACATTTCCCCCATCCTTGCTACTGGGGTTCCCGGAGGGAAACAGTGATAGTGGACAGACCCTAAACATGGTGTGCAGAGCAGAACACATCTCTAGCCACCTGTGTAAGCTTTCAAAATGGTGATCGGAGCAAACATGATCTCATACAGATGGTATTTAGATGTTAGTATGCCTTTTAGTGTGCAAGTTTTGAGATATGCATTCTTCTGAACCACCCCCACCCCACCCCCATGTCAGGGTTTTATAAATCTGGATTATAAGACTCAGAAGTTTCCACATGAAATGTGCAAGAGTCGTTCACACATGAGTTTAATTTGCGTGTTGAATTGCATGCTCGCGGGAGATTTGTCTCATGTAAAAACACCTATGGAGAAACAGGCTGGGTCAGGAAGGAGGAGGTGCAGAGACATCGTTCCTCTGTGGGACCAGCCTGACTCTTCCCCTGATAAGTTTGGGGACCTGAGTTAGGAAAGGCTGCAGATTATTTCAGGGCCTGTGGAAAAATCCAAGAGGACCCTAAGAGAGAGAGAGTGAGAGAGTGAGCAAAAGACCATATAGATCCATCTGTTTCCATAGTCTTGAGAAGAAACTGGTAGTCCTCCATTAGTGGGCTCTACGCTTAGTACAATAGGGAGTGGCCACCACTTCCATCCAGACAACCATACGCTGACCAGGCCTGTCACCACCTCCCCAGTTTACAGCCTGTAAGCTAAGGCTGAGAGGAGTGACTTGCTCAACACCACACAATAAGGCCAGAATTTGAATACAGGACTCCCAGTGCCAGTGCCAAGAGCTCTCAGTGGGCTACACTGACTTAACCCTGTATGTAGTTATGATGAATAAACTGGGGGAGTGGCTGTGAAGGAGGAAACTGATGTAGACAGCCTGAACTTTAGAGATCCATTGTGACCCCTGGTACAGCGGCAACCCTACGGTCGACTGACAATTCTGCACCGGCTACATTTACATTTGCTAGAAGTTTGTATTTCTAATTCCAGTCCCGTCCCTAGCCAACCTATCCTGCATTACTCAGTCTTTAGTTCTGACTTGTTACCAGCCTGAGTAGCTGAAAGCTTGCATACCATCACCAACAGAAGTTGGTCCAATAAATGGTATTAGGTTTCCCAGAAAGAGTCCTTGTAGTGACAGACTTACAGGGGTTTGTCATAGCCTGAGCTGAGCCTTGGGTTCTGGCCAAGAATAAAAATCACTAGGAAATTATTTGCAAGATCATTCAATCCGTATGATTGGCGTTATCTGTGTTTTTATTGTAGTTACACTACAGGGTAAGCTGCCTTTTCCGCTTTACACAGAGAATAAAGAAATCTTCATCCAGGAAAACAACAGGCTGACCGGAAGGTACTTCTGTGCATTTCTTGTCAGTGTGATCATATCCTTCCTTGCGTTTAACTCATCTGTCCATACCTTTTCGTGAAGTCAGCCATTCACCCATCCTCAGTCTGCAGCGTATTGGTGAGTCTGACTGTATCCTCTACAGCTCACTCTCCTCTCCCCTCCGCCTGCCGCAGACTGACTCCTCACACTCACACCCTTTATACCAGTGGTTCTCAAACGTTTCTGAACTCTGCCACCGCTTTCTGTTTGTCTGTGGGGTTGAGGCCCTTCTCCCCATCACACACATATATACACCCTCTGAGAAGTAGGGATGGTTTTTTAGTCCTTAAAGGACTTTTACCCACAACCCAATATACTGCAATATCTCATATCTATTTGATACACAATAAATTCCCCAACATTTCATAACAATACAGCAGTACTTATATTAACAAGTATTTATATTACACACACATATATTTACATATCCCCCTTCTTCCCATGCTTCACATATTTGTTTCTGTGCTGTGGTGGGTCCTAATTATAAGCCTCCCGAAGGATAAGGGGGCAGGGGCTCACCCATGAAGACAATTCCCCCCGCTTCGAGCAGGTCCTCCTTCCCCTGAAGCAGCAGGAACACCTCCAGGAAGGAATGTTTAAGAGTGGGTGGGGCCAGCACTCAGCCTGAAACAAGAATCATCTTGATTCTCGCGAGAATTGAGAACCGTTACCGAGATCTTGAGAAGATCTCGATAACAGTTCGAAATCTCGTGAGAATCTTCCGATTTTTTTTTTTTTGGTTTTTTTTTTAATTTTTATTTTTTAAATGCTCTGCACATGTGTAAGATGGCCACCGTGGTCGTTCTGCGCATTCACAGCCCTTTCCCAAGATGCCATGGACCACGTCAGCACCATTTTGGAAAAGGGAACTGGTCTTCGCATGTGCAGAACCAGCTGCCCTTTTCCAAAATGAAACTGACGCAGCCCGTGCTATCTTGGAAAAGGGGCATGCGTGTGCAGAACGGCATGCAGCAGTCATTTATGTATGCACAGAGCATTTTTTTAGTTTCTTGAGACTCTTGAGAGAACAGGATGAGAACTGGCAGATTCTTGACTCATTCTCTGAAATCTATCTCATTGAGAACCCGGTTCTCTGCGAGATTTATGAGAATATTGAGATTGAGTTTCACAGCCCTAGCCAGCACTCTCCCCCACCCCCCGCTCCCTCTGAAAACTTCCTTCCCTTTTGCAAGCTGTCTGAGAGCAGCTGGGAAATTTTCAGAGTGGGTGGAGCTACCTCCCTGGTTCTACAAGAACCTCTGAGGGATTATTTATTATTTCCGTAGCATGTTCCAAGTGTTTTGCAGTCCTTATTGTAAAGTGCTTACATCCGCACCCCCACTTTACCGGGTTTGAGTGACTCGGTTTCCCTCGCGTACAGCCCACTTGAATCAGTTTTTCTCTCTGGCCGATTCAAGCCTGCCGCAGGGACAACCCCTTTGTCACCCAAGGGCCCGATTCTTACAGTTTACAGACTTTTTAATCTCTGGGTTCGCAAGAGCTTGAGGGCTCTTGTTGCTCACTTGTGTTCCAATGTTAGACACACACACTTCTTCATAAAGATAAGAAGTCAGTTTATTGATTACATAAGCAAGATAGTTGATACAGAGTGGTCACTAAAAATCAAAGGTAAATATAATGCATTCCTATGTCTATATTGGTTGAGTTCCTAAATAAGCATCTTACCCTACAAAGTCCATAAGTTCTGGTTCCTCAGTCATAGATGTAGAATGACTGGGCACTGATCTCTTAGTTGGTAGAAAGCAAAATCATGCTTCTCAGTCCATAGTTTCCAGCCTTGCTTGCTGGCAGGTTTTAGGATGCAGATGCAGCTGCTCAAGATGGCCAAGCGAGAGAGACCCTGAAGGTGGCTTAATGGCCTCCTTAAGTACCTTTCATGGTCTCTTTGTTTCGGCTTCCCGCCTTGGAGAAATCTCAGGTCTGTCACGTAGGCAACCCAGGCAAACATGAAGGTTGATTTGCATCTCCACAGGTCTGTGTGGTCAGGGTTCCCAAACACACATTCTTTTTATCTCTTTGCATTTCCTGGAGTTTTGTCAGTGTTACAGTCCTGATTTGGATTTTACAGTCCTCTATTGTAACATTACATACATGTTGCACCTTTTGCTTTACATATTTACTAAGCTTGTAGTCTACATGTAGGCCAGTATCACACGTGTGTGACCCTATGTTTCTCCATGACAAAGCTGTGTGAGAGCAGCTGGGAAATTTTCAGAGTGGACGGAGCTACCTCCCTGGTTCTACAAGAACCTCTGAGGGATTATTTATAAATGTTTAATAATAATTATTATTATTATTATTTCCGTAGCATGTTCCAAGTGTTTTGCAGTCCTTATTGTAAAGTGCTTACAACCACTTCTGTTCAGTGGTTTGCAAACTGGGGGACAAGGCCTCTTAAGGAGGGCACAATTCTGGGTGGGAGGGGCATGAGAAGGACAACAGCTGATAAACACCTATCTCCAGCTGTGGGAATCCCCTAAATAATGGGGTAGAAGGGGGAGAGAAACGAGGGGGGGGGGGGAGAATGGAAGCAACAGAAGGATGGGAAGTGGGAAAGGCAGAGGGAGCAAGGTGCTTTTGTGGTGGGGGAAAACCTCAGCTATCAAAGATGAGTGGAAGGGAATGTGGGGGAGGGGATGCAGTTCAAAACATTTGAGAGCCACTAATCTAGTTCACCCTCATAACAACCCTGAGAGGTGGGTCATTATTCCCACTTACAGGCTAGGGAGAACCAAGCATGACTATCCAGCTGACTGCCCTGAAATGGGATGCCTTCCTGGAGGGATCTGAAGGGTGCTTGGAAAAGTCCCCAGCTCACCCTTCTCCTCCTCCTTTCATCTCTGCATGTTTCCCAGTTTGTCACTTCTACTGTCTTCAGATCTCTACTGAATGAGGGGGAAATGATCCGTCATGTCTTGTTAACCCTGTACAGCCTGGGCATGCCCATGCTTAATGCATTGACTGTTAAGTGCAATGTGAGGGGTATGATTCTATTGTGGGATGTGTTTAGGGTGGGGTGGTGTTGGGGATAGGGGATTTTGTGCATGTGTGTGCATGTGTGTGCCTGTGTGGGAAAGAGAGAGAGAGGTCAGCTGAGTGCTCCAATTGTCCTCTGTATAGCTTGTTCTGTCTGGTTTTCTTTTTTATGCTTCAAAATCCAAAAGTTAATAAATAATTAATCTGGAAAATGCCCTGATTGACACCAACACCCTCCCCCTAACTAAAAATGTGCTCCAAACCTTCATCATAATTCTACGCCTGCTTGAAACTAGGTTAAATTTAACTCTGAGAAAGTATTTTTAATCTGTGTGGACATTTCAAATATGTATTAACTAGTCTGCATTGAATTCTCACCCCTAGCTAATACAGCGTCATTTAACTCCTTCCATAAAGACTGGTTTATTCCAGTTCAGTTTAACCATGTTCCTAAAATAAACTAGAATAAATCATTCTTAATCTGATTCAGAGTGTCCACCTTGGCTGTTAATTCACATTAGTTTATTCTTTTTCAGTTCACATCCTTGGTTTATCTGGATTAATTGTCCCATGTAGATACTGATAGTACATAAATCTAAACCGAAACAAAAGCAGTTACACAGATTAACTGAAGACTTGCCTACATGGGGGAAAATTCAGATTGATTTAGAGGCTGTTTTTACACGGACACTAAATCCAAAAGAATGTCTCTCAACCTGGGTTTAAATGTCCATATAAAAACCTAATCGTAGTTTTTTCATCCTCATTTTCAAGGATTTATTTAACCTAGGCTCAAACAAGCCCAGGTTAACGTCCATGTAACTGTAAATCCGAACTGATCATAGAGACTAGTAAACAGAGCAAACATCAGGACAGACATTGTGAAAATCGACATAACACTAACTCTACTTTAACACTGCTTTAACATTTCTTATGCACGTTGCAGGGCTGTATTGGTGCCCTATGCAGACCTGCAACATGCATGCATAAGCAATGTTAAAGTGGTGTTGGCATTAAGTCTGTTTTCACTCCCTCTTCCTCTCTACCTAGGAACGTTTCTATGGTTGTCAGCGCTTTCTGGGGCTCTGCCCAGGAATTCAGCATTTTGATTTCTCTTCCCCCAAACTTAGACATCTCTAAAGGGGAACAAAAATCATAGCAGAAGAAGGTGATGGAATTCAGCAGTGAAGCACCATGGAATTTTCCAGTCATTCTTGTTAGTCTAAAACCGTATTAACCACGTATACTGTGATCCCAGATTTATGATTATCCTGAGTTGTAAATGTCCATATAAACAGGAACCCAGGATTAAGAATCCAGGATTTTAAAAACGGGTTAGTGTCTGTGTAAAATCAGTCATAGTGTGATTTTTAAATTGGATTGGCTAATCCAGATTAAGATCCTGTGTGAACACTCTGAATTCAGATTGTGGGTCATTTTGGTCCAGTGTATATGTAGATTTGTTACAGACCAACAACAAAGCTCTGCTCTGTGGTTTCAGATGTAGAGATTATGGCTTTAATGGGAATGGGACCTACCGCTGAATTTGTGGATCACAGCCTCCGACTCAGTTGCCTGTTTGTTGACTTGGATAATCAACATTTCTCCCATATTTTTATTTTTTTTAACCTAGCTAAATGGAGTTCAATGCAGATTAGCTCCATTGTGTGACTAAGCCTTTATTACAGCTTCTATTATTACTTCTCCTATAGTGCTTAAAGCGTTCAAAGGGCCTTACAATCCTTATATGGTTCTCCCTGGCAACAACCCTGTAAGGATCCAGGAATTGACCCTGGCAGCTCTGAGGTGGTAGCTGGATCAGCAGCATTACTGCAGTGCCTTAGCTGGGTTGTGCTGTTGCCACTCTAGGTTCCTTCATGTCTGCTGAGACCGTGTCTCCACTGACCCAGATTGGTCCCTGCCAGGTTCATAGGGCAGTGGCAGTGGAGCAATGGGCTGCAGTTCCTGCCCCGCTCTTCTGCTTAACTCCGCCTTTGTGCCCGTCCTCTCTCTGTCCAGCCTCTGTCTGCACCAGGTTTGTTGTTTGGATTGCCTCCTGGAAATGTGGCCCTCTTGACCAGCTTCTGGGCTATGCCTGTGGATTGCCCCTCTGGATGCTGTTTTCCATTCGCTGCTACTCTGGCCTGGACCTGGTCCTGCAAATGTTTGTGGACTTCAGGATCCTGACAGTAGGTTATTATTATTTTATATGGAGACACTGAGGCTGAGAGATAGCAACTTGCCCAAGGCCAGTGAGTTCATGGCTAAAATAGGATTTGAAGTGAACCCTGGGCTCCCAGGCCCAAGTCCAACACTTAATGCCGTTTCAAAAGAACGTGTGAGCCGCGGTTTGCAATGGCGGCGGTGCGTCTAAACGCCACCCACACAACTTTGCTAAAAGCAGATTATCTAAATCCACATTCAGAGCGGCACGTCTAAAAATGTGCTTTGTCTGTTATGAGTAAATTAGGATTCATTCATCCATTTTAAGATCACACTGTGAGTTCATCTGAACTGAGAACACCCCCCTGGCATGGGTATAAAAGCAAATATAGGTTCACTCAGGGGACAATCTGATTATTAATTTTGGTCCCTTGTGCCATCCTGCACCCTACCAGCAACTGAATTTCCTGGAGTGGTTGGAGCTGCTGTCATTTTGGTGTGGTCAGGGGGTAGGTCTTTAGGAGCTTAAAGGGGCAGAGTCTCCACCCCACGCAACTTGGATTGAATTGGCTTTCACGAGGGGAACGCTTTGAGTGAGCAATCCAGAAATCAGGCTCAGATCATGCATGTAACTCTCTCATGCAAATGAGCCCTGACAAGTCGGCACGCTAGGGAGAAACACGTCAATGCAAGGCGTGAACACATGGCAGAGGGGCCCATTTTAGCAAGTTAGCTGAAACTTGTTAACATCCTCACTGTAGACAGCTTAGCAGATGCTTCTGCTCGTGTCCGAGCCAAGGTTAACCCTTTGCCTTGTGTCATGGGGGAAAGGGGGCAACACAGTCATTTGGGGTACTGGGGGTAAATATGGCTACTAACAAGGACAGTTAAAGATAAATATTGGAAGATTGTGAGCCTTACCACCCTGCTGAACTGGCTTGGCAGGGTGGGGGGACAGAAAAACCATTGTCAGGCAGAACAAGCATTTTGTTGCAAAGGTAACGCCCAGGTGGGATCTACACCAGCTCCCATTGCACCTTGCAAAGGGCTAATTCACCTGTGCCTAAACACAGGCTCTCTGGCCTGCATGATCGTACCACAGAGTTAAAATAGAGCAGGAAAGGGACCGAGAAGGGCAACAAAAATGATCAGAGGGGGGTGGAATGTCTTCCGTATGAGGACGAAGCCCAAAAGACTGGAGCTCTTCCAGCTTAGAGAGGCAGTGTCTGAGGCCGAATGTGATAGAGGACTATAAAATATGATAGAGGTCTCGTAAGATCGTGAATAGTGTGGAAAAAGTGAATGGGGAGCGAGTGTTTATTTACCCTTTCTCATAACACTATCGGCTCAGAGACAGTTGATGAAATGAATGGGCAGCCAAGTTTAGAACGCACCCAAAGAAGTATCTTTTCACACGCTACACCAGGAGTGGGGGGTGAGGACCTCCAGCCTGTGGGCCAAATCTAGGGTTGCCAGATAGGCATATTTTCCCAGGACATTTATGAAAAATACACAATGCGGTATCTTGCAACCCTAGCCAAATCTGGTCCATAAATGTTTGTGTTTTTTTTAAATTATTATTTAGCTCTTTTCTAGTTCCTGGATCTGGCCTGTGCATCTAGTCTCTACCCCCAAGCACTGAAAGTGTGAGCTCAGAGAAAAGAAGTGAAGATGAGGGCATGCACTCAAGGACAGGGGATGGAACCAAGGCATAGAGCCATGGTCTTGGTCTAGACCTTCCCTCCTCCTGAGCACACCCCGTCCCCCCAACTCCTATAGTTCCCAGGGAGAGGAGAGTACAGGGGGACTGGAACTCCTGGGTTTGCTTCCCAGCTCGGAGCAGGTTCTACTGGTTAGACCGGGGCTGGGAGCCAGGAGGTTTTTTGTTTGTTTGTTTTTTTAATTTTATATTCTATTTCAACATTTTAAACTTATTTTACATTAGCCTTCCCCAGCGGAAAGGTTATCATCGCAGAATGTGATATATTGAGCGTACCCCGAAACCGTAGACTAACAAACATAACCAAAACTTATGAACTTCAAATCGAAAATACCATTAGTTGTACCAGATAGTTTCATATATAAAAATCAAACAGAGATGCATTCTCATCTGTCTCTATGGCTTCCTTCTGCATCACCTTCCTACATGGGAGCCATGTTGCTACAAAGGCCTCTTTCTTAGTCTGTATTGCCGCAGAGATTTTTTCCATGGAAAACAGGTACCACATATGGTTCATCCATTCCAGAAAGGCAGGTCCGCTTTCAGCTTTCCATTTCCTGGCGATTAAGCTTATAGCTGTTAGACACATTTTCTTACATGAATCTGCGTACCTCTGGATTCTTTGTGAGTCCGGGTACAAGCCCAGGAAACCAATATCGGGCGAAAAGGGGATCACCGTTCCCACTACTTATCTCATGTTCTCCCAGACCTCCCTCCATAATGGTCGGATAATGGTACATTTCCACCAGCAGGAGGACTCCTGAGTTTTGTACTAATTTTCAAAGTGTCCTGCCGGAGGGAAAAGATACCCCACTCCTGCACGACACAATTCACCTACGGAACTCATTGCTACAGGATGCTGTGAAGACCAATAGTAAAACTGGGTTCAAAAGAAGGATTAAATAATTCCATGGTGGATGGGTTCATCAATGGCTCTGTTAGCCAAGCCGGTAGCCTCCAGCTCCAAATGTCCCTATGTCTCTTGGACTGCGGGTGTGGGGAGTGAAAAACACAGGATGGATCATCCTGGGAGTTTTTAAACGGGACGTGTCCACTCATGGCCCCCCACCATCCATGCGTTCAACTGCTCGTGTGCATGGAGAGTCGCGCTCCTTTGACGCACGCAGAGACCGTTCATGGCCATGCACGGAGCACTCCTGAAAAATCCAGGGTGCCGTGTGNTGTTGCTACAAAGGCCTCTTTCTTAGTCTGTATTGCCGCAGAGATTTTTTCCATGGAAAACAGGTACCACATATGGTTCATCCATTCCAGAAAGGCAGGTCCGCTTTCAGCTTTCCATTTCCTGGCGATTAAGCTTATAGCTGTTAGACACATTTTCTTACATGAATCTGCGTACCTCTGGATTCTTTGTGAGTCCGGGTACAAGCCCAGGAAACCAATATCGGGCGAAAAGGGGATCACCGTTCCCACTACTTATCTCATGTTCTCCCAGACCTCCCTCCATAATGGTCGGATAATGGTACATTTCCACCAGCAGGAGGACTCCTGAGTTTTGTACTAATTTTCAAAGTGTCCTGCCGGAGGGAAAAGATACCCCACTCCTGCACGACACAATTCACCTACGGAACTCATTGCTACAGGATGCTGTGAAGACCAATAGTAAAACTGGGTTCAAAAGAAGGATTAAATAATTCCATGGTGGATGGGTTCATCAATGGCTCTGTTAGCCAAGCCGGTAGCCTCCAGCTCCAAATGTCCCTATGTCTCTTGGACTGCGGGTGTGGGGAGTGAAAAACACAGGATGGATCATCCTGGGAGTGTCGAGCTCCTTTGACGCACGCAGAGACCGTTCATGGCCATGCACGGAGCACTCCTGAAAAATCCAGGGTGCCGTGTGCGGGCCAGGGTGGCTGCCTATGTGGATGGGACAGACGGGGGCAGCCATGCTGGGATCTGCTCGTTTGAAGCACTTCCCACACACGTTGCATGCATGGGCGCTCCACAGTCAGTGACCTTCCCCCCCTGCAGCACTTGTTTAAAAACACCCCACGTCTCCTTCCCCTTACCTGAAGCATCAAGTGCTGGACAGGATCCTGGGTTCGAAGCACCACAGGGCTGACCCAGCCTCCTTGGTAGGGCGTGTGTTCTGAAAATCAACCAGCTCCTTCATCACACGTTGGTAACAGTCTGGGCAGATGTGTCCAAGGAGAGAATTAAAGGGAGAAGGAATTGAGGACTATTCTAGAGGACTCCTCTCCCTGACCCCCCCCCCCCCTGTCTGTCTGTGTATCTGCCCTGTACCCCCTCCCCTCCAGAGATCCCCTGGGGATGCAATCAGGAAGAGGCAGTGACAGCAGCAATTACTCCTGTTTGTTTTTATTTGGTGTTTGTGAGTAATAAATGTAATTGGTTTTGGTGCCTCGGCAAGGCCCTGCGGGAGACAGGATAGATCACACAACACAGCTGGGGGGTGGAGGGTCTGGGAGCCAGGACTCCTGAGTTCTCAGGGAGAGGAGTAGCAGGGTGGGGGTGGAACTCCTGGGATTCTGTTCCCAGCTCTAGGAGGGGAGTAGATCCTGCTGGTGAGAGCAGAGATTAGGGGCTGCGAGCCGACTCCTCGCTTTTCTTCTTAGCTCTTGGAAGGGAGGAGGTTCCAGTGGTTAGAGCAGGGTGTGGGTAGGATTGCCATATATGCCATTTTAAAGAGGATGCTTATGAGAAATACAGGTTACAGGGCTGCACTGGCTCCACTGCAGCCCTGCAATCTGTATTTTTCATAGGTGTCGTCTAAAATGTGCCTATCTGACAACCCGGGTGGTGGGAACCAGGACCCCTGGGTTCTGCTTCCAGCTCTTGAAGGTGTGGGGGTTGTCTAGCCGTTAAAACAGTAAATGGGGCTGGAGGCTGAGAGTGACTCCTGGGTTCTATTCTCATCCCCCAAAGTAAGTTCCTTTCATAATCTGATGCAATTAATGAAATGAATTTCCAATTAAGAAAATGTTCAGTGCACAATGGCTAAGCTGGGCCAGGGAGTATGGGTGGTGGTGGTGGTGGGAAAGGGAAGGAGGAGGAAAGAGCATTGCTTGCCTCTGAACCGTGATAGGGAATCCTTTGCAGAGGATGCTTCAACCTTTCCCTCTCTGCCCAGACACACTGGTGGAACCATGAATAGGGCAGTGGGGAAAAGGCAAGGATCCTGCCATTGACTTCCCTAGCTGGGAGAATCAGCCTTGGGCATCCCCACCTCCCAGCCTCTCTGCTCTAAAACTCCAGACCTTCACTCTACTCCCGGAAACAGGAAAAGGACCCAAGAGTCTTCCCAGCCACCCCTTGTGGTTTATGTCAACTCAGAGGCCTCTCCAAGCCCAGCCACGCACAGGACATCCCGACCCTTCCACCCCAGCTAAGGCCAATGGGTGCATCTTACCTGGCATTCCCCCATCCCTGCCACTCTAGATCAGCGGGCTGATTGAACCTGGCATCCTCCCTCCTTTCCACCCCAGATAAGATCAATCGGCCCAGTCAGGTAAGTGTCTTCCCACCATATGGTCCATCTAGCCTGATACGCCCTCTCTGGGTTGCTTCAGATCAGACTACTAGGCCATTAACCAGACACATTCTCCTCCACCCCTGCTATCTCGGATCAGAAAAATGGACTCATCTAAGCTAGTAGTTCCCATCCTTGACACCCTGGATGAGACCAGTGGGGCAAGCTATGCTCCACGCCAGCTCTGATCATACCAATGGGCCCATCTAGCCCTTCAGCATGAAATTTAATTACCCCAATCCCTATCATTAGCCTCATTGCCATAGCAACAGATATTATTAACGGTCATAAAATTACCCAACCCCTTTATTAAATCTAACCAGCAAATTTGACTCCCTGACCCACTGCGGCTGTTGTAGCTGTCTGGTACCTAGTGCAGGGGAAAACGGGGAGCCCGACTCTTGGTTTCTATTTCCAGCTGTGACGGGAGTAGTCTCTAGTAGCTACAGTGGGATGCAGTAGGGAGGGGCCATGCTAGGAGCCAGGATTCCTGTGTTTTCTTACTTTTCATTCTTGGATGGGAGTAAGGGCCTAACATTCAGAGCTGGGGGCTGGAAGCACGGACTCCTAGTTTCTATTTCCAGCTCTGTGGGGCAAGTGGTTAGAGCGAGGGATGCTGAGAATCTGCAGATCTGAGTTCTATTCCTAGCTGAACCACAGACTTTGGGCAAGTCACTGCATTGTTCTGTGCCTCAGTTTCTCATCTGTAAAATGGGAGATAACTACTACTACTACTTATCATTTCTATAGCACTCCTAGGTATACACAGCCCTTTACAGTTACAGATCCTTGCCCATCTTATAATCAAAGATGAGAAGAACACAAACACATGCACATTCCTATTTTACAGATGGGGAACTGAGGCTGAGAAGCTGTGACTCACCCAAAGCTACCAAGTGATTTCATTGGCTAGGGTAAGATTTGAGCTCTGGTCTCCCAGACCCAAGTCCAGCACCTCATCCACCCTACAGCTGTCTATTCAGACTGGGCGCTTGTGCCGGCGGGCTACACCATTTGATCAGCGTCTGTGCCCCTTCGATCAAGTGGATGTAGAAACAGTGGGACATGTTCTTTTCAAGTGCCAACTTTACCGGACTTTAAGAGCACAATATCGCCACTTTCGGCCAGATTTAGCGGAAGAACAATTTCAGAGCTTCATCTGATTCTTCTGGCCGATTCAGATCCAGTTTATACCATTGCGATAGCAAAATATTTGGTCCAGGCTTTTATTAAGAGGGAGAATTTCCGTAAGTTTAAATCTCTATAGTGGATGGCCCCCAGCCTATGAACCTGCAAGAAGTCATCTTTCTCTTAATGCTTTGGTTCAATAGCTAGCTCTCTGAGAGGTGGGATATACGCATGGGATGGAGTTAATCTGATGGAGCTAATTTGATTTCTCTGATATGTTATCATATAAACTTATATTATATAATTATGACTTGTTTATATGTTATATATATGTTTTGGCTATGACCTGACGGTCATGCATCAAATAAACTTGACTTGACTGGGTGCTCTTTGGAGCAGGGATTCTCATTCTGTTTCGCACACAACACCATGAGGCCCTGATTCAGTTGTTGGCCTCTAGGATCTACTGTAATTCACCTAATAGAAGGAATGATGACAATCTTTCAGGATTCTTGATCCCAAGGGTGTGTTTTTTCTGAAGAAAGTCCAGTCCTGGGGGCATGATAATATGGGGTGTGGGGGGTGGTTAGGTGAGGATAAGGAACAATTGGGGAGTAGAGAAGGACAGAGACAAGTAGAGGGGTGGTATCGTGAATGTGATAGACAGAAAGGAGAGAGAGATTGAGAGAGTATTGCCCCCTCCAGCCCCCCTGAAGTCCCTGGAAATTACTTGTATTAATGATCCTCTCCCTATCCCACCAGCCGAATGGTTCGTCGCTAATGGTGTAAAGAGGAGCAATTAAGCCCCTGGTAATTAGCATCCATCACCAGCCTCCCTCCGACCCAGTGTCTCAGGAACTGATACTGCATCAAAATGAAAGGGTTGCAGGGAGCGGATTGGACTTTCTCTCCCCAGAGCAAGTCCTAACCTTGGTGCCGAAAGCAGGCACTAGGGAGTGCTGTGCTGCAGGGAACATGGCGAAGGCTCAGTAGGAAGTCTCACCAAGAGTGGTGCTAGGGGTCCTGTTCGCTGCAGGTAGGGGGGCAGGGGATCAGTAGTAGGCGAATACGAGGTTCAGTACTATGTGGTGCAGTGCTACAGGAATCGGGGCCTCAAGTTTGGCTAGGCCGTGCTGTGCTACAGGGGGCATGGTGACGGTTCAGTGGGAGGTCGCTATCCAAGAGTGGTGTGCTAGCGAGTGCTGTGACATAGGTAGTGGGGCAGGAGCTCAGTAGGGGACATAGGTCGTGTGGCAGGGAGCAAGGGAAGGCTGGGAGTGGGGGGAGCTTTCCCCAAGAGTGGTGGTAGGAAACACAGTGCTGCAGGGAGTGGGGCAGGAGCTCCGATTGGGGTGTTGTCCCCAAGTTCAGTGCTAGAGGGTGCTGTGGGGCAGGCGCTCCAATGGGGGTGCTGCCCCCAAGTTCAGCGCTAGAGAGTGCTGTGCCTCAGGGAGTGAGGCAGGAGCTCCGACGGGGGTGCTGTCCCCAGGTTCAGCGCTAGAGGGTGCTGTTCTGCAGGGAGTGGGGCAGGAGCTTCGATGGGGGTGCTGTCTCCAAGTTCAGCGCCAGAGGGTGCTGTGCCGCAGGGAGTGGGGCAGGAACTCTGATGGGGGCACTATCCCCAAGTTCAGCGCTAGAGAGTGCTGTGCCGCAGGGAATGGGGCACGAATTCTGATCGGGGCACTATCCCCATGTTCAGCACTAGGGGGTGCTGTGCCGCACGGAGTGGGGCAGGAGCTTCGATGGGGGCGCTGTCCCCAAGTTCAGTGCTAGAGGGTGCTGTGCTGCAGGGAGTGGGGCAGGAGCTCCAAAGGGGGTGCTGTCCCCAAGTTCAGCGCTAGAGGGTGCTGTGCTTCAGGGAGTGGGGCAGGAACTCCGACGGGCCTGCTGTCTCCAAGTTCAGCACTAGAGGGTGCTGTGCTGCAGGGAGTGGGGCAGGAAGTCAGTAGGGGGTGCTGTCCCCAAGTTCAGTGCTCGAGGGTGCTGTGCTGCAGGGAGTGGGACAGGAACTCAGTAGGGTGGTGCTGTCCCCAAGTTCATCACTAGAGGGTGCTGTGCTGCAGGGAGTGGGGCAGGAACTCAGTAGGGTGGTGCTGTCCCCAAGTTCAGCACAAGAGGGTGCTGTACTGCAGGCAGTGGGGCAGGAAGTCAATAGGGGGTGCTGTCTCCAAGTTCATCACTAGAGGGTGCTGTGCCGCAGGCAATGGAGCAGGAACTCAGTAGGGTGGTGCTGTCCCCAGGTTCAGTACTAGAGGGTGCTGTGCTGCAGGGAGTCAGCAGGGGGTGCTGTCGGCAAATTCAGCGCTTGAGGGTGCTTTGCCACAGGGAGTGAGGCAGGAACTCAGTAGGGGGTGCTGTCCCCAAGTTCGGCACTAAAGGGTGCTGTGCTGCAGGGAGTCAGTAGGGTGGTGCTGTCCCCAAGTTCAGCACTAGAGTGTGCTGTGCTGCAGGGAGTGGGGCAGGAACTCAGTAGGGGGTGCTGTCCCCAAGTTCGGCACTAGAGGGTGCTGTGTCGCAGGGAGTGGGGCAGGAACTCAGTAGGGGATGCTGTCCCCAGGTTCAGCGCTAGAGGGTGCTGTGCCGCAGGGAGTCAATAGGGGTGCTGTCCCCAAGTTCAGCGCTAGAGGGTGCTGTGCTGCAGGGAGTCAGTAGGGGGTGCTGTCCCCAGGTTCAGCGCTAGAGGGTGCTGTGCTGCAGGGAGTCAGTAGGGGGTGCTGTCCCCAGGTTCAGCGCTAGAGGGTGCTGTGCTGCAGGGAGTCA
>QEPC01000342.1:1899920-1919010 GCA_003113815.1 Sphenodon punctatus
TAGGGGGTGCTGTCCCCAGGTTCAGCGCTAGAGGGTGCTGTGCTGCAGGGAGTCAGTAGGGGGTGCTGTCCCCAGGTTCAGCGCTAGAGGGTGCTGTGCTGCAGGGAGTCAATAGGGGGTGCTGTCCCCAGGTTCAGCAGTAGAGGGTGCTGTGCTGCAGGGAGTCAATAGGGGGCGCTGTCTGGGTCCCCAGGTTCAGGAAGGATGATCCACCCCCCTAGAGGTGTGAATGCACCAGGGGGGGCGAGGCTGTCAGGGGCAAGCGGGGGGGGGGGTGGGGGGGGTGGGAGGAATCCGGCTGAAGGGCCCGATCCTGGCCCGGCCGGGATCTCACTGGGCTTCCCCGAGCGTCCCGGGGGCGTCCTGGCTCCTCCCCCCTCCCCAGCCTTGCTGCAGTAACAAAGAGCCCCTCATAAATCACCTCTCCCCCCCCCCCAGCTGTCTGTCAGCGTTCCATCCCCCCCTCCCATCTGTATCCCCACCCCCTTGTGAGATGCAGCAGGGCTGGCGGGTTGGATGCAGGAGCCGCGTCCCAGGCTGTAGCTTCCTCCAGCTCCCGGTGTCTCTTCTCCCCTCCGCCCGCGGAATTCTCCTCCCGCAGCCCGGCCGAGCCAGCGACATGAACTGCGCGCTGCTGGGGAGGCTCCTGTGCAGGATGGGGATGCTCTTTCTGTACCAAGGTACTGCATTCCCGGCTCAGCCCTGCCGGGGGCTAGGAAAAGAGAGAGCAAGTGCGCGGACGGAATACCCAATTCCTACCTGTGTGTGTGTGTGCTGTGTGTGTGTGCTGCTGGGAGACACACATTGATCTCTACTAAGGGACACAATTCATCTCTCTCTATATCTGCATCACTCCAGGCACAGGTTTTTTTCTCAGTGTTGTATCACCGAGGCATACAGTTTTGTGTGTGTGTGTGTACCATTTGGAGACAGTTTTATCTCTGTGCCACTGAGATACACAACCTGATCTGTGTTCTATGTGTGTGCGTGCCACTGAGAGACACAAATTTGTGTGTGGTGTGTGTATGCCACTAGGGAGACATAATTTTATCTGCCTGCCAAAGAGACACATAATTTTATCTCTGTGTGTGGCTCACCGAGAGAGACAATGTTGTGTGGGTGTGGGTGTATACTACTGGGGAGATCCAGTTTTATCTCTGTATATGTCACTGAGTGACACAGTTTAATCTGGGTTTGTGTGTGTTTACCACTGAGACACACAATTCTGTCTGTGCCAATGAGAAACACAATTGTGTCTCTATGTATATTGCACCAAAACACACAATTTGACTTCTCTATGTCTGTGTGCATTCGTGTGTTCCAGGGGAATACACAGGTTTTTTGTAGATATTTATATATATGCCAAACTGCCGATAAAATGCACAGATTTTCCTGGTGGTGTGTGTGAACACCAGATGAATACCCAATACAGAATCTATCTCCGTGTGCTTGCATGTACATTTGGCATACTGTACATCTCTGTTTGAGTCGATGAAGAACACACCGGTTTAACCTTTTTATCTGCATGTTTGTCGGGCGGGGGGCAAATAACCACTTCAATATTGAATTTTCACTTCTGTGTCTGGTGGGAGAGAACTAAAACACGAGCCGAAAGCAAGCTGTGCAGATCTGCAAGGGGATGTATGATGGAGAGACAGAGCATGCTACGTAGGGCTGGAAATAAATGGAAGGGTTTGTGTATATCAGTTGGGTAGATGGATGGGAATAATATAGAAAGGATAGAGAGAGAGAGAGAGAGAAGCAGACACAGAAAGGGAATATGCCACAAAGCTCTCTTTGGAAAAGCAAAGGTTAATTTATTTTATTTATTTATTTTATTGCTTCTGTCTCTGCCCCGTTCTCTTCTTTTAACACTCCCCCTTACCTCACCCCTCCAGCTCTGATGTTAGCTCAACGGTAGCACTGGTCCCTGTCTTTGGTGTGTGTGTGCATGGGGAGGGGGGTACCATGTCAGGCTTTTTTGTGGGGGTGGGGGAGAGGCTAATTCACAGAGCCAGCTCCCCACAATGCTGCCTTTGCAGCCCAGCTTTGCAAGCAACATCAGAGCTTGCGTGGCCAGAGCACTGGCTGGTGAGTGCATGGATCTGTGCAGGAGTGGAAGACACTATCCAACCCTGGGCCAGGGAAGGCCTCAGCTGGGACTGACTGGGGTGGAACATATGGATTACTGGTTGGAAGCATAGACATTGGAACCAGTAGGATTGGTAACTGGCACTGGGAGAAGTAATAGCATGGGTTAATGGTGCGATGGGGAGATGGGGCATTGATGTGGTTGGTATTGGCATGATTGATAGTACTGGTACTTGTGTGTTCGGTAATTTGAATTTCAATCCCACCCTTCCCTGAAGGCTTAGGGAAGTTAACAACATAAAACAGCTGTACATTTATAAAACATACAAAAATAAAACCCCAATAAAAAATAAACTGTATAGAAGTCCCGTTAAAACAAATCCCCAAAGCTTATCCCCAATTAGAATTGGTAGGAGGAGTGGCAATACTGGTATTGGTGCGGCTGGCAATATTGGTACAGGTGTGTTTGG
Organism: Sphenodon punctatus; assembly: GCA_003113815.1. NCBI lineage: Eukaryota > Metazoa > Chordata > Lepidosauria > Sphenodontia > Sphenodontidae > Sphenodon > Sphenodon punctatus. The sequence goes on from QEPC01000342.1 coordinate 1,902,482, forward strand.
TGGTACTGGACACGATGTTCTTAATGATATTGTAATTGGTGTAACTGAAAATATTGGCATTGATGTGTTTGGTAAATTGGTGTAGGTGTGATTGGCAGTATTGGCAGAATTGTTAATAGGTTTGGTTGGTGACACTAGTATTGGTGTGACTGGTAATATTGGCATTGATGTGATTGGTGGCGTTGGTATAGGTGTGGCTGGTGGTATTGGAAATGGTGTGATTGGTAATATTGGAACAGGTGAAATTAGTGGTATTAGTATGATTGATAGTGCTGGAAATGGTGTAATTGGTGATACTGGTGTTGGTCTGGTTGGCAGGATTGGTGTGGTTGATGGTATTAGTACTGATGTAGTTGGTAGTAATGGTATTGGTGGGTACTTTCAGACATGACGCTAACCACCCTTTTAACCACCCTTGGTGGTTATTTATGCATGTTGCAGGGCTGTATTGGTGCCCTATGCAGCCCTGCAACATGCATAAATAACCACCAAGGGTGGTTAAAGGGTGGTTAGCGTCATGTCTGAAAGTACCCAACATGACTGGTAATGTTGATACTGATCTTGCCGGTGGTATTAGTATTGATGTGGTTGATAGGGTGGCCAGATATGCAAATTTTAGGGGACACGTGAGAAATACAGGTTGCAGGGCTGTATTGGCTTCAATGCAGCCCTGCAGCTTGTAATTCTCATAAGTGTCCTCTAAAATTTGCATATCTGGCTACCCTAGTGGTTGTAATATTGATATTGGTGTGAGTTGTTGGTAACACTGGTATTTTTGTAGTTGGCAGTATTGGTTTCGATGTGGCGGTGCAATTGGTAATTTTGCTATTGGTGTAATGCTCATGGGTATGATTGGTACTGGTATAATTTATAGTATTAGTCATGTGGTTAGGGTATCTTTAACGGTATGATCATCACTATTGATACTGGTGTGATTGCTAGTTATTCGTATTGATGTGATGGGCGATATTGGTTCAGTGTGCGCACTACTGTTCCTGGTGTAATTTTTAGTATTGGCTTTGGGGCGGTAGAAGTATTTGGGCCTGATGCTGTGTTGCTATTACTGAAGTTGGTGTTACTGTAGTGTTGTTGTGGTAGATAGCACAGTAGAAACCCACTTACCCCTAACACCTCAGGAGACATGCCTTCTGAATTTTTTGTTATGGGAAAGAGATGAGGGGAGACAGAAGATCTGTCCAGAAAGGTTCAGACAAGGGGGATTCTTCTGTATTGTTTTTGTGCAGATGGTAGGGTTAGCATTAGTGTGAACGGTAGCACTAGCAATGCTGGTACTGGGGTGATTGGCAGGGCTGGCATTGGCATGGTTGGCCACATTGGTATTGGGGTGATTAGCAAGGCTGGTATTGGGGAGATTGGCAGTGTTGGCATGGTTGGACACACTGGCATTGGGGTGATTGGCAAGGCTGGTATTGAGGAAATTGGCAGGGCTGGTGTCAGCGTGTTTGTCAGGGTTGGCATTGGCATGGTTGGCCACACTGGTATTCGGGAGTTTGGCAGTGGCAGGGCTGGTGTTGGCATGGTTGGCCACACTGGCATTGGGGTGGTTGCCAAGGCTGGTATTGGGGAGATTGACATGGTTGGCCATGCTGACATAGGGGTGGTTGACAAGCAGCATTTGGGTGATTGGCAGGGTTGGTATTGGTGTCTTTGGCCAGGCTAGCATTGGGTGGTTGGCACTTGACAGGGCAGGCATTGGGGTGGTTAGCAGGGCTGGTAATAGAAGTGTTGGTATTGGTGTAATTATGAATGCCAGCGGTGATATCAGCATGGCTGGTGGATATTGTACCTGGGCTTTGTGCAGTCTCAACTCTCAGAGTGTGTGTGCATATAGAGCACTCGAAGGCGACAGTTGCATGACCTGCCTGCTGCTTACACCAAGCTACTGAAGAACATCTCCCCAGATACAAAAGCCTTGATCAATCAAAGCCCATCAAAAGGCCAGGGAGATGTGGTGTGAGAGCAGAGTGCAGCCAACACTATAGCACCAAACGGTTTGCAGCTGGGAGGTTTCAAAGGACATGACTGAACGGGCCAAGCCATAGGCATCAACGGAGAGTGACTGGGCCTCCTGCAATGTGCCAATGACGTTGGCCTGCTACCACAAAGTGAAAGTGATTGCCAAAACATGCCCTATGGACTCAGTGAGGCAAGGAAAGAGCTAGGACTGCCTATGAATGGCAAGATGTCTGTGCTATGTCAAATGTGCCTGGCGCTCAGATCTACATTCTTTCTGAGTAGTGGTATGGGTGGAGGAAGAGGGCATCTACGTTGACCAAAGGGCTGGGCAGCATTCAACAGAGAGAGACAGTTTCTCCCAGTCAAGATACTGCTCTTTCTGAAGTGAACGTTGTACGACGGGCGCCTCCTCCCTGCAGTCAGTTATGCCTCCGAAACTCGGATGCTGATGAAGAAAATGACAAACTGCTTCAAGGAAAACCAAAGAAGGGTGGGACGGATGGGTGATGCCGGACGTCTCCTTGAAGGACAGAAGAGCCAGTCTATGGTACTGACCAATGGACATACCAAGAACGGATGCAAAGGAAAGGAAGTGGCAGGTTGCCAGGAACCGTGTGAGATGGGCAGAGGGAAGGCGGCCCATGGAGATCTTTGATTGGTGTCCCAGGAGCTAAAATGAAGTACAGAGCAGCCACAAGCCAGACGGAGGAACCAGCTGACAAAGCAGGCGGTAGTCGCATGGATAAGGATGGCGTGAGACTACAGAATCTGTGCTCTGCCAGGGGGGGCTCCATCCAGCAGGGAACTGAAAATGGCTGATTGATTGATTGAGACTATCCGGAGTGGAGTGGCTGCTAATGGTGTGGCTGGGAATTTCGGTTAATGGCCATTATTGGGATTATTGATTTCATTCATGTTGATATGATTAGTATTACTTAAGCTATTGGGGTGTTAATATTAATGATACTGATATGGTTGGTAAGGCTGTCAGTTGATTAAGATTTAGCTTTGATTAACTGGGTGACTTTTAACTGATTAATGGCTCAATAATTGATTAAGTACTAGAACACTACAGAACCCCAATACGTTTGATTCAACATAATGCATTGGCGTTTGGGGGTGGGTTGTCTGATAATTGATTTCATTTTTTAAAAGTACATTTAAGTTTTGAAATTTTAAATTTCTTTTGTTTTTATGTTTAAAAATATTAAACATTTTAATTTTATGCAGTCTCTGTTCATCTGCAGTTAGTATATGAATTTATTAATCTGGCCAATTAATCGGTGAATGCTTTCAGCCCTAATTATTGGTGTTTGGATACTAATAATAGTCATAATAATTCTAATAGCAATGTTGTTGGCAGCTTTCCTGCTTGGTTCCTTCCAATATTTCTAAAACCCACAAATGTAGCAAGAAAATAACATCAAACAGGAAATGTATTTATTTATTTATTTATTTATTTTCTCTATTTAAAATTATCACCCCACCCTACCCCAAAGGCTCGGAAACGTGTCTAAAGCCTGAAATTGGGGTCGGGCTGAGAGTTTGCGTGCATGCTGGTGTACGTCTTGCTGAGTAGGTTTCTGTGTGTGTGTGAGATACATTTATGTATGTTTTGTTGTTTGCAAATCCTGTCTGTTTATGTCACTTGAGAGTCTTGTGGTTGAGAGAGATTTGCGTGTTGGTGGTGAAGAGACATAATCAAGCTAAACATCCTCAGTAGGCCAGACGTACACGCACAGTGTAGTGGCCTCGAGTGCTAGAGGGAGGTGGTTTGGGAGTCAGGATTCCTGATTCCCATCCTCGGCCCTGGAAGGAGAGTGCGGTTTGGTGGTTGGAACAAGCAGGCTGGGTTTTATTCTTAGCCCTGTGTGTGTGCTGGGGAGTTATCACAGTGTATGGCAGGGGTGGGAACCTCAGGCCAGGGGTAATAGCTATCATGGAGCCAGGGGCTCAGTTCATCCCGGGACCCTTTATGAGTGACCTGAGGGTAGAGTGGTCATACCTCCCCTTTAATCCAGGATGCTTATGAAAAATACATGGTGCTGAGCTGCATTGGTTTCAATGCAACCCTGTACCATGTATTTTTCATACGTGTCTTGGATTAAAGAGGAGGTATGGCAACCCTAGGGCCACTAGGAAATTTTAAGAGGGGGAGGGAGTGGGGCAAGCACACTGCCCCCGCCCACTCTGAAAATTTCCTAGTGGCCCTCAGGTTGTTTGCAAAGAGCCCTGCCAAGAAGGAACTTAAGAGTGGGTGGGGGTCTTAAAACATCCTTCCTGATGGGACTGCTGCTGCCACCCAAGGGGTGTGTGCTGGGAGCTGGAGAGGTGCTGCCTTCATGGGTAAGCCCTGCCTCTACCCTGGAGACCCCGCCTTCTTCCCTTTATGGGGCCCATAATTGGGACATGAGCCCGGGCCGGGGCCAGCCCACTGCAAACTTGCTATACCGCTGTCTCTGGCCCCGGGGCCAAATACAGCCCATGGCTAGTTTTTATGTGCCTCCCCGTCCCCCTTTCCCGTTCCTGAATCTGGCTTCTGAATCCGGTTCCCACTCCTGAGCACTGAAAGAGTCCGCTCAGGGTGAGTGGGCAGAGACGAGGGCATGCGTTCGAGGTTAGGGGACAGATCCATGACCTGGAACTTCGTCTTCCTGAGTGCGCCCTTTCCCCTAACCTCTATGCACTTCTCAAAGCTTGGGCTAATTTTCAAAGTGGAGCTTGGGAGGTTCCCCACTTCTGGTGTATAGCTTGGGGGTGGGGGGTGTCTGCACATGCACCTGACAGTGTGTGCTTTGAAGGGGGCGAGGTTGAAGTAACCGAGATGCTGAGTGTTGCCTGTTACTCTCCGCTCTTAACCACTGATACTACATTGCGTGTGGTTGTATTTTATGACTCTGAGAAGAGACCACAAAACTCCCATTGTCTTTGGCAAACATTTGTCTTTGTCTATTGTATGAAATTTGTGGTAATGATGGGCAACGTATTCCTAGTGGCGAGGGAGTCAGAACTCCTGGGTTCCATCCCCAGCTCTGAAAAAGGAGCAGGGTTCGGCGGCTGCAGCAGGGGGAGCTGGGCCTCAAGGTTCTCCCTGGCTTCTAGTTCCCCAGCTCTGCATATTTTGTGTGTGTGTGTATGAGCTGCGTAGCCTGTGTGTGATTCTTTGCATGTGTTGCATCATCTCTGTATGTGTGTTGTTTTTCTCTGTGTGTTGTACCATCTTTGTGTGTGCATGCATGGGTGAAAACACACCTAACGCTAACTCCACTTGAACATTTCTTATGCATGTTGCAGACTGTATTGGTACCGTATGCAGCCCTGCAACATGCATAAAAAAATGGTAAAGTGGAGTTCGCGTTGGGTCTGTTGTCCCCCTGTGTCTGCGAGTGTGCTGCATTGCCTATGTCACTGATGTACTGTTTCTCTCCGCACGTGTTGTTGCGTTGTTTACTGAATTGCATTCTCTCTCAATGTGTTGCGTTCTCTCTGTGTGCTTTGCATGGGGTGTACTGTAGTCGGTTTGTGTGTGCCTATTACATTTTGTGCATGTGCTGTCTTACCTGTGTATTTTGCATCTCCCTCATTGCCACCAAATTACCTGCCTTTATTGTGCTGCCTCTCTATGGGTTGTATTATGTGTGGGTTTTGCATTGACTGTTTGTGTGCTTTTGCACTATATGTCTTGGACTTCTCTATATGCTTATTGCATTGCCCCTCTGATGCATTCTCTGTATGTTGTCTTGCATCGCTGTGGGTGCATTGCATTCACTCTGTGTTTTGCCTTCTCTATGCATGTACATTACATTGTGTGTGTGTCGTGTGCGAGTTGCATTATCTGTGGCGCATTAAGTTTTGGTGTGTTGCATAGTTTGTGTGTGCATGATGCATTTGCATGTTGCGTTGTCTCTGCATGTGTGCACTGCATAGTCTGTCTGAATTGTACTTTGTGTTGCATTATCTTTGTGAATACTGTAGTGGCTGTCTTTTTGTATTGCATTATCTCTGTGTGCATCATATTGTTTGTGTGTTGCATATGTGTTGCACTGCCTATCTGTGCATGCATTGTATTGTGTGTGTTTTGCATTGGGTGCATTGCATTATCTGTATTCATGCAGTTCATTGCCTCTGTTGGTGTGTTACATTGTGTGTGTTGCATTATGTGTGTGCCTGCACTGCACTGCATGTGTGTTGTGTTGCACTGTGTATCTGTAATGTTGCATTGTGTGTTGCATTATCTCTGTTGTATTGCCTTGTGTGCATACATTGTTGTGTGTGTGTTGTGTTGTGTTGTACTGCCGGTGTAAGCACGCATTGCATTTTCTGTGTTGTATTGCCTTACATGTGTCTTACGTTATTGGCATGTGTTGTATTGTGTGTGTTGCACCATGTATTGCATTTATGTGTGTGCCGTGTTTTGTCTTGTGTGGATGCATTGCAGTGTGTGTTGTGTTGTATTGCCTGTGTAAGCAGTTTGCATTGTGTGTGTGTTGCACTGATTGTGTGTTGTATTGCCTTGTGTGTGTGAGCTGCATTGCATTGTGTGTTGTATTGCAATGTGTTGTTGCATTATCTATATGTGTGGGTAGTAATGCCTGTGTGTGCAGGTTGTGTTGTGTGTTCCTTGCATTGTTTGTGTTGCACTGAATGTGTGTTGCAGTATCCATGTATGCTGTGTTGCTTTGTGTGCGTACATTGCATTGTGTCGGTGCTAAATGATCTTGTTTGTTGCATTATCTGTGTGTGCCTTGTTCTCTGTGTGTTGTATTGACTTCTGTGTATTGCATTGTCTTTGTGTGTGTTGCATTGCGTGCGTTGCATTATCAGCATGTGCACATTGGATTATCTGTGTGTGTTGCATTGTCTCATTCTGCAGTCCTCCCCTGCTCTGATTCATCTCTGATTCATACAGGAGACATAAAATGCTATTTATTTAATTAGAGCTAAAGACTTCAGGCCTTATTTGTTCCCCGGCAGCATTAGGACATGTCACAGCCTTGGACATTCCCTCCCTGCACCAGACAGTGATGGAGTGGGCAAACGACTGTAGGGAATCAATGCTGGTTAAGACACTGGATTGGCATACAGGATGCTTGGGTTCTAGTCACAGCTCTGGGTATCCCGGGGTGGGGGCTGAGATTCAAGAGAACAGGGGTCCATTCCCTGCTTTGCGCACAGACTCCCTGGGTGACGTTGGGCAAGGCAGTTCATTGCTGCGTGCCTCGGTTTCCCTCTCTGTAGAATGGGGAAGAATAAGCCTCCCTTGCTCGGCAGACTGAGGGCTGTGTGTGTTTGTGCACGGCCCAGCAGGATCTCAGCACGGAGAGGAATGTACCTGGAGATGGATAGCCAGCTCGCTAGTGTTCTGTTTGGGCAGGATTGCCTATAATATCGCAGGCATCAAACCATATTAGCACTCCTTATTTTTATCGTCCTAATGTCACTCGCTCTTGGACTCGTGGCCCACTGGGAATACCCCCTCTACGGAGAGAATGGGCTTTTACTGTGCTCTAGCAATATGGTCCTTTTCATTTAACCAGCTCCTGTGCAAATCTTTAAGCGGGCGTTTGGAGAGGGACAGCTTACTTGGGGGTCGGAAACAACCATCTTTGGCCCTTCTACCTTGCTAGCCCCTATGTCCCTCCCCGAACATATGTACTCTCTTCTCTCCACCTGCCCCCTCCATCCCTGACCTTCAAATCCTACCTCTTGCATCAGGCTTTCCCTAGCTCTTCAACTCCATAGATCGCTTACTGGTGTTTCTCTTCATACCGTCGTATCCTCCAGAATCCCTCTCTTCCCCTTGCATCTAAGCCTGGATGGGGAACCTTTCCCTGCCAGGGCTCGTTTTGAGAATGAGTACAAGCTCTGAAGACTACGTAGAAGTTGAGGGTGGAGGTGCTTACGGAGTGCGCTCGGTCCAGATCGTGAATCTGTGCCATGGATCAGTCCCCTGTCCTTCTGTGCCTGCCCTCCTCTTTGCTTCCTTACCCTGACCGCAGTCTTTCAGTGCTTTGGGGGTAGGAACTGGATCCAGGGACCAGATTCAGGAACTGGAAAGGGGCCAGATAAAATCTAGCTGCAGGCCCCATTTGGCCCCCAGGCCTGAGGTTACTCATCCCTGATCTAAGCTAAGCACATGCATTTACAACTTCTCAACTTCATGAATGTATCCCTGTATTTCCCTAGGTTCCCTCCCCCTTGCTTCCCCTCCCTTCTATATAGTAAGCGCCTTAGGGGAGGATCCTGTCTCTAGTCATGAATGTTCAGCACTAGGCACGTTGCTGGCAGTATATAAATTATCACTAATGAACAGTAATATAACAGGCAATGGATCTCTGCACCCTTTTCTGAAACGCTATCCCTTAGCCCAGGGGTGGGGAACCTTTCCTCTGCTAAGGGCCACTTTGAAATTGAGTACATGTTCCAAGGGCTGCAGAGAAGTTGGAGGTGAGGGTGCTTAAGGGATGAGCTCAGGAAGGGGAAGATCCAGATCATGGATCTGTCCCTTATCCCTGTGTGCATTCCCTCATCTTTGCTTCTTTCTCCTCAGCTTGTGCATTCAGTGCTTGGGGGTAGAAACTGCATCCAAGGGCCGGATCCAAGAAAAGGAAAAGGGCCAAATAAAGACAAACCCAGACTACATTTGGCCTCTGGACCTGAGGTTCCCCACCTCTGTCTTAGGGTGGTTTTAAATGAGACCCATCCACCATGGCCCCCCACTGACCACATATCCAACTGCCCGTGTAAAGGTGGCGTGTGGGAAGCCGCGCTCCCGGGACCCGCCCAGCGGCCGCTCACGGCCCACGCAGGGCACTGCTGAGAAATCAAAAGTGCAGCCCGCCATGCAGGGCCAGCCAAGTGTATGGTGGCTGCCTCCGTGGCCGGGGTAGTCGTGCTGGGGGCCACCTGTTTAAGCGCTCCCTGAACCCTTCACATGCATGGGCACCGCGCAGCTGTGCCACTCAGCGGCTACAGACCCACCGTGCCCACCTTGCTTGCTTAAAAATACCCTTCGTTTCTCCCCGCGCTGGGATTTCATTCCTCAGCCCTGAGATGCAGTTGCCTCTGGTTTGGAGCAGCTGCTTAGAAAGAGACCCAGCACCATCTTCTGAGTTGCAGTCTCTTTGGTAGTGGGGCAGGAGTTTATTAGGGATTCCTTGCCAGGCCCTGAGCTGTAGCTACCTCCGTGCTGAGGCAACCATTTATACAGGGATCTTGACTCTCACTCAGTCGAGCTACTTATTTGGGGATTCATCATCGGGTATTGAAATGCATCCACTTCTGGAGCAGGGGAGATGATTCTGTAAGGATTCCAGTGCTGAAATGCAGCCACTTCTGTTTACACAGGGGTCACTCAGCTTGTGCTGAGAGGCATCTGTCTCTGGGCTGTTTTAGATAGGGACCCACCATTGGGTGATCTGATGCAGCTGTTTATAAAGGGATCCCTCACCAGGCACAGAGACTAGGAGCAAAGTGCCCTGTAGCATAGTGTTCACATGAGTGCCCTAGCTCAGGGGTGGGGAACCTCAGGCCCGGGGATAAAATGCGGCCCACGGTGAGTTTTTATGTGGTTCCCTTTCCACTTCCTGGATCTGGCCGGTGGGTCCAGTTCTTCCCCCTCAATCACTAAAAAACTGAGCTCAAGGCAAGGGAACAGAGATGAGGTCATGCAGACAAGGACAGGGGACCGTTCCCATGGCACAGATTCATGATTTGGACCCTCCTTTCCTTGAATGCATCCCTTAAGCGCCCCCATCCCAACGTCTGTGCGGCCCTCTGAGCTCGTGCAAGCTTTCAAAGTGGCCCCCGGGAGGGAAAAGGTTCTCTGCCCTAGCCTATCCCACCCCAACAGCTGTGATCCTGGTGTTGTCAGCACCTTGACTTCCATTCCTGAAGCAGCTGCCACTCTGCCCGTCCGCCCTGTCAGACGGCACAGCCCTGCACCCTCTTTCTGTGTTGATCTCAACACAGTGATTCCCCCATCCCCGTCCCAGTGGCACTTGGGGCCCGGGAGCTGGGTGTGGGGGGTGTTGGGCAGGGAACAGGTCATCACATGGTGCTGTGGCCACACTGGCTCCAGGGAATGACACAGGACTGAGAGCTCCTCCACTAAACAGCAGGAGCAGAGTTATCCATCCGTGATACAAAGCTTTTGATCGGTGGGAGCTGTGAGGGCTAGTGCTGCTCCAATGCCAGGAATAGGTGGGGGTGCAGGTATTGCATGTAGCTTAGTTTATGCTGGAACAATCTGTCCCAAGAGTGAGCTCTGCCCCAGTAGATGTCACGGAATCCTAGAGTTGGAAGGGACTTCGAAGGTCATCTATTCCAACTCCCTGCTTGGATGCAGGATGAACTACAGCAGCAACATCCCAAACAGGTAGATGTTGTCACCGGGGTTTAGATGTTTGGGGCCCTCACTCCTTTCAGAGGCTGTCCCCCCGTTTGCCCACCAGGCCAGCCGCAACCCAGTTGCCTGTGCCCGCATGGGTCCCCAAGTGATCAGAAAACCTTCACTGCAATCAGGGAGCTTTCAGAGGTCCGCACCCCTAGCCAAGCCTCCCCTTGATCTCCCCGCCCAGCCGTAATGCAGAGAATGTTCTCTGGCCACCTGTAGCTTGGAAGACTTTGCAGTGGGGTTGTCTTATATGAAAAAGGTTCGTCTAGGCTCTCACCTAGATAGGAGTACCCCCAAGTGAATTCCCCAAGGCCAAATAAAGACACAAGCACGCTAGGCTTGATTATAAAACATATATTGAGTACATACAAGTATAAGGCTGTTGATCAGTTAGTGCAAGTCAATAAATCAAACATAAAGTCCACACATTCTAAATCCACTGATATTCCTTGACTGTCTCTTACCCTAAGAGGTACAGTACAGGTCCATCAGATGCTGTATCGGTCTGGAAGTTGAAGACCGGGTTCAAATCTTAGTTCATAGCCAAGTCTTTAGTCCATAGTTTGCAATCCTGCAGGAGCTCCTCTCCTGAACTGTTAACTTGTTCAAGTCCAAAATGGAAGAGAACTAATTCTTGAAGAAGAACTTCCTTCTTCTTCCTCACAGGAGGCCTGTGGTCACTTCCTGAGGGTCCTGGCCATTGTCATTGTTATCAAGGTGGTGGGCCTGACCTGGCCGTTGCTTGGTAATAAAGTGGCCACTTGCCGTAACAAAGGGAATACCTTCCCCCACTCTGGCAACTGGTTTCAGCATTCTGCTCCCACTGAGCTTACAATCTGTTACTCTTTATATTACATTACATATATCCCCCCCAAATGGGTTCGTTATCTCCCCCAAATGGGTGTGTTGCCCCCATGTCCCCATGACAGATGTCCAGCCTCTTTTTGAAAACCTCCAGTGACAGAGAGCGTAGGACAGGGGTGGGGAACCTTTTTCCCTCCCTGGGGTCGCTTTTAAAATTAGTACAAGCTCCGAGGGCCACATAGAAGTTGGGGCAGAGGGTGCTTAAGGGATGCGCTGAGGAAGAGGAGGGGCCAGACGAACCCCTGCAGGTCCACCCATCCCACATGCATCCAAACGCCTGGCTGAAGGCAGCTTGCAGGGGAGGGGTGGGTGAGACACACAGGCTCCCATGACCCACACACCGGAGAAAAATCTGGGACACTCTGTGCAGGGGCAGGCCAGAATGCGTGTGGGTAGGGGCACACCCCCGTCCCTGGCCCGTTTGAATCTCCCCAGTCCCCCGATGTGTGTGAGTGGTCTGCGACCGACGGACCAGCCCCACAGCCATGCCCGTTTAAAACCGGCCATAGATCTGACCTCGATCCTTCTGTGCATGCCCTCGTCTCTGCTTCCTTAACCTGAGCGAAGTATTTTGGTGCTTGCGTGCAGGAGCTGGATCCAGAGGCCAGATCCAGAAACTGAACAGAGGCCAAATAAAAACTAGCCCTGGGCTGCATTTGGCCCCTGGGCCTGAGGTCCCCCACTCCTGGATCCCCTCCCCACCTCCCTGGCAACTTGTTCTGTTGCTGAACAGCTCTTGCTTTTAGGAATTTTTTCCTGTTATCTGTCTTGGCCAACACTTCTGCACATGTGAACCTGGAGCAATGGCTTGTGTAGACCAGACCTACAATGTAGCTACTTCTGGGGTGGATCAAGTAGCTGTTGGAGAGCTGCTTACCAGCCATCAAGAAACCAACTGGCTGGCCTGCTGGGCTTTATTCGGTAGCTTCTGCCCTGGATTCCTCTTGCTGCTCTTTGGGGAAGCCAGGCAGGTATATTTGTTGAGTGGAAGACACCTTCTCATGGCCTTTTGACAACTTCTCAGCATCACTGATGACAGACCAGAATGACAGGCCCATCCAGCCTGGTGTCCCCCTTCCCTCCTACCTTGTATGAGGTCAAAGGGGTGGGATGGACCCCTCCTTTTCTCCCCATATCAGATCACTGGGCCCCTGGAAGCTGGGATTTCCTCCCCCCATTCCCCATCCCTGGATCAGACTAGTGGGCCCAGTATCCCATATCTTCCCCTCCATGCCATCCTGGATCAGATCAATTGGCCCATCTAACCTGCCACCCCCAATCAGACTAATGGCCCCATATCTAGCCCAGTATCCCCTCCTCCCTGCCAATGTGGATCAAACCAATGAGCACAGCCAACCTGCCACCCCAGATCAAACAAACAGCCCACCATCTAGACCTGTACCCTCCAGATCAGTCCACAGGACGCATCTAGCCCCATATCCTGCTGCCTGCCCCCAGGCCAGACCAGGGGACCGGTCCAGCCCAGTATCCCTCTGCTTGCTGCCTGGGATGTTTACCAGGATCAGTGAGGCTAAACTACTGGCCAAAAGCTGCTAACGGAAAAACTTCCTGACACAAAACCCAGGGGCATCAGGGCTGGATTAACGGGTTAGCGCAGAGTCAGGAATCCTTAACTGACTGCAGGGGAATCAATAGAGAGCGAGAGCAGGAGACTGTGGATAAGCAGAGGGGTGTGCATGGCAATGGCTACCTACCTATCTCTTCCCAAGCTTCCCCCTATCTGGGGGATCTCGGAGCTGGGCGCTGTCCAAAACTCTGCTGCTGCTTTTCCCCAGAATTCTGCTCCTTGTCATCTCTTCCTCTTGATTCCACACCACTCTGTTGTGATCTCCCCACTGTGGATGGCGTACAAGGGAGGCCGAGGGGTTCGTGGACCATGATGATCTCAGCAAGAGGTGGCGGGGGGGGGGGGCTTCTGATAGCAAATTGGGGTGACCAATGGTGGAGGTCAGAGCCTGTGTTTGTAAGGGGCAGCATTTCACCCCCTGCCTTCTCCTGTGCCCCCTCTCCCTGTAGTACTCTCGCCGGATGGTTCCAATAGAGAAATAACTAGAGGAAGAGGCAGAATCAGGATAGATGGGGGCGGGGAGAGAGAGAGCGCGCAAGTGAGCAGGTGGCTGGGAAAGAAACGGAGCAAATGGATGGATAGAGAGAGACAACGCGGATGGACAGATGGGGAAGGCAAATAGGTAGAGGTGGAAAAGAGAACAAATTGCCCGATGGAAGGAAACGTCCGAGAGCAACGGTGTCTCTGAGAGCGCAGGTGAATTGAGAAGGACAGCTAGATACGCCGTGGCTAGAAAGAAAGGGAAGGAGAAAGCCAAGGAGAGAGAGAGAGAGAGAGAGAGAGAATCAGAGGGGCTGGATAGACAGATTAGATGAGAGTGTAATGGAATGGCAGACAGACAGTGTTGGGAGACACTCAGATGATTCTCTCTGCTGTTGTTTTCTTTCCTGCACTGGCTTTGCCCTAGGGGCTCTGCTTAGATGTGTCTCCCCTTCTCCCTAGGGACGACCCCTCCTTCTCCTGTGCCCCCCCGGCAGTGGGACAGATTGAAGGATTACACCTACCCCACTGCACTGGCTCTGGGAGGAGGGGGGTGGCTCACGAGTCTGTAAGGAGGGCTAGGGTCTCTTGGAGTGCAGAGCTCGCCTGTCTGTTCTGGCACTGCAGGGTCTATCCAGATTTCCCACTTGGTATGTAGAGGCTGCGGTTTGCCCTGGGGCTAGGCAAGCCAGATTGTGATGCCCCTGGTACTGCACCCGCTTTGAGGTGCAGGAGCCTGTTTCCATAGGGCCGGGGAGGCTGGTGTGCTCTGAGGCAGGGGGGTGGGGGCTGGTTTGTCATGGTAGGTTTAGGTTTGTAGAGTGTCTGCATTCATCCCCCCGTCCCCCAACCCTCTCCTCTCTCACTCAGTGCTGGCTTTAAACCTCCCCTCACTATGAGTTGCAGATCCCCCACCTCTCTTAACCCCTGGGCTGGGCTAGAGAGAGCTCCGCTTAAGAGGGGGGAGTGGGGAACCGATTGCCCTCTTTGCTAGGCCTGGCTCTGGATGTGCTACATGCTTTGGCTGGTGGGACGTGAAGTGCGCTCTGCCTTCTCCCTCCCCACCCCAACAACCCCCTCCTAGAGCTTCCACCCTAGTGCCCCTCCCCTTTGACAGACTGGGGAACACTGTACCCTGATTGCCCCCCAGTGTGAAACAGCAGCCAGTCTGCCTGTGTGCTTAGAGCTCCTGGGCTCCATCTTGGGCCTGGGGAGGGGGTGTGTGTCTGTGTGACAGAGGCTGCATGTGTGAGAGGATTGTGCATGTGTGGTGTTATTTATATGACAGTCGGGTTGGGTGTCTGATGTGTGTGGTGTTTGTGAGGCTGTATGTATAAAAGTGTGTGTGTGCTGGGGAAATTCCCTCCCTCCATCTCCCTTGCAGACACTGCAGACCTCAGCTGCCTCCTCCTCTCATGCTCTAATACGTTCCCTTCGCCCGCCGCTGCATTTTCCACCTGGCTGCCTTCTCCTCCCCCTCCTTGTAATCTCGGCACTGGCCGAGTGATCCCTGGGCTGTGGGGCTGCCCCACCCTAGAGGTGGATGCATCTCACACCAGGGTTGGCCGTGGATACTTCTCTACCCCAGACAAAATAGACTTGGACGCCCTTTCCGTTGCAATGCAGGACTCAGCCAGGGCTTGTGCTGCAGGTGAGGCACTTCTGCCCCCCACCGAAGGGTTGATTGCTGGGGAGTAGTGGCCCCAAGAGCCTTGGGCCAGATTTCTGATAGACCCCTCAGTACTGCCCCCAAGAGACTGCCACTAAGGGCTAGGTGCCCACCTTGTCTAGTGGGCAGATCAGCCCTGAGCCCAGCAACCTTGTACAAGAACTAGCTACAAGGAGTGAAGGGAATCCTGCGTCCAAAAGCACCGCAGGGTTTGGGGAGACAGAATGGGATCCCCTCAGCTGGGATTTGGCCTGGACGTTGGGGTTTTCAGCCTGACCCAAGTGAAAGCACAAAGGATCTGAAGGGGAGATTGCTCTGTGCTGACCCCTACACCCTGCTCTCTTTAGAACAACATCCTCTAGTGCACAACAACCAGAGCATTGAGATCAGGACAGCACTGATTGACGCTGCTCCCTGTAGAACAGTGCCCCCTAGTGCCAAGCTGGGGCATTGAGACAATCTAGATGTGTATAAGAGACAGCCATGGCAGAGATCCATGGTCCGGAACCTCCCCTTCCTTCCCCCTGTCCTGGGCACACCCCTTAAGCGCCCCCATCCCAACGTCTGTGCGGCCCTCTGAGCTCGTGCAAGCTTTCAAAGTGGCCCCCGGGAGGGAAAAGGTTCTCTGCCCTAGCCTATCCCACCCCAACAGCTGTGATCCTGGTGTTGTCAGCACCTTGACTTCCATTCCTGAAGCAGCTGCCACTCTGCCCGTCCGCCCTGTCAGACGGCACAGCCCTGCACCCTCTTTCTGTGTTGATCTCAACACAGTGATTCCCCCATCCCCGTCCCAGTGGCACTTGGGGCCCGGGAGCTGGGTGTGGGGGGTGTTGGGCAGGGAACAGGTCATCACATGGTGCTGTGGCCACACTGGCTCCAGGGAATGACACAGGACTGAGAGCTCCTCCACTAAACAGCAGGAGCAGAGTTATCCATCCGTGATACAAAGCTTTTGATCGGTGGGAGCTGTGAGGGCTAGTGCTGCTCCAATGCCAGGAATAGGTGGGGGTGCAGGTATTGCATGTAGCTTAGTTTATGCTGGAACAATCTGTCCCAAGAGTGAGCTCTGCCCCAGTAGCTGTCACGGAATCCTAGAGTTGGAAGGGACTTCGAAGGTCATCTATTCCAACTCCCTGCTTGGATGCAGGATGAACTACAGCAGCAACATCCCAAACAGGTAGATGTTGTCACCGGGGTTTAGATGTTTGGGGCCCTCACTCCTTTCAGAGGCTGTCCCCCCGTTTGCCCACCAGGCCAGCCGCAACCCAGTTGCCTGTGCCCGCATGGGTCCCCAAGTGATCAGAAAACCTTCACTGCAATCAGGGAGCTTTCAGAGGTCCGCACCCCTAGCCAAGCCTCCCCTTGATCTCCCCGCCCAGCCGTAATGCAGAGAATGTTCTCTGGCCACCTGTAGCTTGGAAGACTTTGCAGTGGGGTTGTCTTATATGAAAAAGGTTCGTCTAGGCTCTCACCTAGATAGGAGTACCCCCAAGTGAATTCCCCAAGGCCAAATAAAGACACAAGCACGCTAGGCTTGATTATAAAACATATATTGA
>QEPC01000342.1:1919751-1930969 GCA_003113815.1 Sphenodon punctatus
GACACCGTGCTCATTGCAGACTAGCACCCCCTAATGTCAAGCTGGGGCACTAAGATCAGCCCTGACTCTGAAGAGAGAGTGCCCCCTACTCTGCTTCTTGCAGCAAAGCATCCCGGATCAGCAGCAGCACTGGAGGAGTTGGGACAACACCCACTTGTGAGTTTTATTGGCCCCCTGCAGGTCCTGTCCAAACTGGGCAGGCCCTGCTTAGAATGATATTGCACTTGTGATATTGCACTAGGTGTTTTTACCTCCCTCTGTCTCTCACTCTTTGCATTTGAAGGGGCAGGGCAGGGGAGCCGCTGCAAGGAAATCCTGGGATGGGCTAGTTCACACTTGAGCAGCTACCAGGCTCTTGCATTTGCCCAACTGTCAAATGTATGCTGAGCTGCAGTGAGGAGGTTCCTTCCCTCTATCTCCCTCGCAGATTTCAGCTGCTCCCGCTTCCCCCCACTCCCATCTCTCCCCTCTGCTGCTGCTCTAGAGCCAGAGCCCATCAGACAACATCACTCGCCCTTTCTGGTGCCCAAGGCTGGTTACTTTGGGGCCCATCATCAGAAGAGGAGCTGGGTGCCATGCTCTGTCACCTTTGTTATTCTAGGGTCCCTCAAAGTCCTGTAGCTTGTTATTGTAGGGTCTCTCTCAGAGCCTGGCTGGCTGGCTTGTGATTGTAGGGTCTCTCTCAGAGCCTGGCTGGCTGGCATGTTATTGTAGGGTCTCTCACACAGCTTGGCTGGCTGGCTTGTGATTGTAGGGTCTCTCTCAGAGCATGGCTGGCTGGCTTGCTGTTGTAAGGTCTCTTTTGGAGCCTGGCTGGCTTGTTCTTGCAGGGTCTCTCTGGCCTCTGGAACTGGCTTGTTATTGTAGGGTCTCTCACACAGCTTGGCTGGCTTGTTCTTGCAGGGTCTCTCAGAGCCTGGCTGACTGGCTTGTGATTGTAGGGTCTCTCTCAGAGCATGGCTGGCTGGCTTGCTGTTGTAAGGTCTCTCTTGGAGCCTGGCTGGCTTGTTATAGTAGGGTCTCTCTGGCCTCTGGAACTGGCTTGTTATTGTAGGGTCTCTCACACAGCTTGGCTGGCTTGTTCTTGCAGGGTCTCTCAGAGCCTGGCTGACTGGCTTGTGATTGTAGGGTCTCTCTCAGAGCATGGCTGGCTGGCTTGCTGTTGTAAGGTCTCTCTTGGAGCCTGGCTGGCTTGTTATAGTAGGGTCTCTCTGGCCTCTGGAACTGGCTTGTTATTGTAGGGTCTCTCACACAGCTTGGCTGGCTTGTTCTTGCAGGGTCTCTCAGGGATCCGGAGCTGGCTTGTTGTCATAGGGTATCTTGGAGCCCTGAGGCTGATATATCATGTCTAGCCCTGCTGCTGAATTGTTACCATAGCTTCTCTATTGGACATTGGCGTGCTCACTCTGGTTGGTAATGGGATGGTCTCTGCGATTCCCACAGTGGTGAGTTATTGTAGGGTGTCGCAGAAGAACTGGATCTAAAACACACGTATTTATTGTTGTAACTTTGTTCTGTGAATTTTCGCTGCTTTGTTATTGTGGGCATCCTGTCGTTGCTAGGGTTTTTCACTTTTTAGCTTGTTATTCTAGGGCCTCCTAAAACCCTGAGGCAGTAAGCTCAGAAGTCAACAAACCTGCTGCATGTAAGAGAGCGCCCCCTAGAGTTCTACTGAGATCAGCACTGGCTCTATGGGAGAGTGTGATTAGGGTTGCCATAGATGCAACTTTTCCCAGGATGCTTATGAAAAAATACATGTTGCAGGGCCTGCATTGGCGTCTATGCAGCGCAGTCAGTGCCTTGCCTAGGCGCCAATGCAGATTATGCAACATGTATTTTTCATAAGTGTCCTGGGAACATTTGCATATATAGCAAACCAAACTGCGATCCCTTCTGAGCTCCCAGCCCCTTCCATGCAGGACGGTGTCCCCCGCCTCTGTGAGTGAAAAAGGTGCATCCAGAGCAGGGGTGGGAAGTTGCACTAGGCAAGGGCATCTTCACACATCAAACATGTATCCCTAGTGACTGGTAAGGGATCAGAGAGATCTAGGGTGGCCAGACCTCCCCTTTAAAAGAGGACGCTTATCAAAAGTACATGTTGCGGGGCTGCATTGTTTCCAGTGCAGCCCTGCAACATGTATTTTTCATAAGCGTTCTCTTTTAAAGGGGCGGTATGGCCACCCTAGAGAGATCCCAGTCCCCGCCCTCAACCTCTCCTGGTATTGGGAAGTTCCCCAATCCCTGATCGATCTGTGAACACTGACTCTGAAATAATTTAATTCACTTTATCTCTGTTTTATATTCACACACACACAGCGTGTAAAGCAAAGTAGGGGTGGGGGAGGCGGTTCCCCTCTGGAGAACGTACTCCTGATTTTAAAAGGACTAGATACTTCATAGTAGCTTACTCACAGGGCAAGCGATCATGCGACCCAGGGAAAGAGTGTTAATTATAAAGGGTGTTAAGGCTCTAGCACCTAATACTGATCTGTTCGCACAGTTATTAACTAATTGCCTGAATAGCCTCTCCTGGGGTAATTACTCTGCAAAGTGCGAACACTTACAAAGTGGATTATCATGACCAAAGTCATCCGTACCCCAGGAGGGGATTAGCCTGTTTGTATGAATGCACCTTCAGAAGTGGGGTGGGAAGAGGGGACTGGAGAACAGGGCAGTGCTGGCAGAGGAGGAATGAGTCCCATCAGACCAGGGGCAGAGCCTTTCCTCTCGTCATGATTCCTGTCCTTCCCATCCCCTCTGCGGGTGCTGTTTGGTTCCTAGGGGGTGGCAGCGCGCTCTGCGTCGATAGTGCTACGCACAGCAGTCGTACGCACTCCCTGTGCCTTTCCCCATGGTGCACACCTCTCCGCCCAGCAAGCAGACAGCGCCTGGTGGGGCAGGGCACAGACATTGATGCTCTCAGTTATTCATTTTTATTATTTTATTCATTTGTATCCCACCACCATCCTGTCTCCAGCAGCTTGGGGTGGCTAACAATCAGAAATACAAGAACCATTTCCATAAAACCAACAGTATAAAATCACATTAAAACAAGGCAGAATGTGTACAAAAATTTAAAAACCCCACCCGCCCCCAAACCTCCCCTCCCCTCCACCGAATGCCTGGCGGAAGAGCCATGTCTTGCACCAACAGAGAAAGGCCGCAAGAACTCCACAGCGTCGGTGCAGCCGCCAAGAACACCCGCCTGTCAGTCCCCACTCGACGCTACCGGGGGACCTCCAGGAGGGCATCCCCCAATGAGCACAGGGGCCGCCCCGGAGCCCGGGTAGTGAGGTGATCCCTCAGGTAGCTAGGGCCTCAGTGTAGTGCATCTGGTGCTTGGGCTGAGCCCCTGGCCTCTCGGAAAGCCATGTCTGCTTAGGCCAACAGATCCTGCCCCCCTGGAGCCAGGACAAGGGGCTCGGAGTATGTGGCGAGTGCTGGTTAGGGTTAGAGAGAGCCTGGTTCTTCAGCTTAAGCTGCTGAGATGAAAGATTTTAGTGACGGAGCCTTGGATCAGTCCCTCCAAGGTGGCCGCCTTTCCACTGGGGTTTCTCCTCTCTCCCCTTCTCTTCCCCAAGGTCCAAAATGAGTGATTCAGTTTCTGGGGAGGAAGAAGGTGACGGGGGGGAAGGCTGGGATTGAGAGGCATCAGCTGGGAGGGAGTTGGTATTCTTGAGTTTCACTCCCGGCTCTGGGAGGGAAGTGGTCTGTAGTGGTTAGAGGAGTGTGGACTGGCAGCCAGGACTCCTGCGTTCTGTTCCCTGGCCTAGAATGAGAGTATGGTCTAGGGGTTAGAGTAAAGGGAATGGAAGCTGGGATTTTTACATTTTATTTCCAGGTCTGAATGGGAAATGGGAGTCTAGTGGTTAGAGCAAGGAGGAGCAAGAATCAGGACTCCTAAGTTCTGTTCCCAGGTCTGGGACAAGGGTGCGGGCTAATGGTTAGAGCAAGGACGCTGGGAGTTAAGACTCCAGGAGGGGTTCGGTGAGTTACAGTCTGAAATGTAGATTACATTGCTAGAACTGAGACAGGAATGGCGGTTAGGGCAGTGCAGCTGGGAGCTAGGACTTCTGGGCCCCAATTCCAAGCAGGCAGGGAAGCAACAGCACCTCACCTCCCTTGTATTCTCTGCTCCCTCTGTTGGACCAGACCAGGGTAGGATTCTGGGTCCAACAGCATGGTACCTGAGCAGAGACATGGCCCTTTGTTACTGCCCCCTGCAGCAACTGGTGATTAACTGCAGCTTCCTCTCTCTGCAAAGGCCCCCCCACTGGAGCATCAGGAGGTGGGCAGGTGAAGTGAACCGGGAAATAGCGCCAAGGCGGTTCTGCCGCAGACTCAATCTTCACGTTTATCAGATCAGCTCCTTCTGAAAACACCAGCTCAGGGGGGTCGCATTGAGATTCCTGGCTCTTTGTGTCTCAAACAAAGGAGCAGAGAAACAATGGGAAAGATTGAGGTAGAGAGAAAGAGATACAGCTTCTGTCTATCTATCTGTCTATCTGTCTTATCCTATTCTTCCCATGCACATTCCTGTCTGTCTGTCTTATCCTATCCTATCCTTTCCAAGCACATCCCTGCATTTGCCACTTTGATTGAAACATGAGAAAAGCAGAGAAATTAACACACCTGTATTATTAATATACTTTCTGGGAATGCAGTCTAGTAGTTAGAGCAGGAGACTAAGAATCAGGATTCCTGGGTTCTGTTCCCAGCTCTGCAGGTTGAAAACAGCAACCAGGACTCCTATGTTCTATCTGCAGCCTCGGGCTGTAGATGGGGCCCGCTTAGTTAAAGCTGTGGGGCTGGAAGCTAGGACTCCTGGATTCCATCTCAAGCTCTGGGAAAAGGCCGTGGTGGTGTGGGTTAACTTATCACAGAGAGTCTGGGAGTCTGCTCTTCCAGACTGTATTATCAGTTTTGGGAGAGGAATGGGGTCTAGTGGGCTACAGCAGGGGGTCTGGGAACCAAGACATATGGGTCCCATCCCCATGTGTGGGAAGGGAAAGGGGGGTGTCTTGTGGGTTAGCAGAGGTTGAGGGGAAGGGCTGGGAGGCAGAATTCATGGGCACTACCCCCAGCTCTGGGAGGGGAGCATACTGTGGTTGATTTGAGATTGGATTGGAGCCAGCAACCCCTGGAGGGGAAAGGCCCTGTCTCCCCCTCCCCCTCGTCTATTATGATCAGTCAGTGTTGGAATCGGCAGGGATTTTCTGCACAGCAGCTGTACCGTGGTACAGGGTGACCTTCTTCCCTGGGGGATGCTGCAGGCCATAAAAGCACCTTTCCTTCCAAGCCGGGTCTCTGATCGCTTGGTGCCTGGGATCAGGGGATGGAAAATCCTTGGGTAATTACATTTTTTGCTGTTGTCCAGCAGTTTTTATTTGGCTGCTTCCCAACAGAGAGAGGTGGACACTCGATGGGCCAGGAATGAGGCAGCTTCAAGCAGGGAGGGACTGAGAGTCAGTACTC
The DNA here is from genome assembly GCA_003113815.1 of Sphenodon punctatus. Classification (NCBI taxonomy): domain Eukaryota; kingdom Metazoa; phylum Chordata; class Lepidosauria; order Sphenodontia; family Sphenodontidae; genus Sphenodon; species Sphenodon punctatus. The sequence goes on from QEPC01000342.1 coordinate 1,925,227, forward strand.
CAGTGTTCTATTGTTGGCTCCAGGAGGGGAGTGTGGTGGGGCGGTCAGAGCAGACCTTGTCTTTTAGAGGTTAGCCAAAGACTGACAGCCCAGGAAGTTCTCACCCTGCCAGCTGATGCTCAGATATTCTGGTTGATAATAAACAGCTGCTATGAAGTGGTGGCACAGAGTTTATACAAGGAGCCCTCATTCAGAAGCTACCTCTGGGGTGCAGCAGCTGTTTATACCTTCACCTGGTGCTGGATTGGAAGTGGCAGTGAATTGGCAGTACACAGAAGGTGTGTGTATGTTTGTGTGATTTGCTGTGCAGAGAGTTTTATTGTGGTGTGACTCTTTATGGGTGTGTGGAGTGAAATAACACAGCTCGTAGCACCATCTGCAGAGCTGTGAAGGGGGAATAATTAGTAAAAGGGAGTTTTTATCATATTACCTCCTGTTTCCCTCAACCAATCAGACAAATAAATGACCAGTCCTCCTCACTGCATGCTCCTGAGTAGATATCCTGTTTGGATTCTCTGGTTGCCCAGTTCTGTATGGAATCTCTGCTAGCCTGATTGTGTGGATTCTCTAATAGCCCATTGCCTGCTAGCCCCAAACCTGTATGGATTTTCTATACTCAAGTCTGTGTGGATTCTCTGATAGCCTCTTTCTATATGGATTCTCTTTTAGCTCATTGAATAAAAGATCCAATACTGGGTGGATTCTCTGGTATCACAATTCTGTATTGATTCTCTGATAACCCAGTGTTCGGCAATAACCTGGTGATGTTGTGCTGGGGGACGGAAATGGTCCGGAAAGCTTAAAAATGAAAGAAATCACACATATATTTAATATCCCTTTAATATACCAGGACTGAACCCCTGACCTTTCAGTGGTGTTTTCAGATTTCTAACATCTAAACTGTAGTAAAAAAAAAATTGCTTGCTGTGCTTTTTAATTCAGGTGCTGAAGAAGGATTTAGCTTTTTGCTCTGCAAGTTCTGCAGTTTGCTAGGCTGCAGGAGCAGGGTGGCCGGGTAGCTACCCTGGATTTTGGGGGAACCATGTGGGGAGATCAAGGTTCTGCTTTTTCACTGGGTCTTTTGCGGCAGGGGTGCGAGGTCAGCCCCTAGTTCCTCATCCAGGAGACACCTCTTGGTTAAAAGGGTGATGTGTGTGAGAAGCACAGCCAGTGGAAGCGAGAATACCGCTCTCGAGCTCTTTTTGCGGAGCTAGGAGAGTGTACCCTGAGGCTACAAAAGATCTGTGGTTGGGCTCTTTCCCATGTCCCAATAGGAGAATAAGGCAAATACCACTGGGTATTTTCAAATGTGCCAGTGGCCCAGTTTAATGCGCTTTAGCATGATTTAACCTGGGAGCTGCCACCAAAGGCGCCAGACAGATGTTTCCCCGGGCTGGATCCTCACTGTGGTGAGGGCTAGTCTAGGTTGTGACTCCAAGAAATTCCCAAGTCGCAGCCTGGGCTAACCACCACCATGGTCAGGATCCAGTCACCAGACCTGGAGTAAAGCAGGCTTTCACGTCTAAAAAACCCGCTTTACTTGGATCTGGTCTGCAGTCCCAGTGGTTCTAGTATTATTATTATTAGCAAGCATTTATATAGCGCCAGCAATGTACCTGGCACTTTACAAATTAATTGAATGGACACGGTCCCTGCCCAAGGGCTTACAATCTGAGAGACGGAGGGGTGGGGATGGGAGGTGGAGACGAAGGAAGGGGGAACAGAGGGAGAGACGGGGGTGTATCATTCACAAAGATACGAGGTCCCAGGTGCACGCACTTGACTTGGTTACATCGAGAATGATGGCTGGTTGGTCTGTGTGGTGAGGATATGAGTACGCAGACCTCAGGTAACAGATTGTACTGGGTGGAGGGTATCAGCAGGAGTTAGGTGAGGAGAGCGAGGAGTCGGGAAGGGCAGAGCAGAAGAGGTGGGTCTTGAGGGATTTGAAGGTACGAAGGGAGGGGGCGAGGTGGATGTGGGCAGGGAGGGAGTTCCAGGCATGGGGGGCAGCGAGTGAGAAGGGACAAAGGTGGTTAGGGGAGCAGGGAAGGCGAGGGAGGGCAAGAGAGGGGACAGAAGTGGAGCCGAGTTCATGGACTGGAGTACGAAATTAGCGCAGAGAGGTAGGGGGAAGCAAGGTTGTGAAGAGCTTTATAGGAGAAGCCTAGGAGCTTGTGCAGAATTTGTTCAGGAAGGGGGAGCCAGTGAAGAGAGGAGGAGAGGAGGGGCTGCACGTGGTTGAAGCGACAGGCGAGGTGGATGACCCTGGCAGCAGAGTTTTGGATGGAGATAAGGGGAGAGCCGGGTAGGTCAGTGAGAAGGAGGTTACAGTAATCGAGGTGAGAGATGACCAGGGCATGAACAAGGGTTTTGGCAGAGGAGACAGATAGAAAAGGGCAAATCTTAGCAATGTTATGCAGGGAGAAGCGACAGGATTTGGCAACAGAGTCAATGAAGGGTTTAAAAGAAAAGGGTGAGTCAAAGATGAAGCCTAAGCTACGGGCTTGGGGGACGGGAAGGATGGTGACCCCATTGATGAGGATCGACAGGGAAGAAGGAGAGGAAGGATGAGGTGGGAAGATAAGTTCAGTTTTAGCCATGTTGAGTTTGAGTTGACATTGAGACATCCAGGTAGAGATGTCAGAGAGACAGCTGGTGAGGTGAGCTTGGAAAGATGGAGAAAGAGAGGGATTAGAGATAGAGTTGAGTGCCATCAGCGTAGAGGTGATATTGGAAGCCATGGGAGGCAATGAGTTTGCCTAGGGACAGGGTATAGATAGAGAAGAGGAGAGGGCCAAGGACAGAGCCTTGGGGAACACCAGCCGAGAGGGGAAGGGAGGAGGAGGTGGGAGTTGGCAAGAGACACATTGAAGGAGCGGTCAGAGAGGTAGGAGGAGAACCAGTTGAGGACGGAGTCACGGAAGCCAAGGGAGTGAAGTGAGTCCAGCAAGAGTGAGTGGTCAGCAGTATCGACGGCAGCAGAGAGGTCAAGGAGAACAAGAATGGAGTAGAGGCAATTAGATTTAGCCACAAGAAGATCGTTGGTGATCTTAGCGAGAGCAGTTTCAGGAGAGTGAAGGGAGCGAAAGCCAGATTGGAGGGGGTCAAGGGAGGAGTTGGCGGAGAGGAAGTCAAGGCAGCGGGAGTAGACAACACGTTCAAGAATCTTGGAAGCAAAAGGAAGGAATGAAACGGGACAGTAGCTAGAAGGGTCAGAGGGGTCAAGAGTGGACTTTTTGAGGATAGGAGAGACAGTGGCGTGCTTGAAGGCGGAGGGGAAGGAGCCAGTAGAGAGGCCAGGGAGCGGTTGATGATGTGCAGGAGGGAAGGGGTGACAGTGGAAACAATGGAGGTCAGGAGGCGGGAGGGCATGGGGTCAAGGGGGCAAGTGGAAGGGTTGGAGGAGGAGAGCAGGGAGGAGATTTCCTCAAGGGAGGGTCTAGGCGCTATGGCTGCCCAGTTGCTATGCGCAGCGCAAGGGCGCGACCAGGTGAACGCCCCCTCCCGCCTCCCCAGCCTTAGTTTGGTAGCGGCCGGATCCCGAGTGGAGTGATAGCATCCCCCCACTGCCTGGGTAAGTCCATGGCAGCAGTGGGTGCCATCACATTTGAAAACGCCTTCCGTCTCCTGCTCAGTGCAGGCCACTCGGCAGGAATGTTACTAGGGTTGGACAGGCTTGGAACTGGGGCTCTTTTTCTGGTGTCCAGATTGAATCCAAAAGCCTGGACATGGGTCTTGTGGGGTGTCTGTTCTGCGGCATTGCAGGGAGTGCTGTGGAGCTGCAGGGTTTGGAAAGAAAGGATCTGTTTGGCCCAACCTCGGTGTTAGTTAATGAACTATTTTAAATTGGCATAAACCTGCATGAACTCATACCACAGCCCCTTGGGTGCAGCCTGGAGCCTGTTCCCCCGCCCCCAAAATGGATACGCCTCCATCTCTATTCCTCTCCCCTGCCATTAGCACAGTCCAGTTTTGTTTGTTATGACAAGTGATCACCCTTGTGTTGGCTTGTCCTGCCTAGGCAGGAGCAAGTCAGAGTTCTGCCTCTCACCGAGCAGGGCGGTGCAACGTCCGGAGGGCAGGAGATGGGGCAGAAGTGGGCTCTAGTGGTTTGGATGCTGGGTTGAGAAGCTAGGACTCCTGTGCCTTATTGAGGGTTGCCGTATCTTGGGTACAAAACAGCCTAGACATCTGAACCATATATTTGCATATGTTAATTTGAAAAATTATGCTTATGCAAATAAAAAATAGCCCATTGTCTAATACTGCAACTGGGCTGAGTAAAAAAAGAAAAAACCAACAACCACACAACTATTTTTAAAAAGCAAACTCAGAAATGAAATCAATTCCGTGTACCATCAGATCGGGTAAGATCCTTCGAACTTCTAGACCAACTCGACTCCAGGACACCACGCATTTCTCAGTAAATGAAAACAGCCATTTATTGTAGCAGCACTGGCAGTGTAACTGGGTAGCTGGGTTTTGGTGCTTACTGTACAGGTTTTTATTTCTCACTGTGAATTTATGCCACTTGCCTGTGAAATGAAGTCACAGTTTGCAGCTCTTTACCCCATAGTACAGGGCTGTGCATGGAACGCAAAGGGGTGAGGTGTTCAGGAAGCATAATAATGCAGGACAGCGAGATGCAAGCCTGCGACCCACAGGAGAGCTTTTCCCAAGAGACATGTGCTTGGAGTTGGTTCTTTCTCTTTCGTAGGTCCTGGGCCCACCTCCAAAGCAGGAGAATCCCAGCTGAATTGGGACCAGAAGCAGCCCAAGTTCTGTTTCCAAGCTCTGCGAGGGGTTAAGAACGGATGAATCTCTGTTACTCTGTTTTCCCCTCCGCTTTCCCCCCTCTGTAGCAAGATTTCCCTACAGACTCAGCCTGGGATTGTTTGGCGATTAACATGCTCTGGAATTCTAGATGGAACCACCCAACAGATCCCAGGAGAATGGCTCCAGCTAGCGAGGAGTTTCCCTTTAAGTGCTGCCTCAGCGCCTGTGTGAGGCTGAGTGAGGCTGGCAGGCGAGTCTCCTTCTCTCGCCGCTCCCACCCCAGTGGCCTTTTCACAATCAATAAGCTCACGAGGAGAAGCTGCTTTCTTATTAAAATTGGGGCATCTTCCTGTCCCTGCAGCACTTGCTCCCTCAAACTCGCCGTTGAAGAGACACCACGGACAGAGTGGCCGCCAGCCCCAGGCACAGACAGACGGATTGGACGGGATGGAGAAAGGGGTGTGAGAGAGAGATGATGGGGATTGACTGGAGAGAGGAGAGTGGATGGGAAAGAAACCAGTAAGAGACAGACAGTGCAGGGAGGGAGGAAGGTAGGGATGGATGGATGGATATTGACAGGTAGGTTCTCTGGTATCTCTAAGGTGCTTCTTTCCTTGTCTTTATCTGGTTCCAGGCCTGCTTATTGGACAAGGGGGACACAGAAGTCCTTGGACTTCTGGGGCTGGTTCTGAAGGGTTCTTTGGACCACCTGACATGGCTACCCAGAGGTGGTGGCAGATTGTCCCAGGACTCACACAAAAGCGGGCCTCACAATGGGTATTTTCAGACGTTACGAGATCACAGTCAACCACAGTGAACCACGCTCAATCCCATGGCGGGGCCAAAGCGCCCTGAACGTCTGTTCGGCGGCCGCCAGTTGTTCACCACAGTCAATACCCACATGGGGTCAAAATCAACCACGCTTCCGGAGCTCCTCCCCCCCCCCAAACCATCTCCGAAAGCG
>QEPC01000342.1:1932385-1943461 GCA_003113815.1 Sphenodon punctatus
CCCCCCCCCCCCCCAAAGAGGGCGCTGGGGGCGGGGCGGGGGTTGTGAGTGGATTGTTTGAGGAGAAAGATGAGACAGGAGAGGTGGCTCCTGGGGCCTTGCCAGGAGATTTTGGTTCCTTTAAGTTTCTTTGTGGGATTATCAGGGTTTTAGAGTAGAGGGTGGGTTTAAAGAAGGGATTAACCGGGTTTAGCACTAGGGGGAGGTTTGGGAGAGATGCTCTGTGTGTGTGTGCGCGCGCACGCACAGGCATGCTTGTGTACACACTGTGTCTGTTTGATGCTATGCCGTGGATAGGTGTCTGTCCCATTGTGTGTATGCCCCTGTATGTCTCTGTGTGTTTGTATATACCTCTGCTCATGTATATTTGTCTCTGTATATTGTGTATTTGTATATCTCTGTGTGCCTCTCTTTGTGTGTTGTGTGTTTGCATACCTCTGTGTTGTATATTCCTATATCTGCACGTGTCTGTGTGTTGTGCATTGCCAGTACCCCTTTGTGTGTCTCTGTGAGCATCGTGTACGTCTGGTTTTGGGTTTGTGTATTTCTGTGTCTTTGTATGTAATCTCTTGTGTGTTTGTGTGTTGTAATTTTTGTTAGTATTCCTGTGTGTCTATGAATTTTGTGTGCACCTGTTTTTGTGTGAATTGTTTGTACATCCCTGTGTCTTTGTGTGCGTCTTGTTGTTTTTGTATATCCCTGTGTGTGCTGCTCTCTTTCTGTATTGTGTGTTTGTGTATCTCTGTGTTTTGTATTTTACATCCATGTGTGTGTATCTGTGTGTTGTCAGCTGGTCAATATCCTGTGCCTGCGAGTGTTGCGCATGCCTCTAGTTTGCGTGTGAGTTTGAGCATTCTTGTATGTGTGCCTCTCTTTGTGTTGTGCCTTTGTGTACCTCTGTGTTTTGTATTTCGATATCCATGTATTTCTAACCCTTTGTGTTGTGAATTTGCTAGTATCTCTGTGAGTGTTACATACCTCTTATTGTGCAAGTTGTGTATTTTGCTTACTCCTGTGTTGTGTATCTCTGCATATAGAGCTTGTTCCATGGGAATGCTTTGGTTTGGATGGCATTTTTGGATTGTCTGCTGGACAAAGTGGAGAATCTGCAGTTTACATAGAAACTGAATGTCTCTTGATTTTGTTGTTTGAGAATCTAAACTTTGGGGATTTTCCCTCAGCTGATTTCCAGACAGCTCTGTGTGTGCACGTGTGTAGGGATAACACAACCCACAGCCTCCAAGCCAGATGAGCAAAAGGTGATGGGTGGCAATCAGTGCCCCCATGTGTCTATTGGATGGGTGGGTTTGTGTAGCACCCCACAATAGGGTTTGCCACCTGTGGTGGAGTTTTTTAACCTGGCACTCCCATAGGCCAAAATGGAAGGGTCACGTAACATGACCAAAGGTGGTAGCCCTACAGTTTCTCTTCCAGCAGAGGCTGGGGCTGCATTGCATGGGTCAGACACAGAGCAAGAGACGAGAGTCCCTGCCCCAGAGAGCTCCCAGCATGGCTAGAGAAAGGGAGGGTTACCAACCTCATTTTACAGATTGGGAAACTGAGGCACATAGCAAAGGAGGGACACACATACACACACAAGGTGACAGAGTAAGGAGCAGAGTTCAGAGACCCACTCTAATCACTAGACTTCACTTTCCACCCAAAACGTTCCTCCTGGGTAGAGTCCAGAAGTCCTGGTTCCTGCCCCTTAGTTCTAAGCACACCCCCTTCCAATCTAGAACTGGAGTAAAAACTGGAGTATTGGTCCCATCCCCCAGTTCTAAGCACTAGACCCCACCCCCTGCCCAGAATTGGAGGGAAATAACCCAGGAGTCCTGGTTTTACCCCCCTGCTCCCTTTTGACTAGTTCTCTTGGATTCTCCTTACCTCCATTTACATAATTCCCAGGCACCATTAATCATTCTAATTAGCCAGAGCCACTGAATCCCATGGAGGCTCTTGGCAGAGGAGAGGGATCGAGATGGAGGCTTAACCATTGTGGGGGAGGGGGAACAGGCTCCGGGCTGCACCTGGGGGTCTGTGGGATGGTTTCATTGACTTGCTTCTTTAAAACTGAAGTGGGATATTGTGCATCCGGCACTGAGGGGCATCCATACAGCTGTATGTTGAGAGTGGAGCTGGGATGGCAGGGAGCCGTGGATCAGGATTTTGAGGCATCAGCAAGGTTGGACGGGGGAAGGACTGGGATGGCAGAGGGCTATGGGTCACGACTGAAGGACATCAGCAGAGCTTGGTGATAGTGGGGGTGGGGTGGACGGGAGAGACAACAGCTGGAATAACATCAAACTATGTGTCCGGAATAAGGGGCCTCAGAAGAGCTGGGGGAAGCCCAGGGCTGGAATAGGATTGGGGGGGGGGTTGTGGTTCTTGATTGAGGAGGTCTCCCTGTACTCCAGCCCTGCTGAGGCCCTTCAATCCAGAACCACAGCCCCCTCCTATTCTAGCCCTGGGCTTCCCCCAGCTGTGGTTCTGGACTGTGGTTCTGGATTGAGGGGCCTCAGCAAGTCTGGGGGAAGCCCGGGGCTGGAATAGAATGGGGGCTGTAGTTCTGGATTGAGGGGCCTCAGCAGGGCTGGGGGAAGCCCAGAGCTGGGACAGGAGGGGGCTGTAGTTCTGGATTGAGGGGCCGCAGCAGGGCTGGGGGAAGCCCAGAGCTGGGACAGGAGGGGGCTGTGGTTTGGGATTGAGGGGCATCAGCAGGGCTGGGGTAGAGGGAGAGCCCAGGGTTAGGATATTAGGAGGGGCTGTAGTGAGAACCATCAGCAGAGCTGAGGGAAGTCCAGGGCTAGGATACCATGAACTGTGTATTGAGAAGGGTTCCGGTCTGGATGAAAGTCCATTGGCCGCAGTGGCATTGCTCCTGATTTATGCTGAGGGGTCTGCGATGGTGGGAACAGAGGGTGCCAGGAAGGGACAGAGGAGGGAGGGGGCGTAGAGGGCTGGGGGGAACGGAGTCCAGTGCTGCACCACAAACCTCATGTCTCCCCTGGTTTGACCTTCCTGGCTCCTTCAGGTAGAAACAATGATTTTGACGAGCAGCCATGTGTGCTGAGGGGACATGAAGGCAGCTAATGCTGCAGGGTGGGGGGGGGGGGAACGGGTTCATTGGGATGATCTGGAGGAAGCAGACTCTTGGGCTAGATACGCTGAGTGGTCTGATCCAGGGTGGCCGGGTTGGGCTGGATGAGCCCATTGATCTGATCCATGTTCACAGGGACGGCGGGGACACTGCCCTGGATGGGCCTGTTGGGCTGCTGCGGTGGGGGCGGTGCTATTAGTCTGATCGCGGGTGGCAGGGGGCACCCCAGGCTGCGTGGCAGCTGCTTACCCAGGCCAGAGAAGCAGACGGCTGAGATGTCTGGGAGGCAAGAATGTAGGTTGCCGAGTATTGACAGTCACCGCTCGTAGGCAGCGTAGGAACATGAAGTAAACAGGGTGCCACATCCCGCCGAGAGCCGCCAATTAGATCCCTGCCATCGCCAGCCGTCCTAGCGGGACCAGCCGGCTCAGGGTGGGCGGTGAGATGCAGGACTCTTCCCTCTAGGGGGCGCTGCTGGTGGCTAGGGCTGAAGGGGAGCAGCAGAGCTCCGGGAGGGGGGAGCTTCTGGCTAAGGAGGCTGGGGCTTCAGGTTGGGATTGAGGGGCAAGGCGAAGCTGTGTGGGGCTTGATTGATCTCTGTCCCTGTCTCTTGCTTCCCTGTTCCTTGTCCCTGGATCTGAATGCAAAGTAACCGTCTGCTTCCTCAGCTCGCGTGTCCGGCTCCATCCGTCAGCCCGACAGAATCTTAATCAGCCGCTTCAGCAGTCGGGCCTGTGCAGGCTCCATCCCCACATACGGCTCTGTCCGTGCCCCTCAGTCCCAGCCCGTAGCCCCCTGCCCTTCAGTCCTGACCTGCCTCCCGCTCGCTGGGCCAGTGTTCCTCAGCCCCAACATTGCAGCCTCCCTGCTCTCCCGGCTCCAGACTCCTCTTACTCCTCCACCCAGCTCTGCCCCAACATTGCAGCCTCCCTGCTCTCCCGGCTCCAGACTCCTCTTACTCCTCCACCCCCAACATTGCAGCCTCCCTGCTCTCCCGGCTCCGGACTCCTCTTACTCCTCCACCCCCAACATTGCAGCCTCCCTGCTCTCCCAGCTCCAGACTCCTCTTAATCCTCCACCCAGCTCTGCCAATACCTCTCAGTCCTGACCCATAGCTCCTCTACTGGCCCAGTCTGAGTCCTTCCACCCCTCTAGCTCTGCCAATACTCCTCAGTTCTGACCCACAGCCTCCTGCTCTCCCAGTTCTGGGTTCCCCCTATCTTCCACCAGGGCATATGGTTCCCCATCAGTGCTGCACTGCAGCTCCCCTGCTATCCCACTTCCAGCCCTGTCTCTAGCCTCCAAGGACACTAAGTCGAAGGGAGGAGAGTTTGTGAATTTCTGACAGGAAAATGGAGCTGAGAGATGAGATGAGACACCCCTGTTGATGAGCCCTGAGGGGCTCCCAGTTTTCCTCTCTCCCTTTCTGTCCCCTGCAGGGAGGGGGGGAGGGAGGGGCTGCTACCTTGCTGTGTGTGACTGCTCTTGCTGATTTTAGTGTCAACAACTCCACACAGGAGCTGGCAGATCAAAGGGAATGGCCATGAGTTGTGGTTAGAGCAGGGGGTGGGGAGCCAGGACTCCTGGGTTCTATTCCCAGCTCTGGGGTCTCATAGTTCCAGGAGGGTTGGCTGGAAGTCAGGGCTCCTGGGTTCTATTCCCAAATGTGGGAAGGGAGTGAGGTCTCGTGGGCTGGGGGGTTGTTTGGGAGCCAGGATTTCTGGGATTCTAGTCAAACTGCGGGAAGGGAATGGGTTCGAGGTAAGGTTGGAAGCCAGGACTCCTGCATTCTACTCCCAGGTGTGGGACGGGAGTGCGTTCGAATGGCTCGGGGGAGCGTTCCACTCCAGGGTTCTTCTCTTCTAACAATGCTCCAGTGATGGGCATGTTGCTGCCAGATACATTTAGAGGCAGCAGATCTGCACTACCCCAGCTCCATCCCCGAGCCTTGAAACCAAGCTGATAGCCAGTGAGACATAGGTTGCCCCGCGGGCAGGGATTCCCTACTGGAGTTAACTGAATACAGCCAGACGGAGGTGCCAGCCAGCGACCAGGTGAGACAGACGTCAGTGATACTGCTCAGCTGCTTCCTTTAGTAGGGAGTCGTGGGCAGGACTGCAGGGAGGGGCAGTAGGGGATGCTATCACCTGGGGGCAGTGCTTCAGGGCGTGGAGCTCAGTAGGGGGTGGCCTCCCATCAGAGCCGCTAGGGGAAACGACAGCACAGCACCCCCTATCTCCTCTACTAGGGGTCCCTCAACTGAGCTGCTCCACCCCAGAGTTGGCTTCATCTTGGCACAGGACAAGCCCCTTTGCCAAACCCTGATCTCTCTTTCTTTTGTCCCCCAGGGCTGTTGGTTCGGAGTGTGGACTTTAATCAGCCAGCTGATAACTACACCGTTTCTCAGGGGGATAACGCAACGCTAAGGTGAGTCCTTCCTTACCTCTTCATAGTGCCCGGGTGTATCTGATCTGTACATCCCTGACGCACCCTTCTGAAAGGAGTGAAACTTGTTCTTTGGGGTCTGCGCCGATACTGATGAGCGAACACCCCCTACTGAGCCCTCACTCCACTCTCTGGGGCACAGCGCCCCCCTCCCCTGTGCCATTAAGGCTGGCACTGACAGGGGAGATCACCTCAGCCTGCAACACAACATCCCCTTGTACCTCCTTTGTCCCCCATCCAAGTTCTGACCTGGCTCAGCCCTGCTTATTGTGACAGCTGACCTTTCTGCAACCCCTTGTGTTGCCCTCTCAGCCCTGCGTGGTTTCATGCTGCCGGATCCCTCTTAGCTCAATAATTTAGCCCCCTGTCTATTAAAGTTTTATCACAACGCTCCAGATTGTGTTTAAATAAAATATAGGTCCCAGGCAAACGCACTATTACCTTCAGATAACTTGGTAATAGAAGGCAGAGATGACTTACGGGCTGGCTAATAATGCTGTCAAATGGGGCATAAATTACCAGCCCCTGATTTTAATTCCTTTCCATTGTGTTGGAATCGGACCCTCTTTGTGTCCGCTGGAATAATTACCCTCTCTCTCCCCAATCCTGTCTGTTGTGGGGTGGGGGGTTCCCATTGCTCCTTTATTGGTGAAGCAGCCTCCACCCCAGATTTTTCAAAATTCACAGACTGTCCAGATGGAGTCATCTGAGGCAAAGGGAAACTGAGGCAGCAGAGGGGCTTGTGGTGAGCCAGTAAAACAGACAGAATTCAAGAGTCCAGACTCCCAAGCCCACTGCTCTAACCACTAGGCCCCAATCAGAACCAGTAATAGAACCTAGGGTCCTGACTCCCCAGCTCCCTGCTCTAGCCACTAGACTGCACTCCCCTCTGGGAGGCAGGAATCCTGATTCTCATACTCTCTGCTATTCCAGCCGTGTGCTCTCCACAGACGTAGTTCTGCCAACGACCTCGGTTCCAATGTGCAGTGTCTTACTGTCCCATCCCTGAGCTCCCTTCTGCCCCCCACGTCTCTGCTGATGCCCCATAGTCCCCTGCTATCCTAGTTCTGGGCTCCGCACTCAGCTCTGTAGCAGCCAGACTGGCTTGGCCTGTCACCCACGTAGGAGGTGAAAGCGGTGGGGGTGTACAGGCTGCTGGTGTGGAAGAAGACGGGTTGTGAAGTTTAGTTTGCAAGGGCATGGAAAGTGGGTGAGTCTGGCTACGGCGTACCCAGCTGGGAGGTGGTTGGGAGTGGGAGCCTTTCCTGCCTGCTCAGCCTCTGCAGAACCCAGCCCCTGTGGTGGAGGGGTTGGGCGAAGAAAAGGATCGGTGTGATCTTAGGTCACCGCTGCAGTCTGAGCCCCCTGTGCAGACTCTCCCTCCCGGCTAACCTGTGCATCAGTCAATTAGGCTTTCTGTACAAGCCCGGCTAATGGTGTAAACTCACATCCTTCCCCCTGTGTTCCCCGCTGGGCAAATAGTTGCCGGGGGTGGGTGAGGATGTCTTGTCAGTCTTGTTTGCCCCCTGCTGGAGGGACTGAGACATGCTCACTTCAAAGAGTGAGTTTGCCAAACTGTCTAAAGAAGGGGACTCCCGTTATGGAGCTGTAGGGGTAGCTGTTCTGCGGCGGGCTGCTACCAGGCTGTAGGGTAACTGCTCTACAGAGTGCTACGGAGTTGTGGGGGGTGTGGCTGTTCTATGGGGTTTATGGAGCTGTGGGGGTGTCTGTACTATGGGGCTCTATGGAAATGTGAGGGGTTGAGCTAGGGAGCTCCTATAAAGAAGTGTGGAGGTGGCTGTTCTATGGGGTCTGTGGGGCTTTGAGGGGTGTCTGTTCTCGGAGGTTCTATAGAGTTGTGTTGTCTGTTTTATGGAGTTATGAAGTGTCCTATGGGGATCTGTGGAACTATGGGGCATCTGGTCTGTGGTGCTTTGGGTTCCTGTTCTCCACACAATTGAAATTAAACTTGTGGAGTTTTTTTACCGTGGGCTGTTGTGAAGGCCAGTTGTGTAGCTGGGCTCAGGAAAGGACTATAGTTGAGTTCATGGGAGGTTGGTCCATCAATGGCTATCAGTCAAGATGTTCAGGAGATGCAGCTTTTGGCTGCTGGGGAGTGACCAGTAAGGGAGAGATCTGTCCCATAATTGCCCTGGTTTTATGCACTGAAGCATGAAGTGCTGGTCACGTCTGGAGACAGGCTACTGGGCTGGACAGAGCACCAGCCAGTCCCAGTCCAGCAGGGGTGAAACGTTTCCTGAAATCTCAACTATTCATTCAGTCTGAGACTTATTCGGAGGCATCAGGATTGTGTGTGTTTTCTGAACAGTTCTATTGATCTGTTCAACATATTGGCGGGGGCCAGGATGGGGGTGGTGTCCTGAGAGAACTGCACTGCTATGGGACTGCATTCCTGAGGACAACCAACCACTCCGGAGAGACCTGCCATCAGGCCCTGGGGACGGAGCCTGCACGTAATGGAGAGGTGCCATGGCAATGAATCCCCAAGGAGCCCCGAGACACCCTACAAAGACAGGGACCGGCAGCCCCAAGGCCCAGGAGACGCCATGTAATAAAGACAGGGACAGTTGGCCTCGGTGGGGGGCAGCAGAGGTCCTGCAGTAACAGACAGGGACCGTTGGCCCCTGGGCCCGTGAGAGACCATGGACTCAAAAATCACCCTTAAGAGACTCTGTAGTAGCTCCCCGCTCTCCAATGGTGGCGTAACCGGAGGGGTTGCTCAGCACCCAGCTACAGACACAGAGTCTGGGGCCCAGCCCTCAGATGGCGAGTTTGGCAGGAGGGAGAGAGGACAGCCATGGCAAGCGGTGGGGGGTGGGGGTGGTGAAGGAGGGGCCGCCAAGAGCCAGGTTAGGGGGGAGAAGAACTGAGGGGACACTGGCTCTCAGAAACCCTGCCACTCCTTCCAGTGCCTGACAGCGGCAGGGAAGGGGTTACAGGCTGGGCTGGAAAGGGGAGGTAGAAGGGGAGTGTCAGGGGGCGGGGCTTCTGAGGATCCGGTCATTTCCCTTCCACCCTTGGCAAAATCCTGATTATGCCCTTGCTATTTTGTGCATCCCTCACAGGAGACCCTAGAATAGCAAGCCCAGGGTTTGTGTCACAGTGGCCGCGTGCTGCCCTCTCTTCTCTGAAAGAAAGAAAGAGAGAGAGAAGAAGGCGGCAGGTTAGGGAGGATGAGTGCACCTCTTACCTCACAGGTGCACCGTGCAGAGGTCTCTCTCTTCCCCCCCCCCCCCCCCTTCCTCCCAACGCATTTTCTGGAGGCAAGGTATTTGGCCAGACTTTTAGCCGACAGGGATAGGGTTCAGGGGTGGACGTGGGAATAGTTTTAATTGGGATTTTATATAGTTTGATATTTTTGCTGGGGTTTTATATCTTTTTGGATATTTTTATGTTGTAAGCTGCCCTGAACCTTTGGGGAAGGGTGGTATATAAATAGAAATAAATAAATAATAATCCTCCATCCATGGGTCAGCCTGGAGAAAGAGGGAGTGACTAGTGTAATCCCCGCCCACAATATGAGCTCCACCCATTGCCACTTGCAGTGCGTTGTGCAGATGTTCACGCTACGATGATTTATTCCATGGAGTCCCATGGGGCTCAGCTCCCTCTGAGTGGGGCTTGAATGTTCCCCAGAGGTCAGGGGCTCTGCTTCTTCCCCCTTGGACTCTGCTCCTTCTTCACTAGGGCAGGGGGGCAGGAATAAGTGGCGGCAGCTTCTGCGTGGCATCCCCTTGTGACAACAAAATGAGCAGTGGTCCCCCAATGTGGGTCTAGGCCCAAGGTGGGCAAAGTTCCCAAACCCAAGAGCCACATACCAAAAATTGTCCTATCCCAGAGAGCTACAAGACTCTTGACTTTGATTGCAGCCTTCTCTGATCCTGGGGACAAGGCAACGTGGCTTCCCCCAAACCTGCCCTCCTCACGTCAGAACTCTAGTTCCCAGGCAGGGAGTTTGCGCAGTGGCAATAGGAGGTCAGGACACGCTGCCCCCGCTCCCACAGCTCCAAGGAGGCTCTTGCAGCAGCAGCAAAGGAAATCGTGGCTTGGCCCTTGCCCCTGATGTTGCTGCATGGACATGTCTCACGCAGCCACGTTATCAGTGCCCAAGAGCCCCATGTGACTCCCAAGCTGACATTTGCCCACCTCTGGTCTGTGCCCTCTTCACCTCTCCCCTGAATGAAAGAGTTAACAGTGTCACTGTCACCCCAGGGCACCTGTTTGAATCACTGTGTGTGAAAGAGAGGCATGAATGGGGTAGATTATTGATGTTATAGAGCATCTTGGACAGAACAAAGATCAGTGTCAAAACCCCTAAGCACGTGGTTGGCCGTTGTGTGGGAGCACCATAACAATCCCAACACCAATTTGGCCAACCCTTGAACACGCGATGTGAACACCATTGCATCACAAGGACAATTTGCGTGTTTCGGCTGAACACGTGACCACCATTGTGTCTAATGATATCGCGTGGCGTGTTAGCAGGTACAACACGGGGAACGAGGCAGCAGCGCTTGTGTGCTGAGATCGGGTGGTGGGCAAAACGCCGGTGTGCCCCAAGATGGGGTGTGTGTCTAAGCAGCGCCACACGGTGAACACGGGGCCAAACCGGTGTTCATATCAAGGTCAAAACACACATTCGGACACCCGTTGACGTTATGTCTAAAGACACCCAGAGGCTCCTTGCAAACTCACATAGACAGGACCCCTGCTTGTGTGTGCATGTGTGTAAATGCAGTGTTGCTCTGCATATGCTGCCCCCTGCTGAAGGGATGAACCCTGCTCTGTGTGTGTGTGTGTGTGTGTGTGTGTGTGTGTGAGAGAGAGAGAGACTCGGAAAGATTATGCAGAATAAAATCATAGCTGGAAAGACGAGTTAGTAAAAATCGAATCATCTATCTGTGCCTTTCCCTGTGTTCATAGCGGCCTGACTCCCCACCCCATGTGTGATTGTGTCTGAGTCAGTGTGCTGCCTGTGTGTGTCACAGGCTTCCACCCCCATGTGCAAGGATCCCACCAGCCTGACTCAGCCCAGGCTCTGACCTAGTTTTCTGTTACTAGTTGTTCCAAACCGCTCCACTCAAGGTGTGTGTGGTGTGGAAGATTAGACTTGCTTATTAGCGATATTGGGGAGAAGGTGCTGTCCCAGACTCTGGACCCTCTGGGCATCCCACAAGAGAAAGCTTCTGTCACGGGTTGGAGGTCCGCACCCCCCACTTTGCCGGGTTTCAGTGACTCAGTTTCCCTCGCGTACAGCCCACTTGGATCAGTTTTCTCTCTCTGGCTGATTCAAGTCTGCCGCAGGGACAACCCCTTTGTCACCCAAGGGCCTGATCCTTCCCATTTACAGACTCTTTACTCTCTGGGTCCGTAAGAGCTTGAGAACTCTTGTTGCTCACTTGTGTTCCAATGTTAGACACAGACACTTCTTCATAAAGATAAGAAGTAAGTTTATTGATTACATAAGCAAGATAGTTGTTACAGAGTGGTTACTAGAAATCAAAGGTAAA
>QEPC01000342.1:1949206-1966723 GCA_003113815.1 Sphenodon punctatus
CCCCCCCCCCCCCGGCCCGTTATTCCTATCACAGGAGTCCATAGTGTGACAAGAGACACTGGGGTCCTAGAGTCATAAGGCTGGAAGGTACCGTACGGGTCATCTAGTCCAGCGCCCTGCACCACTGCAGGACCTGCCACACCCTAACTATCTGCACAGAGAAACCCCACCCATAGGTACAAGTAGAGATTGGGACCAACCAGAGCACCCGGACGCACTAGCTCCAAGGGGATAGCACCCCGTACTGAGTTCCCCACTGAGCCCCCTGCAGCACAAAACCCCTAGTGCTGTGCTGAATAAATAATATTCAAATAGGGAGAGCGCCCCCTACTGACTCCCTGAAGCACAGTGCCCCCTGGTGCCCCATAAACACCAAGCAAGATTGACCCCTGCTGAACCTCCCTCTCATTCTTTGCATGACAGCGCCCCCTAGTGCCACTCTGGGGCACTCGAGTCAGCACTGATTGAGGGGAGAACGCCCCCCCCTGCTGAACCCACGTCCCGCACTCGGCAGCTTTCACCGGGTTATCTGCAGAGTGCTCTCCAATCTGTGTCTGGCAGCTGCAGCCTAGTCTCCCCACCCCGCGGGCTGGGATTACTTAGTGCTCAGTGCCTTAAAGGAAAGAAAACAGCTCCGATAATTAAATCTCACGGCTGGGAGCTGTGGTCGGAGAACATGAATCCCAGAGAAATGAGACAGCGGGAGGCTGCGGGTCAGGACGATGGGGCGTCCGCAGAGCCTGGGGCTGGGATAGAGGGGGGCTGTGGGTTGGGAGTGAGGGGCATCGCCAGAGCTGGGATAGGGGGCAGGGGAAGTCCAGGCTGGGGCAGCAGGGGGCCGTGCTGGAACATGTCCATGTAGGAATTAAATCAGCGGCTGGGTGCGTACGCTGAGAAGCTGGGATTGTTCAAACGCTTGTTATTTCATAAATCCGCAGTTTGGAAGCGGTTCAAGTTTTTAGGGGGTGATAAAAACGAGCTGTAATAACATGGGCTTTTGGACTTCAAAAGGGCTGGGAAAAGACACAGCCAAAGACCTTACTACAGCCAAGAGGAGAACCCAGGAGTCCCGGCTCCCAGCCCCATCTGCTCTAATCCATTAGACTCTGCTCTCCTCCTGTGAGAACCGGGAACAGAACCCAGGAGCCCAGGCCTGCTCTAATCCAGTCGACTTCCCTCCCCTCGCTAGGAATGGAACACAGGAGTCCTTGGCTGTCAGACCCCCTGCTCTAACTGCTAGACCCCATTCCCTTTCCCAGAGCTGGGAAAAGAACCCAGGAATCATGGCTACCGCTCTCTCCCCTCAGTACTAATTGCTAGACCCCGCTCTCTCCCAGAGCTGGGAATGGAAACCAGGCATACTGACTGCTAGGCTCCCCTCCCAACTCCCCTCCTTGAACTGGGAATAGAACCCAGGAATCCTGGCTTCCACATCCCCTCCCCCGAGCTCTAATCGCTAGACCCCGCTCCCCTCTCAGAGCTGGGAACGGAACCCAGTTCTGAAACATTTTAGAGGCTGTTTACAATAAGATCAACATGCCCATCGCCGGTGCCTCTAGAATTGAGCATTCAGGACCCACTGGTCTTAAGCTCTGCAGGGCCCTAGAGAGGCAGCTGTACTTAGGGGGGAGGGCCAGCCACTCCCATACTGCTCATGAGCCATGCAGCCCCCACCCACTACATCTTGCTGGGTTCCCTAGGGGGCCCTGATTCTTCTTCCTCCCCCCAGTCCCCTGCTAGAAGGAGCAGAGCAGCTAGGTGATTGGCTGAGGGACTCACACTGGTTGGGATCAGCAGTTGCCTGCTCTGCTCCTTGCCTCCTTTTGGGAGTAGAAGGAGAAGGGTGGGCAGGCAGTTGGTTGGCTGAGGGGAGCAGAGCAGGAAGGGTGGGGTGGGGGTTCTGCAGCAAGAAGAGACCCAGAGAAAGGAAGGTGACTAGGCTGAGCTGGGCTGGGGGCTTCATAGCCCATGGCTCTTGGAGAAAAGCCCCCAGCTTGGAAGAGCCACAGAGATGGGTTTTAGGCCAAGCTGGAGCCAATCAGGCCTGGGAAACTCATGAATCCAATTGGAAGATTCCTTTAATGAACCTTTTCATTCACTCTGTGGCGACCAGTGCCCGCACGGGACTCGACTGCTCTCACCTCGCTCAGCTCCGCGGCTTAATGAAGCGGAAACTGATTGCATTAAACAGAGCCCAAGCGAAGTAATCAAGCGAATTCCAACTTCATTCAGTGAGCGAGCTAAGCTGAGGAAACAGTCGCACAGGACCCTGCGTTTCCAACCCCCCCTACCGCCGCTTGGGACACATGGATGGGCTGGTACCAATATTCCTGAATGTCAAATTAACCACTACCAAGGAACAAATGTTAGTGAATATCAAATAGTAGCTGGCGAAGGGAGGGGAAAATCCAGCATCTGCCTGCAAACTTCTCCCTGCAGTTTCCAGCCGATGGACGTGCGTGTCGGGGAGGGCACTGAATACTGAAAGTGCTAGGGGTGTCCGTGGCAGCCTGAGTGCAGTGGGTCAGGAAAATCCCCAGTGTTGGGAGACTTCCCCCCCCCCCCCCCCCAAACTCTGGTTCCAGTCTTGACTTGAGCCCTGCATGCTATCTCAGCACTCCTAGTTCTGCTGATTGTCTCCCAGACTGCCACACACACACACACACACACACTCCTACTATCTCAACTGTCTGCTCCCCCAGTTCTGACACCTCATTCTCCACCTTCCCAGCCCTAGGAATTGAACCCCCCAACTCTTTTGCTACCCCACAGTTCCCCTACTCTCCCAGCTCTGCCCTCAGGCCTGACTCCCCTCCCCACCTTTGCCAGTACCTCACAGACTCCCCAGTCTTCCAACCCTGGACTCCCCCAACCCCAGCTCCACTGATACCCAGCCCCCCTGCTGTCTCAGTCTCTAAGCTACCCCCGTGCTCCTCCCACAGCTGCTACATCGATGAGCAGGTGACACGTGTGGCCTGGCTGAACCGATCCAACATCCTGTACGCGGGGGAAGACAAGTGNACTGTCTGCTCCCCCAGTTCTGACACCTCATTCTCCACCTTCCCAGCCCTAGGAATTGAACCCCCCAACTCTTTTGCTACCCCACAGTTCCCCTACTCTCCCAGCTCTGCCCTCAGGCCTGACTCCCCTCCCCACCTTTGCCAGTACCTCACAGACTCCCCAGTCTTCCAACCCTGGACTCCCCCAACCCCAGCTCCACTGATACCCAGCCCCCCTGCTGTCTCAGTCTCTAAGCTACCCCCGTGCTCCTCCCACAGCTGCTACATCGATGAGCAGGTGACACGTGTGGCCTGGCTGAACCGATCCAACATCCTGTACGCGGGGGAAGACAAGTGGTCCATCGACCCGCGGGTGCAGCTGCTGACCAACAGCCTGTCGGAGTTCAGCATTGTCATCACTCACGTGGACGTGTACGACGAGGGGCTCTACACCTGCTCCTTCCAGACACAGGACAAGCCCCACACCTCCCAGGTCTACCTCATCGTGCACGGTATGGGGGCAACACAGGGGGAGGACCCGCCTCTCGGATTCCGCCCACCCCGCCAAGACCAGCCCACCCACTGTGGCTCCTCCACTCTCCACGGCCGCCATTTGAATGGCATGCTAGCCATGGAGATTATTGCTCTGCTCTATGGGTACCGGCAGAGTCACTGCAGTCCCCCAAGCCAGGGTCTACGCAGGGCTGGGGTGGCTTTGTGTGAGGGGGTTGGGGGACACTCTGTGCCGAGATGTGGCATATTGTCTCCGTCGAGTGGCTGTACCTGGTATAGCGTGTGGCATCATCTCTCTCCCCGGTGATCCACTAGTCAGAATAGCACCCGCTGCCCAGGCTTGTGGGTGAAGCGCCTACGCCTGTTCAGAAGATACAGGCGAAGTTTTACCAATGGGCCTCTAAAAAGGGGGTGGTGTTCGACATGTGGGGAGAGGAAAGGGGACAACGAATGGATGTGAGGGAAAAGCAATGTATATTGATGCGGCTATTGAACCTGCTGGCTCTGGAAGTGTGAGACCCCCTGTATAAAGAGGTGCCTCTCCCTGTGGTGGCCCCGGCGGGTAAGGGATTCCTGTATAAATAGCTTCTCCTTCTGGAGCTGGCTGTGTCCTGGCCCTGGGCGAGGGATCCCTGTGTAAACAGCTGCCCTGCATCCCGGACAAGGGATCCCTACAATCTGTCGCGCTGAATACAGCCTCCCCTCTCTGCTTTGCATCCGGCTGCTGTTGCTTTTCTGGCCCTGATTGTCTTTGGGATTTTGCTGCCTTTGCAAAAGCCACGACAGCAGTTCCGCGTATCCCGTAATTACACTCCAGCCCCCTCCTGTAGACGTTGTGCTGGCCGGAGCTGGGAAGCTGGGACAATAGGGGCTGATTGGGACCAGGCTGGAACGAGCGGTCCAGGCGTCAGGAAACAGCTGCTCCCAGCTCTGCCTCCATTCGACGGCGCCTACGTCACCCCGGCCAATCAGGACAGACAATGGGGCTCGTTAGGGCCTGTCAGGAAAAGGCACTTTCTTTTTTTGGCTTTTCCGCCAGTCAGGAACGTGACAGAATTAACTCCCCAAACACTGTTCAGGCAGACACTGTGGCAGCTGCTTCTGGGGTGGAGCAGTTGTATAGACAAGGATTGCTCCTCTGGGGCTGAAATGCAGCTGCCTCTGGGAAAGAGCTGTTCTTTATACAGGGAGCCCTTGTCCCTGGCTGGGATGGGCCTGCCTCAGTGGCGGGGCAGTTATTGCAATCAGCAGTGACTCTGAGGGGGGATGTCTCTGGTGGTACAATCTCACTGCCTCATCCCCCACCCCGCAGTCCCTGCACGAATTGTGAACATCTCATCGGCCGTGACGGTGAACGAGGGCAGCAATGTCAACCTACTGTGCCTGGCGGTGGGGAAGCCGGAGCCCACGGTCACCTGGCGGCAACTGAAAGGTAAGGGAGGCCAGCAGGGCTGGGAGTGACTCGGGGGCTAGCTGGTGAGGAATAGGTGAGGGGACCAGATGGGTCTGGGAGGATGGGGGACTGGGCAGGAAGCAGCAGGGATATAAAGCGGAGAATCCCAGAGGCTGCTGGGATTGATGTCCGATTCAAAGTGAGGTGAGACAGGAACAGGCTGGAGCCCGGCCTGTCGGTTTCACTCAACCTGCAGCGCTTAATTCCAGCCCTCTGCTCTGGTGCTGCCTCTCAGTCCTGACAGCTCCCTTCTGCTACCTCTGCCCCAGACTCCCCTCCCAGGCCAGCTCTGCTGCGGAAACTATCATGACCTAGAGGCCCCTTCCTTTTCCAACCCTGGATTCCTCTCATCAGAGCTCTGCTGCTGCTTCTCAGTCCCAACCTGCTGCCTCTCTGCTGGGCAAGCCCCAGGATACCCGCATTCCAGTTACTACCCCTTCTCTGTTCCTGCCCCCTAGGTCCCCTCTGTCCCAGCCCCAACACCCCTACTATCCCAGCCCTGGAATTCCCTCCATTCCATTCCCCATTTCTTTGCTATCCCCTCCTCCCAGCCCCTACCCCCTTGCTATTCCAGACCCAGGATCCCCCTCATTCCATCCTCTCCTCCTTTACTATTTCAGTCCTAGGATTCCCTCATTCTAGCCCCTACCCCCTCGCTATCTCAGCCCCAGCGGGAGGCAGCCGCGTGTGCAGGAGGTGTTGATAACTGTTATGTTGTTGTGTGTTTTTCTCGTGTGTAAGTCTGTCTCTGTGTCTGTCTTCCCCCCCGCTGGCCACAACCCCTCCCTCCCCCATGCTCCCTTCCTCCCCGGCAGATGGATTCACCAGCGAAGGGGAGTTCCTGGAGATCACCGAGATCAACCGGCAGCAAACCGGCGAGTACGAGTGCATCACAGCCAATGGTGTCTCAGCTCCCGACAGCAAGCGCGTCCTCATCACCGTCAACTGTGAGTGACCCAGGCTCCCCTCCCTGCCTCCATTGGCTGCCCTCCGTGCTCACTGGGCCAGTTCTAGCCCTGGGTTGGATACAGGGCCTTTCCCCTCCAGGGACCACTGGCTCCAATTCAACTGCTGCTCAGGGACTCTGACTATGGGGGCAGAGAGTGGGATACTTAGCCTTTCCTCAGCGGAGACCCCAAGCTTAGGACTGTCTGGCTCGGGGGGGCAAGGAATGTAGTATGGGACCTTCCCTTCTAGAGGGTGCTGGTTTCCAGACAGGAGGACCGTCTGCCTCAGGGGAGTGAGGAATGGGCTCCAGGCCCTTCCAGCTCAGCTGGTCAGTGGTCCCATGCATGAGATGAGCGTACGGAGGTTCAGACTAGTTCCTGGCAGGACAGGGCTGCCCACCACCTACAGACACTAAATGACCCTCTTGCCAGCAGTCTCCATGAAGAAGCTGAGGACTGGACCAGCCACGGGGACTGAGCTCCCATCTCCCTTTCAGAAAACCCATCAGCCCATCAAATAGGTACACCATCTCCCCTAGAGGGGAAAGGCACAGTATACCATGCCCAGCCCAGACCCTGCTTCCCAAACCAGCCAGACCCCCTGACCCAGGATCGCACTGGAGCTGTTGCTCCCTAAAAGGCCCATATCCCATTCCTCATCCTCGCCACAACCGTCTTGGCCAGTGCCCCCTAGAGAGGAAAGGCCCTATGTTCCATGGCCCCCAATGCCCTGAGACAGCAGGTCACCGCAGTCCAGGGCTGGGTGTGAGCTGTCACCCCCTAGAAGGGTCCCATACCCTCCCCACTGAGCCTGCCCGCCCGCCCTCCTGACCCAAGGATCTATTGGAGCCATCACTCCCTAGAGGGAAAGGGTCCCACTCCCTGAACCCCAAGATGCCTCCTTGTTTATAATCTACCGTCTTTCCCCAGACCCTCCCACCATCACGGACGTGAAGAACGCACAGCCGGTAATGGGGAAGACGGCTGTGCTGCGCTGTGATGCCATGGCGGTGCCCCCGGCGGAGTTTGAGTGGTTCAAGGATGACAAACAGTGAGTCACTCTCTTCTCTTGACTGGCTCGCTTCTGGGCTCTGAATGTCCCTTCCAGGAAAGAATTCGTTTGTAGACCGATTTTTTTCCCCCCCACATTCAAGCAAAGCTGCCACTGGCGGCACCTTGTCACATGATCTCGCCTTTGGTTCCTCAGTTTGTTGCCCATCCCCCAGGAGAAACCCTGTTCTCGAGCAAGGATGATCATCCAATCAGAGCTCTTCCTGGTATCTCATTGGTTGTATTGTGTCATGTGATCTCCCACTACAAATAGGTTTGCAAGCTTTCCTCCAACAAATTCAGCTCCTATTAAACAGTTTAGTTGGGATTTTTTTTTTTTTTGCGTGTTTCTTCCTTTCTCCAATCAGGAGTCACTCTGCTGTCTCTCAGCATTTCATTGGCTGTGTGGGTGTCATGTAATTGCCTGCAAGGAAATCAGAAAAGGGTTCATGTCCTGCCTAGCATCCAGTGAGATCTCCCATTTGTCTTTGATTGGTGAGCTGTTGTCAGTTGATCTGCTTGGAGGCGGAGCTTTCAAACCTCTAAGCAATTTCAGCCCAATAAACTCACTTGCTACTTTCGTAGCACATACAAGGTTTTGTTAATGAGGGTTCTTGGCACTTCATTGGCTGTTCATTGTCACATGATCTTAAAGCGCACCTTTTTTTCCAAAAATGGAAGAAAGGAGAATCCAGGAAACTACAGACCAATCAGCCTGACATCAATACCTGGAAAGATTCTAGAGCAGATCATAAAGCAGTCAATCTGTAAGCATTTAGAAAACAATGCTGTGATTAATAGGAGCCGGTAGAGGTTTGTCAAGAACAAGTCATGCAAAACTAATCTTACTTCCTTTTTTGATAGAGTTACTAGTTTAGTAGATCATGGGAATGCCATGGATGTAGTGTATCTAGTTTGCAGCAAAGCATCTGACAAAGTCCCCATGATATCCTTCTTCACAAGCTGGTTAAATATGGGCTAGATGATACTACCATTAGGTCAAGGCTGACCCTACTGCGGGGCGGCTGCCCAGGGCCCCGCTCCTGGGGGGGGCCGCATTCGGGGTCCCCAGCTCCCAGCCTGACAGTGGCCGAGAGCTGGGGCCCCCGAGCGTGGGGCCCCCAGCCGACTCCGACTGTGACAGGCGGCTGTTTCGGCCAGGGGAAATGAGGGAGAGGCGAGGCCTTTGCCTTTCTCTCCCTCATTTCCCCTGGCCGTGACTAGACTGTGACAGGCAGGGGGTGGGCAGTGGAATGTCCAGTGGCGGCAGATTTAATCTGCCACCGCGGTACCCGCCTTGACTGAAGCTCCGAGCTCGGCACAGGGCCCACAGCAGCGACAACGATGACGGCCGACGGCGGCAGCAACAGCGGATCAGGTAGGTGATCCGATGGCCGCTCAGGCTTGGGGATGAGCAGAGGGGAGTGCCCCTCCAGCCATCCCTGAGCCCAGACCCGGGTAGCACCCCCTGAGCCGGGGAGCGCACCTAGGCCCGGCGGCGGCTTTGCCGCTGGCAGAACATAAGGGCCCCACATTTCTTCCCTGCTCTGGACCCCGCTTAAGCTAAGGCCAGCCCTGCGTTAGGTAGATTTACAGCTGGTTGAAGAAGCGCACCCAAAGAGTGCTCATAAATGGCTCCCCATCAGTCTGGAGGGGGTGCCTCAGGGCTTGCTCCTGGGCCCTGTACTGTTCAACATCTTTATTAATGGCTTGGATGGAGGAGTAGCGGGGATGCTTATCAGATTTGCAGAGGACGCAAAACTGGGAGGGAGAGCTAACGCCTTAGAAGACAACAACAAGATTCAAAATGATTTTGACAGGATGGAAAGCTGGGCCAAAATTAACAAAATGAAATTCAACAGAGATGAATGTAAAGTTCTGCGTTTAGGTAAGAAAAATCAAATGCACAGGGTGGGTGATATCTGGCTTGGCAGCAGGACATGTGAAAAGGATCTTGGGGGTGTAGTTGATCACAAGCTGAACATGAGTCAGCAGCAGTGTGATGCAGCTGCTAAAAAGGCTAATGCAATTGTAGGCTGCATTAACAGAAGCCTAGTGTCCAGGTCACGAGAAGTAATAGTTCCACTCTATTCTACGCTGGGTCAGACCTCATCTGGAGTACTGTGTCCGGTTCTGGGCACCGCACTTTAAGAAGGACACTGACAAATTGGAACGGAATCAGAGGAGAGCAACAAAGATGGTCAGGGGAAATGTCACAGAAACCAAGTTCTATGAGGAAAGATTGAAGGAGCTCAGTATGTTTAGCCTGGAGAAGAGAAGACTAAGGGGAGACATGAGAGCCGTCTTCAAATATCGGAAGGGCTGTTGTAGAGAAGATGGAACAGACTTGTTCTCTCTTGCTCCTGAGGGCAGGACTAGAACCAATGAGCTCAAATTACAAGAAAGTAAATTTCAGCTAAACATTAGGAAGAAAATCCTAACGGTAACCGCTGCTGGAGCGTGGAAGAGACACTGCCGGGGGGTGTGGGGGGCTCTCCTGCACTGGAGGTTTCCAAACAGAGGCTGGACGGCCATCTGTTACGGTTGCTGTAGCTGTGGATTTCCTGCACTGAGCAGGGACTTGGACTAGATGACCTCTGAGGTCCCCTCCAACTCTAAGGTTCTATGAGTTTAGAATATTCTTTCCTTGAGTCGTCACCAGAAAAGGGTTAAATCATATTATGGCTCCTCTGCCTTTTTGAGCTAACCGCCAGTGAGATCTCTTTCTGGCATCTCATTGGCGTCATAGCATCATGTGATCACCATCTAGGGAGTGGAGCTCAGAATCATCTCCGTCTTTTCCCGCTCTCTTGTTTTCATTCCTCTCTAACCTTTATCAATCAGAGCTAATTCCGCTGCCTGATTGGTCTGGGTGGTGTCATGTGACCTGCAAGCTGGCCAGCCTTGTCGACGCTCTTCCCATTCAAGTCCAGCTCTTAAATCAGTAGAGTGGTTACTCTCATTGCCACGCAATCCAGTATCCATTTTAGGGTCTTTCTCTTCCACCCACTCCCATGACTCCAGTTCAGCTCACAGAGAGGCCTGGGCTGATAAGTGGAGCAGTGGTGGGGTCAGAGTGTTCTCTGCTGTAGGCACAGTATTCTCTCAGCCTGACCTACCTCACAGGGTTGTTGTGGGGATTAAAAGTTGTGTTATATGTAAAGTGCTCCGGGTGCCATGGCAGGGGGGTGCTATATACAAGTTGTTATTATTTATTATTCTCTGCCCATCAGGGCAGTACAAAGAGTGTGTATGACTGCAGCTCTGCACCTTGCAGAGCCAGGGCTTAAAGTCTGGGGAGCACGATGACAGGCATAAAGCAGGAGTGGAGTAACCAAGAATCTGACCTTGAACAGGGGAGGGAAGGGACATAATGTACAAGCAGAGGGGCCAGTGTGGAGCTCTTGGTTTGGTTGGTCCATGACTCTTTGATGATCCTGTTTATTGTTAATTTATTATTCTTATTATTTTATTTATCACTTCTATAGTATTTTCAGTGTCCAAAGTGCTTTACAATCCTTGTATAATTCACCCTTGCAACAACCTTGTGAGGTACAACGTTATTCTTCCCATTTTACAGATGGAGGACTGAGACTGAGATGGTGACTTGCCCAAGACCAGCCAGTGAGTTCATGACAAAGGCCCTCTTTACAGACACTCGAACACTGATAAAATGGGTGTTACATTTTATTATACATGGTACAGGGCAACACTACGGCCCTGCAACATGGGCCCTTTTCACATGAGATGCCTCCACACAGCTTATGGGGGAGGGCAATAGCTCAAGTGGTACGAGCGCGTGCTTTGCATGTCGAAGGTCCCAGGTTCAATTCCCAGCATCTCCACTTCAGGCTCCCTGGTAGCACGCGTGGGGGAGTACTCTGCTGGGGGCTTGGAGGGGTCTCAGGTAGCATGCCGGGATGGCCTCTGCCGGAGACCCTGGAAGAGCCAGATTTGGACCCGAATTTGAAACCCCTGCTGCCGTGTCAGGTTGTGACAATACTGGGCTAAGATGGACCATTGGTCTGACTCAGTTAGGCAGCTTGGTTTGATGGGTGGAGGCGTCTGTGCAAACACCACTTGCGGTGGGTGGGGTGCATTTCTCTGGGTGGAGGTGTCTGTGTAAACGCCACTTACAGTGGGTGTTGGTGCATGCATGTTCCCACACAACACCCATCTCTACCCACCAACAGAGCAATAGACTCCACTGCCAATTGCTCCATGGGTGGGTAGAGATGGGTGTTGTGCGGGAGCATGCACACACCTACACCCACCACAAGCGGTGCTTACACAGACACCTACACCCAGAGAAACTGGGTGGAGGCATCTCGTGTGAAAAGGGCCCATGTTGCAGGGCTGCAGTGTTGTCCTGTACCATGTATAATAAAGTGTAACACCCATTTTATTGGTGTTAGAGCGTCTGTGTAAAAAGGGCCTAAGTTGGGGATTTGAACACTGGTCTCCCAGGTCCAAATCCAAACATCTTGTCCCCTAGGCTGTATCTTGTTTATTGTTAGTTTGGTGTCTACTCGTCTTTCCATTTTTGTTCAGCTTGTTGCCAGGTTTTGTCACATTGTTGGTTCTTGTGGCGTGGCTGTTTTCTGTAATGGGTTGGCTGGTTGTTTGGCTGCTGTTGGTGTCCCCTTTGCTGGCGGGCTGGTATTGGACTGGTGGTTAGTTTGGTTTCTGACTGATACAGAATTTGGTGGTGACAATGTGTTGGTTAGTTGTTCTTGACTCTTAGATGCATGCAATTGACTTGGTTGTTCATTTAGTTTGTTTTCTCCTTTCTTGGTTGTTCATTTTTTTGTTAGGCTGTTGTTGGCTTTTAGTTGTTACAGCTGTAGATTAGGTAGCTTGGTTAGAGGATCAAGGTGCTTTTTGTTGGTGGGTTGTTTGTCAGGAGTTGTAAGCTTGGTTGCTGATTTTTGTTGGGTTGGTCCATTTGCTGGTGCGGTTGATTTTGTTGTCAGCTGTAGAAGTGTGCTGGAAGGTATGTCTTTGTTTTGATTTGGTCATTGTCAGGTTGGTCCTGTTGGCTCAGCCTTTTGCGGTTGATTGGTTGCATGTTCAGCTGTTCATTGATGGTTGCTGGTTTGCTTGTTGGTTTGGTTGACAAGGGTTTGTGGGGTTGTTGGTTCCAGGCCTGGGGGATGACTGCCCAGGGCCCATAAAATGCCCCAGACGGTAAGCTGCCCTTCACACACACACCCCCGCCCCGCCGAAGTCCTGCTGAAGTATGACTCAGCACCCCATCAGCTCTGACCAGGAGGTGGGGAGCAGTGCTGTGCTGCTGCTGGTTAGGCAGGGTCATATTCTGGCCTCTGCCCATCCCAGGCCCTGATCCTCCCATCCTGGGCCCCACCCTTTATAGGGCCAGCCTGGTTGGTTTGGCTGTTGTTTACTGTGCACAACTTTTGATGTGGTTACTTGATTTTGGTTTGTGTGTCTTTGGGGTGGTTTGACAATTGGACACTTGTTTCTTGGTGGTTGCTGGATTGGTTGTTGGTTTATTTACTGGCAGGGCCCTGTGCATTGTGCAAACCGTTTTTCCAAATTCTGCAACCAGAAAATCCAGACGCTGCAAACAGTAAATTTAAATTTAAATTTGAAATTCTGCAAAGAATTCATGGTGCCCTGATCCATTGCTCCTTGTTCTGATTGGTGGCTGTTTGGGGGTTGTTGACTTGGTTGATTGACCGAGCTGACGCTGTTGATTGTTGAGGGTTGTTGGGTTGATTCGACTATTAGACTCGTGGCTGTTGTTTAGCTGGGCCAGTTGTGGTTTCTGCAGCTTGGTGGCTAGCTTGGCTACCTTGCCTCTTTGTTGTGTGCTGGCTCTTTCCTTCTTCTGCTTTGTCATTTTTTTCCCCTCTAAATTTACATCCATAACATTCCCCCAACAACCATCTCTGCCCATAGCCCCTGATCTTAATCCCACCTGTCCCCAGACAACCGGGCAGATCACACAGATACCACCAGGTAGGATCGGCCCATCAGCCAAAGTGAGCAGGAGGAAGTGCATCTTCCGGTCACCGATTCACTCCCAGCTCACGCCTTTATGTGGAGGCTGCGCCTCAGTTTCCCACAGCCCTTTCATACTCGCAGTTCTGATACTCCCCTGGCTTCCTGCAAGGCGCCACCTGGCAGCTGAATTGGGTTCCTAAAATCACTAACATACACAAGTCACTCAAACATACACACTAACTCTCCTTCCATCTCCCTTGCTCCAGGGATCCCCTCCTAGGCTCTGCCCCAGCCAGGCGGCCCAGTCCTCAAAATCCCCAGCTTTCTTGGTGACCTCTCTTTGGCTGTCTGAGCTGTGGGCTTTTTAACCTTGACCGCTCGGTTAACTCCTCCCAGGAACAGCCTGCCCGCATTCACCTTACCTGGGAGATGAGCTGGGGAGGAACAGGAGAGCTGAACAGATTTATCTCTGCAGGGTCAGCTTACCCTGCTGCACGCCCCAATTTGGGGGATGGAGATGGGAAAGAGACCAGCCCTTGGGGGAGTGTTCCCTCCCTGAGCTGGACCCATGAACAGCAGTCAGGAGTGTCAGCCTCCTCTCCCATTTCCATTCACCTCACCCCTTTTGCTTCTGGCCAAGGCCTGGCTGCCTGCTCTGCAAGGTAATGAAGCATGAGATGATAGTTCATTTTACAAGCAAGCTCACACAAGGTCATAGCGCGTTGCAGAGCCCACGACTCGAATATGACAGCCCCACAGCTTGGTTAATCAGCTACGCTGCTAACTATGCTGCAGCTGTGTAGCCTACCCTGGGGAAGTGCATGTCAGCACCTTCTTTTGTAGCTGGATTGAGGGAGAAAGGCAAGTGGCTTTTCCTAGACCTTTGGGTTGTAGATGGGTATAGACAAGCGGATGCTTCATGGAACTGGTTGTATCTTTCGTATGTTCTTGTTTAAAGCAGCTGCTTTATTTCTTTCTCACTAAGAGGAACCAGCCTGCAGGCGAGATCTGCCATTTCAATGTGCCAGTAAGCCAGAGCCCGTATGGGGCAAGAGCCTGGGCCGGGGGTGGGGGGATGGTGTGAATGTACTGGGACTTACGGGGCACCGGGGGGGTGTCTGGAGGGTCAAAACAGGCCTGACTGCATCTTGGGTGCTGAGGTGTACTGGAGGCCAGAGAATATGACAGTTGTATGAAGGCCAGGGAACCAGGAGGAGGGGTGTGTGTGTGTGTGTGTGTGTGTGTATATATATATATATATATATATACACACACACACACCACCCCCTACCTCCTCTTATGGAGCATTGGCATCCCACTGAATGTGCCCATTGGTCTGAGCTGGAAGAGGAATACCAATCTGGATGTGCCCATTGGTCTGAGCAGGAGGGGGGAGCACTGATTTTTGCTGACATGTTTAACTATGATAAATCATCCCTCCCTGGGGTGTCAGACCCACCCCCCCCTCCACACACATGGGATTCTGACTCTGTCATGGGGATTGGGTTTTAATGGAAGATTGATCACCCATCTGACAGGGCCAAGCAAAGATAAACAGGGGGGGGGGGGGGGGGGGGGGGGGGGGGGGGGGGGGGGGGGGGGGGGGGGGGGGGGGGGGGGGGGGGGGGGGGGGGGGGGGGGGGGGGCTGAGGGAGGGGAAACTGACAGGGAGTCTCTCAACTGGAAGGGCAGATACAGCTCCTTCCGCCCCAGCCAATCTGGGCTCCCCACCCAGCTCTGCTAGTAATGCCCTTTGGTCCTGAACTGTGGAGATACTGCTGTCCAAGCCCTGATCTATGCATCTATGCCTCTCTGGCTCAGCTGATTTTAAAGGATTTTAAATGGTACCCTCCCTGCCTGCCATCTCTGCCAATGGCACAGATCATCCTCCCCTGCTTCTCCCCGCCTCTCCTGGTCAAGTGAGATGTCTCACTGCTGTCCTCCCCACTGCTCTCTGTCTCTTCCCACTTCTCCCCAGCAGACTTATCGGTGGTCTGGAGGGACTGCAGATCCAGAACGAGCGTACACGCTCCATACTGCTCTTCGCCAACGTCACCGCTCGCCATTATGGGAACTACACCTGCCTGGCCACCAACAAGCTGGGGGCGTCGAACGCCAATTTACGGCTCATCAGTGAGTCCTGCCTTGAGCCCCTGAACACCCAGCAACTTTTGCCCTGCCCCAGGCATCTGCTCTGCTTTTTACTCCTGCTCTAGGCATCCTCCCTGCAAGCCAATCTCAGTCACTTTAGCCTGCCTCCCCCCCTATCGACACACACACACACACACACACTCTGTAATCACTAGAACCAGCTCCCTTCCCCGAACTGGAGAAAGAACTCGGGAGTCCCAGTTCCTAGGCCCTCTCTAACTCACTAGGACCACACTGGCCTTCCAGAGCTTAGGGGTACAACCTAGGAGTCCTATCTCCCAGCACCTCACCTCCATAACTACTAAAACCCAAAGCTGGGTTAGCTTTGGGAAGAACCCAGGAATCCTGGCTCCCTGTCCTCATGGTCTAACCCTGTAGACTCCACTCTTCCCTCAGAGCTGGGAATAGAGCCCAGGAGTCCTGACTCATAGCCCCCATCCTGCTCTAACCAATAGACCCCACTCCCTTCCCAGAGATGGGGATGGAAGCCAAAGTCCTGACTCTTGAACCTGTTCTTGTTGCTGAACTCTCTTTTAAAATCCTTTTTCTTTTTCCTCAGGACCCGGCTCTCTGGAAAACATGGCAACGACCGGCATGGACTCTTCCCTTTTCCTGGGCCTTCTGTCGTCCGCATTTGTGACTCTATTGTTTAAGATTTAAGGTGGACGGTGGAAGCAAAATGGAACGAGGAAGGAGACGGGCAAAAGGGAAAGTGAGAGCACACAATCTCTGCTCTCCAGAAAGATGAAGAGAGAAAGGAACAAACAAACAAAAATTCTATCAAGAACCCCATCACTGTGAGGGATACAAGAAAAAAAAAAACAACAAAAAATATGCATTTCTTTCTACAGCCATTTTATCTCGCACTCCATCTCCGACACTACCAGTCGAACTTGTTATTTAAAAACAAAACTGAACTGAAAAGACACAGGGCTCAAAAGGGTTAATCGCAAACAGTCTTGCCCCCACTTCTGCAACGAGAGATGGCAGAATTACTCCCACTCCACTTTGGGAGAGTTGGACATTCCCTCTTTTGAAGACCCTAAAATTGTCATTTCCCAAAGTTGTTTTTTTTTTTTTTTTTAAATTGGGCTGCGAGTTTGCTCAGCTTACAACGTTCTGGGACATCATATTTCCTTAGCTTGCAAAGTTTATGGGCTGTGCATCTCCTTGGTTCACAAAGTTATTCGGTAGGAGAATTTCCTTAGTTGTTTTACCTGTTGGAATTTCATGAATTAGAAAAGTATGTTTTTTCCCCCCCATACCCAGTTAGTTTCCCTAGGACTATAGAGCAAAAAATTGGCTCAGGGGTCATCTAGTTCAGTCCCACTGCACAGAGAGAGGATAAACTTCTTCTAGAACAGCAGCAGGGAGCCTGGTTCCCTGCAAACGTACTACACAGAGATTGCTACCAGGCTGAAATCCATAATCCTGCCATACCGTGCTATTTCAGTGGCTGATATTCTCCAAGTTGGTCCCCTGGGGAAGTTAGTTTACAGAGTTTTTTCCAGGGTGGAAATCATCCAAGTTCAAGAAGCTTTGGAACTATTTTATTTAGTTTAAGAAATTTTGGAGGCTGGGAAATTCTTTCCATAACAAAATTTTGTGGCAAGAATTTCCTCAATGGTGTATAATGACATTCATAATTTTATCTATTGACTATATTTTTTTCACTTGGCAGTTTTCCCTTGTTTTTCCTCAGAGGATTTCCTTGCATCAGAAAGATTATTTACTAGGGAATTTCCTTCTTTAATTTTTTTTTTTTTTTAAATTTACTCAAGAAATTTCTTGCTTGAAAAATGGTGTCGGGAGCATCTGGTGGCTCCTTAATCAACTGAAGTTTTTTTTGCAGCTGAAGTTCTTCCCAATGGCACTCTTTTGCCTGTCAATTTCCTTGTCGCCTTTTTCCTCCCCAAGAGTTTTGTTTGTTCAAGCAAGTTTTTTTGCACTAGGAAATTTCCTATTTGCACCTGGAAGTTCCCTTAATTAACAATGCTGATTACACCCAGGAGACTTCTTAGTTAATGAAGATTTTCTCTGGGCAGTTTCCTAGTTCATGAAGATTTTCACCAGGAGAATTTCCTTAATTTTTTAATCCTCCTCCTGGCTCTGTGACGACTGAATTCTAAGCTGGCTGCTGCCTTGCACTTTTGATCCGGCCTCATGACTGCACTCTTTTCACCCTTCCCCCTTCAGTTTGGGGGTGAGGAGGACTCGCACTCTTCTCTGCAGTTCGGGACAAATTTGGGTCCTCAAGAATCCAGCTGGGAGCTGAAGGAAAGATCACAGCTGAGGAACAACATAGCACTGGCGGCGTCTTCGCTTTTCTCCCTGCATCTCAGAGATGGTGGGTCTTGCGGCATCTCCCCAACTTCACTTACTGCCCTCTGCCGCCATCGTAAGCTGAGTGTGTGTGTGGCGGGGGCGGGGGGGGGGG
>QEPC01000342.1:1966736-1985540 GCA_003113815.1 Sphenodon punctatus
GGGGGGGGGGGGGGGGGGGGTATTGAGATTTGAGGAAATGCTTGGTAGGTGGGACAGTGTGTCAGAGAATCCGAGGAGACCCCACGACACCAAACCCTTGAACTGTCCCTGTTGCACCCAGACCTATTGCTCATTGGAAACCCTACCATAACAAAGGCATGCAAACACACACCGACACCCCCTGAAATCTCATGAGAGACTCTAAAACAACAATCCAGCAGGCCCGGCCCTCTAGAGACCCTACATGAGCACAGGGCTACATACACTATGCGTGGGGAGGGATTTGGCCTGGAAATTTCCTTGGTATTTCCTTAAGCTTTGGGACTAGCTGGCAGGCGGAAGATTCCTGTGTCTGTCGCTATGTGTAGTCCGCGTCCTCCTAGCTAGCCTGTTTTATCTCTTAGTCATCTCATCCCACAGCTTGTTTTTGGCTGGTTGCTATTATTGCAGGGCGTTGATACTCAGGCCGTGGCTTAATGGCTGTTTGCTCTTTTCAGCCTCATCTGCCAGGCCTGATCTCTTCCTCTTGGGAGAAACGTCCCATGTGGAGTGGGAGGTGGTGCGACTTTGCTGTCCCAGTGGAACCCTGCGCCTCACAGCGCTCTCAGACAGGAGGAGTCAGCAGGGTTTGGGCAGGGACAGACTGGAGCTGTGAACACAGATCAGCTGATAGCAAAATAGATCGACATCGAGAGTTCCAGTGTGGGCCGGGCAGGGGCTGCTGAGACATCAGCACTGCCTGCTCCTGTGGCCCCCAGAACCGGGGGCTGGGCATAGCAGCGGAGTCGATGGAGGCAGCTGTCAGGGACAGCCCCTAGCCTATTAAATGGCTCCTGTGGGGCTGTAGTGGACTTCAGCCTTGATTGGCCAGTTCCATTCCCCCTGGGGAGCCATAATCATGGATCAGACCCCTAATTTGCCTCCGAGGTTGGCCCACTGCCTGTTGTTTTTCAGGAAGGTGTTACTGAGTGAGACTGCTAAAAAGTGGACAGTTTCCCAAAGCCTCAGTCCAGGCTGGGCAGGAAACAAGCAGCTTTGGGCAGCCAAGCTATTGCTAAGGAAGCCTGGTTTCCTAGTACGCAGGGACAGAACTCAGTGTGAGCCACTGTGATCCTCCGGAAAGGGCAGCATATACATTTAAATAAATAAATCATTGGGATCCTTAGCCACAAAAGGGGTCGTATCCCTCCCCCCCAGGGGCACCTGTTGGTGTACAAATCTTTGTACCTGTTTACCTTTGGAGACTCTGCCAAATTGGATTGAAACTGGAACAAGGGAACCCAAGATCTTAAGAGTTGGTGGAATAAATTGTCCCTGTAAGCAAGCCGTGTTCTTTGGCTCCCAAAGCAACCATATCTCCCACCCCCAGGAGCACCTATTGGTGTGAAATTTTGAGTGCATGCTTCCCTTCGGACCTTCTGCCTCTCTGCCAAATTTAGCTGAAATAGGCTGACGGGATCCCAAATTATTAAGGGAGGACCTGGGTTAAAAATTGGGGCAGCTTAATACCCCATTATTACTCTTGCATGGCCTCTCCGAGCAAAACATTGGTGCCGTGGATGCCCTCACAGACACTAAGACCCCTCCAACCCCCCACCCCCTGCTGCTAGGACCCAACCCAGGGCAGCTCTCATGCCCGGACAGACAAACCTGTCCTGAGCAAATAATAATTTTTAAAAATTAATTTTATTGATATAATGCCCACTCCCACCAAATGGTGCTTAGGGTACTTCAACACATGAGAACAATGCAATACCATTAAAAAACCAAAAAAATTAAAATCCATATAAGATCCAGTTTAAACCACTATAAAAGGGGAAGGTAAATGGGAAGGAGAGAAACCTTGAGGGAAACCAGCAGTGACGCCTCTAGAAGCACTCGGAGATTTAAAAAGTTTTCAGATGATTTTTGAAAGTAAGAAGGGAGGAAGTGAGATGAGCATCTGGCAGGAGCAAGTTCTACACTGAGAAACCCACCACAGCAAAGGCCTGCTCACCTGCCGCCGATTTAATGTGCAATTGTGGGATCCCCAAACAGCAGCTAGTGTCTGAGTGTATTCACCAGGGCACGTTTCCAGGAGCAGGCCTCGACTATAGCCAGGACCTTGTACTGTTCAGGGTCTTGAAGACCAGGAGTGTCAGTTACATGCAGTAGAGTCAGGACTGTTGTTTCATTGGAGACAACACAAGCCCCACACTGAGTTGGCGGTTTTGCCTTGTAGGGATCTGCAGTTTGAAGAAGGTTTTATTATCCTGGTAGCTGTCTTGAGGCATGCTGAAAGGAGTGAAGATAAGGGAGTAAACAACAGGAAATGGATCGCCCCATTGTGACCTGTTCGGTACTTCTTCCAAGTGACCGAGATCAGCCGCTGTCGGAGACAGGACGCTGGGCTCGATGGACCCATTGGTCAGACCCAGCGCAGCATGTCTTGTGTTCTTATGAGGTGGCAGCTCTTAGCAAACAGTCTCCGATCCTTAAGTAACATTGCTGTCTTCCAGCCACAAAGGGCTCTAGCTGTAACCAGCTCATCAAAGAAAGGGCCCTGCTGGACACCTTGAATCATCACTGACCCCCACCCCCCAATACAATACTGAGATCAGATCAGTATTCCCTACCCACTTAGTCTAGGGGCAGTGAGGGACCCAGCATTTGAAGGCAGGAGAGAAGGAGGCCCAGAGAGGGCTGCTGTTATAGGTGTGTTACGATAGCTCCTCGGGGCCCCTGCTAAGCCAGGTTTGGTGCTGGTGCCGACCCAAAGGACATGTCTCCCTTGAGTTTGAGCTGCAGGGTAGAACCTGACTTGGGCCAGGTGCAGCCAGGCTCTTCTGAGGCCAATGTATCTGGTTGGCCCTGCCCACACAGAGCATCACAATGCTTAGAAAAAGGGTGGGGCTAAGGCCTTCCCCCCCCCCCCCATCCCTTTCTAACATGGTCGCACCCCTATAGTGTGTCATTGCAGCATTTTTTAGGGGCAGGGCCTCCCACAGATAGGGCATAAAGTGCACTTGACCCAATAGGTCTAGTTGGGTCCTAGGCCACTGGTGACCCCTCTAATTCTGGCTGCCTGCAGACACCCCCCACCAGCTCACTGCCACAGGAGTTGCAAGGGGGCTGCCCCCTACACAGCTTTGCTCCCTGCTGGCATCGGAAATCCCCAGAAGCCGGTGAGTAGGTGGAAAGGCTGCCATTGGAGGAAGGGACAGGACTTCAGTGGTCAAGGGGAAGCGCTGTAGCTCTCTCCACGTGGGACTGCTGTTACCACTGCTCTGCGTACATATTGGAAAAGACAGTCCCTAAAACCTTCCCCAAAGATCATACAACCTGAATAGCCACAGAGAGGATCCCTCTTCCTGTGTGACAGAGGGGCCGAGAGCTGCAGCAGCCTCCACTGAGGGGTCCATGGTAGGAGCTGGGAATTTAACCCATGTCTCTGGAGTCCTAGCCCAGTTTCATACCCCAGATTGATAGGGTAAGCTGAGAACTCTTTAGGTTCACATCCCATACAGAGACAGTCCTGCCTACTGCAACTATGGGGAGAGATGGGCTAGGGTTAGGGCAAGGCCTAGCATTGGTGAGCTTATTCCAAATTCACACCATGCTCCCCCGGGTTAACCTAAACCCACATTTTGAGTGTTCTGTGAAATCCTTGCCCCCTCCCCTGGACTCGTAGATGATCCCGTGTTGTCTAACTGCCGGTGCAAAGGGTTTCCTTGCAAAGATGTGACTCTAGAAGGCTCAGTAATACTGTGTGAAGCTCCGTGCCCCATCCATCATTTCCTCTTTGCCACTTCCTACTTGCAAGTGGTCATAGAGATGAGGCCAGAGAGTCCCATGATGTTTTTGGAACATTGCATGCAGGGATATCGCAAAGGGACTCCTCTGTACACGTTGCATTATGGGCCGCACCAGAGTGAAGTAGGGAAGGGGAGGAGCCAGTGAAAAACGTATTAGCAATTGTGTGAACACATTGAGTGTTTTCAGATGGTTGCAGGGAGCTCACCCCCAGAGCACGGCTGGGGACGCACTTCTGTATTCACCTGCCTGGGTCCATTTCAAACCGACCCAGCATCCCACGGTTGGTCCATGCGACATCCCCATCTCCCGCACCATAGAGTTGCGGGTGGATTACCCAGCGCTCTAGGCTGCTGCCTGCAATTGCCCAGGGCAACCCCTGGTGGAGCTGCAGCAGCTGTCTCCCAAGTAGGTGGACAGCAGCCCCACCTCTGGCCAGTGGCCCAGGTTTGGGAAGCCCACTAGGGTGGCCAGTGCTGCATCGCCAAAATACAGGAGATTGGGGGAGAGAATACAGGACATGGGGGGAGGAAGAGCACAACTGGCTCAGGACTCCTTCCCCCAGCCAGGGCTGAGCAGCAAACACTGAGTGAGGGTTGGGGAAGGGGATGCAGCGGTACCGGAAAAATCCTGGCCATGGGTGCGTAATTTTAAAAATCCAGATGCTCTGGTAACCCTAGCACTCCCCCACTCCAGGGCCGGGACCACTGACTCAGCGAGTCCAAACGCTGCCAGTGCCTCTGTTCCTGCCCGGAACCCACGGCAGCATGATTTTCGGGGTGGGTGAGAGTGGTAGCACCAGCAGCTTGTGGAAAATACAGGGCAAAAATGCACAAATAAAAGACGAAGGACAAACCCTTAAAAAAACAGAACTGTCCTGTATAAACAGGAATAATGACCACCCTGTGGCCCGCTTCGCTGGCAATGCTCCTGGATGTGCCAGAGCACCGCAAGCGGCACTGCCCTGGAACAGGCACAGCCCGCTTCTCCTCTGCTCTGCCTGCTTATCGGCCAGGCTGCCTTTAAACGGACAGCCATTCCTGGGCGTAAGGCAGAGTAGAGCCTGTGTCCGTGTGTTTACACCCATTGTTATGGGAGCAGACAAACACAAAGGACTAGAAAAGGTGCCTCCTGGTGAGAGACGCAAGGAGATGGATCAACTGAGCTCATCAAAAGAAAGGTGGCGGGAGAGCTGCAGCCAGTGGAGCTGCTCTGCCCTCCTCTGCCCCCCCCCCTCAACTGCACCCCAACTCACCATGTGAAATTGGTGAGTACAAGGAGGTGCAACCCTCATCACGCAGGCAACAGCCTCGTTAATTTTTGCCCCCGTTGGGGTTCATGGAGGTGTTTGTTTTTTTTAAAGTTATTTAAATTAAATTTTATAATGTATAGCCAGAATTGTATTATATTTTATTTATACAGATGTCGCCTCCTAGAACTCCAGGTTCTGAAACAGGATATTAGGAATTGCCGTCGGTTTTTAAAAAGCGTATTCCACAAGAAGCTGAGCAGACTTGGTTTCCTGTTGCATGAGAGCTGGATAAATTATTGCCTTTCTTTGTCAGTAAATGTGATACTACCTAATGTATATATTTAATCGCAGGATAATTTATTTTGAAATGCTGCACCTCTTGGCATGAGGACAGGGTTAAAACATCTCTGTAGGGGGGGGGGGGGGTTTCACACAAACATTCCAGATTTAGGGTTTTTACTCTCTACCTTGCTCCAAAGAGCAGGGGAAACTATAGGCTAAATATTTCCTCCCCTTCTTGGGAATGTGCAACATGATCAGGGATGAAACACAGAGTGCTACATGCCGGCTGTATGTCCCGGGTAGGTTGGGGAACGGAATAAACGCCTGCCTGATCCGGCCAGGGAGGGTGGGGCTGAGAGTGGCATGCAACCTCCTGGCCCCGCCTCTGCACTGTGGCTGGTGCCACGCCCCTGCCATGATGGGCAGCTATGGCTGGCGGACATGGCAAACACACACACACACACACACCCTCCACGCCGGTGCTGGGTTGGTGTGGAAACAGATGTGCCTACCTGGTTTGGCCTGCCTCAGCGGTCCTTGGGCCTGCACTGTGGGCCTGGCTCCTTTTGGGCCCACATCTCCAGCCCAGCTGCCTACCCTGCCAGGATCCGTACCAGCCCCACATCTGGCAGCCTGGAATCATGCACGGGTGAAGTGCTGGCCCAGGCAAGCCAAACTAGGCCGGCATTATGTCTATTAACACCCACTGTGAGAAGCAGACCAAGGGGAAGCAGTAAGGTTGACTGGGACAATGGGACTGCACAGAGAAATGTAAGCAAGGGAAGTTCATCCGAAGGGCACACACAAGCATGCTATCTGGGGTTGGAGTCTCCCCTATCTAATCCTACTTCTTTGCAGAAATAATTCCCCTCCTTTATCCTCCTTTTAGCTCCTATGCTCATGTGGATGCCCACATGCGGTAAAGAGTTAGGAGCTAGCTACCTCAAATCAAGCACAGGCATGAATAAACCTTAGGAGTTTCCTTCTATCTCCTTCATGCATGCTCTCTTCCATGGTCACTGAGATTCAGGTGGCCTTGGTGGAAAGCAGGATGTCTGGTGTGTGCAGAAATTTGCCTGACAGCAAGATTTATTCCCAGCCCCTCCCCCAAAGATGACATTGCTGGCTTCTTTGATGTCATAGCTACCGAATGGTCACCCTTGACATCGCAATCATGAAGTCACTGTCATCTCTGATGTCACAATCCAGCAGTCCGAGCCTTCCTGATGTTGTGAGTGTGACATCAGTTGTGAGGGGGATGTTTCATGAACCGGTTGGCCAAGCAGATCCTCCCCGGAGCGATTGTCACAGTAGTAATGGGATAATTTCAGCTCCTAGCACCCTGTGTGACTGTGTCCCCCCAACCTCACAGTCATGAAACCAGACCCTTTTCTAATACCGTAACCCTTCAATCGTCTCATGAAACACTCACATTATGGGGCATCATGGTCCTCCCTGTGCCGTAGGATGCAGAGGGGAAGATCAAAAAGGGACTTAGACTCAGTGCTGATCCCAGTGGTCCAGCATGGTGTGAGAGGGTTACTGTGCTGTAGGGAAGGAGTTGGGGTTGGGTTCCTGTAGGGCCTCTGTCCTCTCAAGAGTCAATAGGACCTTAGTGTGGCACTAAGGGCAGGGACCCATGTTCGCTGCACCAAAAAATCATAATTCTGCAACCAGTGAAGTCAAATTCTGCAAATCCACCGTGACTATTAACATTTGCATAATTAACTTGATTTGCATAATTATGCAATCATTTATACATGCAAAATTGCTTACCACCATGCGTTTTCAACAGGTTTTACATAGAATCACAACTCTGGTAGTCAAACGCCACTCAAATCCTCTGGAATTTCAGCCCCCCCAGAACTCCCACCTCATGTTAAAGCCCCAAACCTCCCTCACCAAAACATAGGGCCCTAAGACTCTACCCACCCACTCACAGTTTATCTTTCCGGCGTCTTTTCACCCTCGGGGGTTATGGTCACAACTCGCTGGCAGACGGCAGCTGTGGCAGCAGCAGTTTTAGTCTGGGGTCAGGCGCTAAGTTTATGCCTGAGCCAGAATTTAAAGATTCTGCAGATGGGCTCCCACTGTAACTTCAGAATAACACTGCAACGACTGGCTGATTCTGCAAAAATCACTGCGAGTTGCAGCAATGCAGTCACCACGGGTCCCTGACTAAGGGGCACTGGTCTACAGAGTGAAGAGTATGTGTTTGTAGGGGCATTGTCCACTCATTCAGTGCCGACCCTAGTGTCCTGGCACGGCATTGTGAGCTGTTCTGCTATAGAGTGGGTTTCTGTAGGGGATAATGTCACCTCTAGGCAATGGGGATCATAGAACTCTAATATGGGACTGGTGTGTGTGTGTGTGTGCTGCAGTGTGCAATGTGGACAGCTGAGGGGGTGCTGTCCCCTCAAAGTGCTGCACCAAGGGGTGCGGCTGTGTGTTGCAGAACGTTGTGGGTGTAGGTGTGTGCTGTTACTAGCATGGCACTAGGGGGTAGTAAGAGGGGTGTCTGTGGGGGCTTTAACCATACTGCATCACCAGAGGGGGCCATCCTGTAGGACTGGGAAGCTACCCCAGCTGAGCCTTGAGATTCTATTTGCAGAGACTGCTACAATAGCATGTTCCTGGCTGCGCGGTGGGTAAACGCATAGGAAGAAAGAGAAAAGACAGGGCTACGGAGGGCGAGGCTGGGGAGGTGACAGCAATCAATGAAAAGCATTAACAGCCCATCTGCTGAATGCACAGAAATGAAGAGCTCTCAGAGCTGAGTGCGACCTGCATCCCTGTAAAAACCAACACAGCCTCGCTGCTGCTAATGGATCTTGTTAACCCCCTGCGCACCAGATGAAAATGGGGGCACCAGCAAAGTGGGGAGGGGAGCACAAGGCTGGGGCTGCAGGGGGCGGTGGGCCCAGGACTAAGATGTGTGCAAAGAGATGGGAGGGAGGGGGAAGACACAACGCCAGGACTGAGTGAGCATTGCTCTATCAGCCCTGGCAGGGAGGCCAGGGCTGAGATAGCAGGGAGTTTGTGGGTGCGGATCCTAAATTCAGGGGGTATTAGCAGAGCTAGGGGGTTAGTGGGTTCTGGATTGAGGAACATCAGCAGCACCGTGTGAGAGAGGCAGTCCACAGCTGGGGAATAGCAGAGGGGCTGTGGGTCAGGATTGAGAGTTATCGGGGAAGTGCTTGGGATAGCAGGGGGGCTTCAAGCCAGGACTGAGAGGCACCATCATTAGAATCTCCCTTTCTCAGAGAGAACTTGGTGACCCAAATTTCGGCTCAAGGAGAACAACTCAGTCCTGGTCATGGGGAATAGCTCTGCGGGGCCAGTCAGATATCTGTGCCCCCTGCTGTCTTTCTATCCATCTCCCCCCCCCCCCCCCCTTTAGTTTTCTCCTGGTTCTGGGATGTAAAATGGTTCCCTACCCTAGTGCATCGGCCTGTGTGGTTTGCTGCATGGGGGGGTCAGCCTAAAGAATGGTTCATTGCTCAGGGCCAGATTCTGATTGTACCCCAGAATAGATCCAGAGTCCCCCCACTAATTGCAGTGGGTTCAGGACCAGATTCTGATCTCAGTTTCCCAGGATAAATCTGGAATCACTGATGGGCTATGGTGGAGTTAAGGGATTAGGGTCAAGTTCACATTCACAGTATGGAGAGTAAAAATTTCTTCTGATGTTTAAAAAAATAATAACCGATTTTCTTCTTCCAGCTGGTGAATATTCCCTAGTGTTACTATCAACTTTACTGTTTACTTAGCAAGTCCAATTGGAGTTTACATAGTTTATGTGAGTTTCTGATCCTGCTTTACACACCTGTACTTTGCATTTACAAATAAACTGGACATGTCTAAGATATGTGCCGTTCACATTTAAGCAGTGAAGATTGTATGTGTAAATCATAGGCAAACAACATGCAAAGCATTCTCCCCATGTGCAAAGCGAGCGTAACTCTGATTAAATCATGTGTGAGGCATATATAAATCATGAGTGAGCCACGTGCAAGCATTGAATGAATAATGTGCAAAGATGAGTAAATAATGTGTAAACTCACACATAAACCATGAGTAAGCCATGTGCAACTCACAACCAAACCATGCTTAATACATGAACAAATAATAGTCAAACCATGTAAAGCATGAAAAAATGAGTAAAGCATGTGTTAACCATGAATAAAGCATGTGTTAACCATGTGTAAACCACATGTAACCTCCTACATTATTAGCTCATGTAAACAATGTGCCAATAACAGTAAATCATCTTCAAAAATCATGTGTACACCACGTGCTAAGCATGTGAAATACATGTACAAACCATGTTTAGTCCACTAATATATATACACATATGTGTAAACCATGTGCCAAACCATGTGTACACCATGTGTAAGTCTCATGAAAAATCACATGTAATACATGTTAATACTAATTAATACACACACACACATGTGGGCCAGTATCTGCTCCTGGTGTAACTCTGGAGTAAATTTATTATGGTTGCTCCATATTTATCCCTTGTTGTAACGGAAGGCAGAACTTGGCTATTTTCATAATAAACTGATGTTAACAATTTGGTCTGAACATGTTTACAAATACATCAATGAGACTCTCACAAACCATGTGTAAACTACACATGATGAAGGTGTACAGCAAGTGCAAAAGGTGTAAACTTTGAGTAAAGCTGATGTAAACAAGGAATAAACTTTGTAAAACAGGTGCAAACAATGTATAAACTAGATGTAAACACGGCATAACTTTATGTAAAGCACATATAAACATGGTGTAAACTCTGTGTAAAGTGCATGCAGACAAAGTGCAAACTCACTATAATGCATATGCAAACTCATAAAGCACAGGCAAACAAGGTGTAAACTCTGTGTAAATCATTTGCAAATGAGGTGTGTGCTCTGTATAAAGAATGTGTAAAAAGGGTGCCAATGTTTTGCAAATGACATGAAAAGTGTAAACTGTGTAAAGTATGTGCAAACAGGGTGTGAACTCTTTGTGAAGCACATGTATACCAGGTGTAAAGTATTTGTAAAGTGCATGGTGACAGAGTTCAAACTTTTAAACCAGGTGTAAAC
This sequence comes from Sphenodon punctatus, assembly GCA_003113815.1. Lineage (NCBI taxonomy): Eukaryota > Metazoa > Chordata > Lepidosauria > Sphenodontia > Sphenodontidae > Sphenodon > Sphenodon punctatus. Next base: position 1,977,153 of record QEPC01000342.1, read on the forward strand.
AAATTGTAAAGCACATGGTAACAGAGTCTAAACTCTTTGTAAAGCATGTGTAAACCAGGTGTAAACTATTTGTAAAGCAAGTAGTAAGCGAGTGTAAACTCTTTGTAATGCTTGTGTAAACTCTGCAAAGCCCATGTAATTCCGATGCAATCACCATGTAAAGTAGACATCAGGAGGTTTTAAACCACATGCAAACAAGGTGCAAAGAAGTGTTTAGAGGCAAACTCTATGTAATACATGTGTAAACAGGGTGTGATCTTCATGCAAAATAGGCTGTAAAGCACGTGTACGCAAAACCAGGAGGAAACCACCTGCAAAGCAAAACTAGGATAGCTAGGCAGACACCCCAGGCTTTACACAGACTTTACACCTTGTCTGCACGCGTGATACTTGTGCAAACCACTCATTTACAGACACCATGTTGGCAATGTAAAACTTTTACCAAGTGGGGAGTGGATTGATTTTTGTGAAGGGGAGAGTAATTTTCGATGATGTGAGTGGCTGAAACCTGTGACCTTGTGTGTGATACAGTGACTAAGGGAGGAAGACCTTTCAAAGTCGATGGGACTTGTGTCTTTGCTCACAATGAGATTATGGGCGTGATCCCTGCTTCCTTCCAATGCAGGGAGTTTGGAGCAGTCCCATGGCTGGGAGATACCAGTTTGTTCTGTAACCAGAAAAGGGCAGTGGAAAAGGGCAGGGGCAGAGTGCAAGGGGATAGTGGCTGTGAAGGGGGTGGGGGACATTGGGACAGAAGGATGGTGGCAGGATGGAAAGAAAGAAGGGAATACATGAGGGATAGAATGGGAGGATTGCACTAGGAAGGAGGGAACGCAGCAGAAGGAAAGGAGGAATGGAGCATGGGAGAAGGTAACAGCAGGATGGAGGCACTGTAGCAAGGTGTGAAAGAAAGAAGGGAGCTAGAGAGGGATAGTGACAGGATGGAGAGAATGCAGCAGGGGACAAAGGAAGGATGGTGGAAGGATGGAGGGAATGAAGCAGGGCGGTGAAAGGAGGGGTACAAAGGACAATCCAGTCCTGTAGCACAGAGCAGGCTGAGCCACCACATCATTCATTTCCCTGAACCCCATCACCATTGCAGAGGGGGGTGGGGGGGCATGCTGTTTGATACTGTACCTCAACATTTAAAAAAAAAAAAAAAAAAAAACGGCAAAAAAAATCTACTGTAAAAAGCAAACTTTCTTGCAAGAGAAACCAACCGACCACCTTGTCTTCCATCCCATGCAGCCCATGGGGCCGCACCCATCCCAGGGGAGTCGGATCCATCCCAGGGGCCGGGAATTTGAACCCGCCTCCAGGGGGGTCGCCTTCGACTGACTCCCCGATCGATTGTTTGATTTTGTTTTGAATTTATTTGTTGTTTTTTTTCAAATCCATGAGAGGGGCAGGGAGAATACAAATTAAAGAAATAATAATAATAAAAAAACTTTCTTTTTCCAATAAAATCCAATAAAACTGCAAAGGGGGAGTGAATTATTTGTGTTGGGAAGGGGGGATTGTGTCAGGTACAGGGGAGAGAAAAGGGCCCCTTCTTTCCCAATTTGGGGCATGGGACAGCCCCCTCTTCTCTACCACAGTGGGCTTGTGGGGGGCTGCAATTAATGCATGACACCATCTCCTGCACTCTCTGCTCCCCACCAGCATTTGGATTTTGGAGAAGGGGATAGAGCTATCACCATTTTGAGGGGGGGCTTTGGGGTTAAAGCAAAGGAACTGCCCCCTTCTCACTTTGAACTGATAACCCACGGGTTGGTTATTAGGTGGGATATGCTACGGAGAGACAAGCAGAGGGGGGATGATTTAACTCTTAGATTTTACAGAAGGAAGGATTGGAGGTGGTGGTTGGAAGTTATGGAGAGATGCAACTAGTGACTGGTCAACAGAAAAGGGAGAGGCCTAGTATCTGATTAAGGGTGTGTTCACACAAACATACCAGACCTAGGATTTTTACTCTGGAGTAACTGCTTTTATTTGTGGAATTAACTTGCACAGTTAATTTGTGAACTTGTTCCCAGAGGATGTTGTGACTGCCAATAGCGTAGCTGGGTTCAAATGAGGAGTAGATACATTCTTGGAGGATAGGCCCATAACTGTTATTGGGGGGGATGTAAGAACATAAGTAGTGTCGTACTGGGTGAGACCAATGGTCCATCATGCCCAGCATTCTGTCTCTGATACAGTGGCCAATCTCTGTCTCTTGGGAGACGTACCCAGCAAGTCACTGGACAATCCAACAGTAAGAGGTTAAAACCTACTTGGCTAATAGCCATTAATGGACCTATCCTTCAAGAACTTATCCAATCCCTTTTTAAGACTAGCTACACTACCGGCCTTGATCATTTCCTCTGGCAGCAAATCCCACAAGTTAATTGTGCGCTGAGTGAAAAAAATACTTTCTCTTATTGGTTTTCAATCTGCTGCCAGTTAATTCCATGGAGTGTCCCCTAGTTCTAGTACTCTTAGAGAGGGTGAATAACCATTCCCTATTTACATGTTCCACACCACTCATGATTTTAAAAATTCCTATTATTTGCCCTCTCGGTCGTCTCTTCTCCAAACTGAAAAGCCCCAACCTAGCATGCTTCTCTTCATATGGGAGCCGTTCCATCCCCTTGAGCATTTTGCCCTTCTCTGCACCTTTTCTAGTTCTACTATGTCTTTTTTCAGATGGGGTGACCAGAATTGCACACAATACTCCAGGTGTGGTTGTACCATAGACCGATATAGAGGCATTACGATATTTTCAGTTTTATTTTCTATCCCTTTCTGAATTATTCCCAATATTCTGTTTGCTTGTTTGACCACTGTCACACACTCAGCTGAGAATGTCAAGGTATTTTCTACAATGACTCTCAAGATCCTTTTCCTGAGTGCTAACTTGTAATTTAGAACCCAGCATTGTATACATATAGGCCATGAATACACGGATGGGAGTGGGGTGTTTTGGTGTGGTGTGTGGAGGGGTATGTGTGTCCATTTATAAGGACACACACACACCGACAGCCATCTCCACCTATGGAGCCGCCTCCATTTTACCAGAGGGCTCGGTGGGTGGAGGTGGGCATATGCCACAAACACCCACCACCCGTGGTATTTACACAGGCGCACACCCACCCATTCCCCCTCCCCCCCCGGCCATGTACACAGACTTCCCCACCACCACTACACACCCGTCCGAACACCAAATTGGGGGGGGGGGGGGAGGGAGACGTCTGTGTTAAAATGACCACAGTTTGGGTTATTTTTCCCTATGTGCATCACTTTGTACTTGCCCACATCAAATTTTATCTGCGGTTTGGATGCCCAGTCACCTAGTCTCGCAAGATCCTCCTGCAATTCTTCACAGTCCGCTCGGGTTTTAACTACTTTGAATAACTTTGTGTTATCTGCAAATGTGATCCCCTCGCTCTTTACTCCCTTCTCCAGATCATTAATGAATATATTAAACAATACCAGTCCCCGTATAGATTCCTGGGGCACTCCACTAGTTACTTCTCTCCACTGTGATAACTGATCCATTGTATCTTTGCTTCCTATCTTTTAACCAGTTGCAAATTCACAATAGGACACTGCCCCTTATCTCATGACTCTAATTTCCTCAAAGGTCTCTCATGAGGGAACTTATCAAATGCCTTCCGAAAGTCCAGATACACTATATCGACTGACTCACCCGTATCCACATGCTTAGTCATACCCTCCAAAAATTCCAATAGATTAGTGGGGCATGACTTCCCTTTCCTAAATCCAAATTGACTGTTCCCCATTAAGCCATATTCACCTATATGCTCAATAATTCTGTCTTTAACAACTGTTTCCACCAGTTTGCCCAGCACCAATGTCAGACTCACCAGTGTGTAGTTTCCAGGATCATTTCTGGAGCCCTTTTTAAATATTGGTGTTACATTCACTACCCTCCAATCTTCTGGTACAGTGGCAGATTCTAGTGATGGGTTACAAATTACCAATAGTAGGTCTGCAACTTCATATCTGAGTTCCTTCAGAATTCTGGGATGAATACCGTCTGGTCCTGGTGAATTGTACTATTTAGTTTGTCAGTTTACTCTAGAACCTCCTCCAGAGTCACACTTATTGTGACAGTTCTTCCAGTTCTTCACCTACAAAGGTGGTGTTAAAGCAGAATTTCATGCATGTCTGTTTTCACCCACTGTGTGAACAAGACACGAAGGGGGAAGCACTTAGGTTGGCTGGGACAGCAAGGGACCACACAGGAATGTGAACAAGAGGAAATTCCCCTCAACAGCACACATGAGCATGTCTCCCAGAGTAGGAATGTCCCAGCCTCCTTGTTGTTCAGAGGCAATTACACCCTCACCACAGCCTTGTAAACACAGGGAGGTGAGAGTAGTTTGGAAGGAAGCTATCTGAAAAAAATGCTCATGTGACCAAGCCTGCAGTGGGGGTGGGGAGGCAGGCCGTGCATACTTTCCTCAGACCTAGTTGGAGGTGGAGGAGGAGAGATCTGACCACTCTTCAGAGTTGGTGTCATTTCTGTTGGAGTTTCCAGACTGTCCAGGGAGCGCCTGGGGGAATAGGCTGCAGGCAACGAATCTGCCCATGGGTAAGCTTCCTGGATGGCAGTGGCGGATGGCAGTAGAGAATGGGGCCTGCACTTTTCCATCCCAAATCAGGAAACATGATGGCTTGTTGGCGGGGCTGAGGAAGGGAGCAGGGAATGGTATATGCAGCGTTTCCGCTTGACTGATTTGATGGGCCTACATGCCAATGCCAGAGAGCTGTATTTTCCTGACACGAAAGCTTGGGGGGGGGGAGAGAGAGACCAGCTGCTCTTTCCATAAATCCATTAAATATCAGAAATTATGAGAAATCTGTATCCAAAATCCACAGATCCGTTGCAAAAATCTTGACTTTCAGGGGAGAGATCAGCAGCTGCTTGTAGAGATTTCCAAGATGTCTCCTGTTTCAGCATCCGTAATGCTGACTGTGTCCCCACAACGTGGGGCTTTTCTGGAAACAAAGTTTAGTGAGTTGGAAGAAAGCAAAATCCCTAAACATCTGGAGACTTGAAGAATCCTTACATTTACACAGCTTCAAACTCCAGACAGGAAACAACAAGCAATGAAAGCCAGTAGCAAGCAGGTTTTGAAAAGTGGAAATATGATGGGTGGGTGGGTGACAGCTTAGGGAAGTGGAGGGAAATTCTGCAAATCTGCATTTTTAAAAATTGTGCCTGAGAAAGCTCCCCTCCACAGCTGTCCAAATACAGATACATTAAATGTGCAAAAGCTCTGGGCATAGGACGCCTTGAACCTCCAGGGGGCACTGTCTCCACCACAGTCCCTGCTCAGGGATAAGGAATGGAATAGGCATGGGGCTTCTCTTTCTTCTCCAAATATTTTCACACATTACCTTAGCCACACATATTCCTGTGTTTGGCAAATGCTTGTACACACAACCACAGGAATGGCAAACAAACAAAACCTCCAAAGCAGCCAGCCTTATGTAGATCTGGTCTGACTCTGAAGCTATTATGGGAGCTAGCGGGCATTGTGTACCCATTGGTTGTTTGGTGATAAGCCTACTCTCTCCAAGACAGGACAGGTGGGTGGGCGTGTGCCTGTGTCCTAGTTCACTGTACAGAAGAGAGCTGATGCTAGCAGACCAGGAGTGCTGTGCAGGCAAGGCAGTAATCCTAGTGGACAGTCTCATACATCTAGTGGTGTATATGAACACACACAAGGAGCATGGAGAGAAACATTCTAGGGAATATCAGCTCCAATCCAGTCTCTGATTGGGGAATGAATGCAGGTCCCTTTTACTTAGGCAGCTACAATGAAAAGAAACACAATACAACCACCTAAACCCTATTTAAATCAGAAACCCTCCTCTCACTCTTCAGTGAGGGTGACCTCTGTACAAAGCCTCTCGCCATTCAATAGCAAAGCATCGTGGGAATCAGGATTATGCAAATTTCCCTAGAGGGCCCGTTGATTTCTGTAATCTCAGCCTTGACCAACTGGCCTCATGGGGTTTATGGTAAAGTGATCAGAAGAGTCAAGGCTGTCTGCAGCACAGTGCCCCCTAGTGTCACACTGGGGTCAACCTTCACTCCATGGGGAAAGTGCCCCCTACCAAGCTTCCATACCGCTCTTTGCAGAACAGCGCTCCCTAGCGCAACACTAGGGGTCAGCATTGCTGCAAGGAGACAGCGCACCCTACCAAGCCCCTACACCTCTCTTTGCAGCACCCCCACCCCCCCACCCCCCCCAAGGGCCTCAGTGCGGCCCTGGAACGTCTGTGCTGATTCCATGCTACACTACTTTGGGTAGTTCCCAGACATGACAACTACCATTGGCCAATAGGCAATGGCCAAAGGCCACGCTTAATAATAAAAAAACTGAACCCTGGACAGGCACAATAAGGGTTTCTGTGGCGGTATGGGGCCAGTGCGCTGCTGTCCCAGGTACTGAAACAATCTTGAGACTCAACGGTACTCTCCAAGGTCCTGAATTCATCGCTTTTAGAAAGAAACAGACAGGGTTGTGGTATAGGACTCCTGGGTTCTATTCCTACTTTAGGGAGGAGAGTGATGTCCAGTGGTTAGAGCAGGGGCCTAGAAGTCAGGACTCTAGGGTTCAGTTCCAAGTTTTGTAAGGGGAATGGGGGTCTAGTGGTTAGAAAAGGAGGCTGGGTCTATTCCAAGCTATGGAGGCGTCTGGGGACTGATGGGTTGGGAGGCTGGGTGAGCTGGGATCTAGAACTCTTGGGTTCTATTCCCAAGAATCCAACTGGGAACCCCTGGGTTCTAGTCCCAGGTCTAAAAGTGGGGTGGGATCTAGTGCTTAGAGCAGAAGAGGGTGCTGGGAGCCAGGACTCCTGGGCTGTCAGGAAGAGGCAGGAGGAAGGTAAGGGGGCTCCTGGGTTCTGTTCTCAACTCTAGGGGGAGAGTGGGTTTTACTGGTTAGAGCAGGGGGTGGGGGCTGGAAGCCAGGACTCTTGGGTTCTATTCCCAAGAACCCAAATGGGAAGTCCTGGGTTCTAGTCCCAGGTCTAAAAGTGCAGTGGGGTCTAGTGCTCAGAGAAGACGAGAGTGCCTCGAGCCAGGACTCCTGGGTTCTATTCTCATCCATACAACTTTCCCCTCCTTTGACTGCGTCCGCTCTTCTGTCTCTCTATGGCAGGCCAGAAGGCTGCTCTCTCTCTTCTCTTGCTCCCATACACCCTGAAGAGCCAGCACTAGGCAAATCTTAAGTGGCTGCGATTAACAACGGTGCAATAATTTTTACTGGCAAGGAACAGACGAAGGAAGAAGCGAGCGAAGCGACGACAGAGAGCCTAGAATAATGGCCGTAAAGAAGAGCTCAATTTCATAAATAATTCGACCAGGCCATTATTTTCCTCTGGAATCAGTTCAAGGCGGGGATGGCTATAGTTTTGCTTTGTGCCAAAGCCACATAATAGAGTCATTGTGGAAGTTCCCATTTATCATTTGCAGGAAGGATCGTTGCTTTTTACGTCCAACTAGTCCCACATAAAACACTCAGGTTTTTAACAGCCCTTTGATATCCCGTCACCTGCGAATATTTGCATTAGAGCAGCCATTGGATTAGATGGGAGCAAGGAATGGGATATGGGCCTCCCTCTCCCCTCTAGGGGGCGCTTCTCTGATACAGCCCAGATCAGGGAGCCTGGCTGCTGGAGAAGAGGGAGATGGGATAATAGGGTCTTTATAAAGGAGGGTCACCAGCTTTGATCTGACCCCCAGGTCAGGGGGATTGTCTGAGTTCGGGGAAGCAGGGAACGCGATATTGGTTTAGTTATGACTCTGTGACGGGACGGGGAGTCCAGGGCTGGCGCAGCAGGGGCGGGGAGGAGGATTGTGCGTTGGGGGAGGGCTGTGGGTCCGGATGGAGAGATCCATTGAGCGGGCTATGGGGAGCAGGGCAGGGCTGTGGGTCCGGATGGAGAGATACATTGAGCGGGCTATGGGGAGCTGGGGGCTATGGGGAGCAGGGGGGCTGTGGGTTCGGATGGAGAGAGAGAGTGAGCGGGCTATGGGGAGCTGGGCAGGGCTGTGGGTCCGAATGGAGAGATTCATTGAGCGGGCTATGGGGAGCTGGGGGCTATGGGGAGCAGGGCAGGGCTGTGGGTCCGGATGGAGAGATTAATTGAGCGGGCTATGGGGAGCTGGGGGGTATGGGGAGCAGGGCAGGGCTGTGGGTCCAGATGGAGAGAGACATTGAGCTGGCTATGGGGAGCTGGGGGCTATGGGGAGCATGGCAGGGCTGTGGGTCCGGATGGAGAGATTCATTGAGCGGGCTATGGGGAGCTGGGCAGGGCTGTGGGTTCGGATGGAGAGATTCATTGAGCGGGCTATGGGGAGCTGGG
>QEPC01000342.1:1986764-2013916 GCA_003113815.1 Sphenodon punctatus
CCCCCCCCCCCCAGTCCCTCTGTGCTCATCTCTGGCCCAGTCAGCATTCCCCTGGGCTCTCTCCAATCACAGCAATTGCCCATCATGGAGCTGCTATTCATTTAGCTTTGATCACGTCTCCCATTTAAGAGCAACAAAAATGATTGAAGAGCCAGGAGGGAGCCAGCCATCAGGATAGATTAGCAGGGCTAAACACCAAGAGCACATCCCGGGGGTGACAAGGGGAGGGGTGGGACAAGCAGCATTCTTCAGCCCCAGCCCAAAGCTCCTGCTATTCCCAGCTCTCAGCACATTCCCAAACCCTGATCTACACCCCCCACCCCACCCCACCCTTCCAGACTAAGGCTCCTCTCACTCCAATTGGGCTAACTTCTTGGCCTGCAACCTGTCAATCCTAGAAGGAACTTCCTGATCTGGGGCAAGAGCTCGAGATCAAATTCAAGGGTATTTTGGCCCCCTAGGAAGCATCACAGCATAACGTGAGTCAATGGGTCTGCACGCACGCACAAGGAGCAAAGACACACAACACATTCACACACACAGCTCCAATGTGCCATTTTTTAAGCCTAAGAATTGGATTCTGGCATAAGATAAGAGCCATCCATTGAGCTGGCTCTGGGCATCCTCCCTTTTTCAAATCCCACCCAGTTCTTTGCCTCAGGAATATCCTGTGTCTGGCAGTTTCACTGTTAATTCTAGAATCAAAGCTCCATCACAGACACCCTCTTCAAGCTAGGGGTCCCACTGATTCAGAAATAAACAAGGATAAGAATTTCCCTCAGGACTATTAGAAAGAGACCTTTATTAGTAAGTAAAATAAAGCTGTATTAAATATATATATATATATATAAATTCTCTTGCTAGGAGCAAATTGTCATTGTTAATAAACAGCCAGTGGAGACAGTCCATAAAGCCAACAAGGCTTCAATATTAAATAATCACCTTTCCCACAGACATTAAACCAACACACATATAGCCCCAACGGAGAGCAGAATGAGACTACAGACCGACAGGAGAGACAAGCTGATGGATAGGGCCAGGCCTCTCCCTTTGCTGAAAGAAGAGGCCGGCAGTAATTTCTAGCACAGACTACCCGAAAGAGGAAGCTCTGCCTTTTCTCAGCAATCCCCAGACAGGAAGTCTCGCCCTCTTCCAACTGAAACTAGGAAGTCCTGCCCCCTTTGAATCAGACCAAGCCAGGAAGTCCAGCCCCCTTCCAAGCAGCTCAAACAATGATTATTCAACATAATCCCCTGTCCAAACAGGAAGTCCCACTCTCTGCCCATCAGACCAAACCAGGCTCTCTCTTCGGCCATGTGCCCTGGCAGCAGTATCGCCAGGAGGGCAAGACCATGGTGCTCTGCAGGGAATGGGGCTCAGCACCCAGTACCCTGGACTCTGCTACTTGGTACCATGACTCAAGATTATTCCCAGACACCTGGGCTCCATGACCAGCCAGTACCCAGTAAATGCCTCCCGGACACCTGGATTCCATATCCCCTGCGTCGTCCACTAGCGATTCCCCAGGAAAGCGAGGCCTGAGTATTGAGGTCCTGTGCCAATGCTCCGCAGGGTGCCTGTTCCTGTGTGGCAGGATCATACGCGGGTGGCGCTCCGCACTTTCTTGGCACCAGGCTGGCTGACCAGGGAAGAGACGCCGCTGCTCCTGCCATCTCTGGAGTCAATGGGCTGGGAGAGATGGGACAGGAAAGAGAATGGGTGAGAAATGGCTTGGGAAACCTAGTGTCATGACAGGCTGCTGTCATCTGGGGGGCTGAGCAGGCGGGAGTGCGGCTGTCCCCTCAGAGTCAGCACTGACCCCACCACAGCCCTGGGGGGTGCTGTGAGATGGGGAGGGGCAGGGTTTACCAAGGTGGCGGGGGTACCGTGCTTGCGTAGGTGCTCCTCGTAGGTGATGGAATAGATGTTAGAGTCCGACGACGACCAGCGGGGATTCCCCCAAGACAGGTCGGCTGCCTCCGACTGCTTCCCATTGGGAAACTGGAACAGAGCGTTTAGAGAGAGAAGCTCACTCACCGGGGAGGGGAGGGCAAAGTCTTTAGTCCCTTTGATGGGAAGTGGGGGGAAGAGAGTGGTAGGGCCGGGAATCCTGGCTTTTTCTAGTTCTCCTCACCTATAGACTCAATAATTCACTAGGACTAGACACTAACCCCTCTCCCCCACCAGCTAGGAATAGAATCCAAGAGTCCTGGTTCCCAGTTCCCCCAACATTAACCCACATATTATTAACCCACTAGGCCAAAGTTTCCTAATCCCAAGAACCACATCCATTTACCACAATGGGGCCAAAGAGTCACAGAACATGCCCACTTCTGCACTAGAGAACCCAGGAGTCCTGTATCCCAACCTCCACCCTACTCTGACCCACCAGTCCCCTGCCCCCAGAGCTGGGAATGGAACCCCTGAGTCCCAGCTCCAAACCCTGTCCTGCTCCCCCACACTTTAACCACTGTACCTGTCTGCCCCTTGGCAAGTTGGCTCTCACCTGGCGGGACAGGTAATGCTGTTTGGCCTCAGCTGGTGAAGGGGGGACTTTCTTATTCTTTCCTAGAAGTAATGAAAGCAGCATAATTATCCTCCTGCATTGATTGGCTGCGCTCTGAAATTTGATTTGGGAGGCACCTCTCCATCCCCAGCTTTCTGATTGGCAGAGAGCCACATGTTCTAGGCCTACATTCTGATTGGTTGACAATGGAAACACTGTATCAGCCCATGAATTGTTACTGACTAGCCACAAGACCAGATGTTTATCTCATGAACTATGTCTGGCCAATGGCAGCATTGCTGTATTGAAATTAATCAGTGTCAGGTTGGCAGAGGCCTTGAAGTCCAATTGGTTGAAGAGAAGCAAGGACGCCCTTTATTAGTGTAAACTGGCCAAGCCCTTGCACCCGACTGACCAAGAACAGAGTAGTAATTCTATCTGTTGAGGATGATTGTCTAAGGATATCTCAGTAACGCCATCTCTTGCAACTGATTAGCCAAAAATCCTTGTCCTTCCTTGTCTTGCGACTGGTCTAGAACTGGGCAGCAATTTCACTCCTTGAAGAGGATTGGCTAAAAAAGGGACAGCAACCACAACGTTGCCATTAAAACATATTTTCACAGCTCCACATATTACCTTCTGATTGGCCAAGATTGGGTTAGTAATTAATCCACTTAACATTTGATTGGCTGGCTGGCAGTAGGATCCACCCCTCCTCTTTGCCCCCACTCCCCCCCAATGCCTGAACAATGACCCCTGCTCACCTCTCCGAAGGCAGCAAACCAACAGGACCAGGAGCGCGAGGAGCAGCAGCATCCCCAGGATGGAGCCAATCACAATCCCAGCAATGGCACCAGGGTCCAGGTGGGAAACTGCAAGGGAGGGGAGATGGAAATAGAGCCCAGGAATCCTGGCTGCCAGAACCAACTCCCCATGCGCCAGTATAACCACTCGATTCCACAACTCTCCCAGAGCTAGAAATAGAAGGAACCCAGGAGTCCTGGCTCCCAACCCCCCACCCCCCACCCCCCTAGGCCCACACTCTAAACACTAGTCCCAGTTTGCTTTCGGGTGGAGGTCATAGCTCAAGTGGTAAGGTTCAGGACAGCACCCAGGAGTCGTGGCTCCCAACCTCCCCTCCAGAGATCCAAAAACACTTACCTGGCCAGAGGGTCTGTGTGGGGGAGGGCTCCCCAGCCTGTGACCCGAGCCAGGGCATGACCCGAACGGAGTAGGTTGCCTGGGATTGTAGCCCGTCGATGGTGATGGATTGGCTGGTGTCATTTAGCACCTTCAGCGTCTCCCACTCCCCGGCAGAACGGTGCCGTCCAGGACTCTGCCACTGGATCCAGAAGCTGGTCACCACGGAGCCGTATGGGACCGTCCAAGTCCCGTGGGCGGAGCCAGGGTTCGGACCACGGGCTAGAGTCCAGTTAGAGACCGAGGGGCCTGCCGAGATGGATATAGGGCTAAATAGAATCACTGCTCTGATCTAGGGTGGTGGTGGTGGGGGGATCCTGGGCTAGGCCCACTGGTGTGATCCAAGGTGGCGGAAAGATGTCATGGACAATAACCCCTTCACCCGCTTCTGCGGGCCTTATTAGCACAGCAAATGACAAAGCAAGTAGAGTGGTATGGGGTAGAGTGGTGAGAGGTTTGGGGGGCTGGGAGTCAGGACTTGTGTCCAGCTCTGGGAGGGGATGGAGTGGTTAGAGGCTGAAGCCAGGACTTTTGAGTTCTCTGACCAGCTCTGGGAGGAAGTGAAGAGGTTAGAGGTCGGGGGGCTGGGAACCAGGACTCCTGGGTTATGTGCCTAGCTCTGGAAGGGAGCAGGAGGGGTCAATGGTTGAGAGCAGAGCAGGGCAGGGACTCTTGGTTTCCGCGGCCAGTGACTCTCACCCCTGAGGATGATGTTGGGGCGCTGGGAGCCCAGTGGGTTGGAGCAGATGGCATCATAGTCCCCCAGGTCCTGTGGGGCAGTGAAATTCCAGATGGTGAGTCGGGTCCCGTCAGGGCTGAACCGGTACCGACCGACCGGAGAGCCCAGTGGCTGCCTGTCCCGAAACCAGCTGATCTCCATGGGGTTAAAGGTGCCTTGACAATGCAGCTCCACGGCAACAGTATCCTTGGAGTCATTGTAGGTCTGGAGTGAGAGCGACAGCCCTGAGGGGGCTTCTGCCGGGAGGAGGAGAGTGATGATAGGGGCAGACCTCCCCACACAATGTAGGCCCTGCCCGCCCCCTTGCGGTTCCTCTGTTTTGTTGGTCCTGCTCACTCAGCCTGGTCTCCACCCCATAGGCTTTTCCCTCCCTTCCCTACTGCCTGCTCTGAGCTGCCCCTCCCCCCCCGCCCCTTGTGGCCAATTCGGATATTACACCGCTCAGGGCTAGGCTCTGCTTACCTGGCGTCAGACTGCAGTTACTCTGCCCAGCTAGGTGGTGTCCCAGGCAAGTGACTCTGGTGCCACTAAGCCCTGCCGGGAAGGGGAAGCCCAGCATCCGCACCAAGGTGGGGCCATCGACCTCTTCCCAAACCCCTGGCGGGAGCCCCTGAAAGCTCAGCTGGGGAGTGGGGGAGCCCCCGGTCCAGGAACAGGTAAAGCGCAATGCGGTGCTGTTTGCAGCGGAGGCCAAGGAGCAGTTGGGGGACCCAGGAGGCACCTCTGGGCAGAGAAAGAGAGAGAGAGAGAGATTAGCCCTGTACGGCCTGCCAGCCAACCGGGGGAAAGGCCCAATCAGGACCAGCCTTAGAATTTATGGGACCCAGGGAGAAGATAAAATGTGGGGCCTCTGGTAGCCCCACCCCTTCTCATGGCCCCACCCCTTCAGAGGCCCCCTCCACAGGGTCCTAGAGAGGGTTGTGCTTCCCCCCCCCCATGAAAAAAGGGTAATAGTAGGGTCTGTGGAAATCAGGCCGGGCCCATCTCCCAATCCTCACCCCTGATTCAGCCAGTCCCTAGGCCCACCCCCTAAAAGGGAAAACTCCCAGCTCCAAATCCTCTCCACCTTGCCCAGATCAGATCTGGCACCCTCCAGAGAGGACGCATCCCATATTGCATTCCCCACACACCTGAGCCAGCCAGTCTCCCTGCCCAGATCAGGGCGAGTCCCACGCCCTAGCCTCCAACGGTACCTTTGTAGTTGGTACAGTAGCAGGTTTTGTTATCCTGTACTGCCTTGCCAGCAGTGTAGATATGCACATTTTAGAGGACACTTATGAGAAATACAGGTTGCAGGGCCGCATTGGAGCCAATGCAGCCCTGCAACCTGTATTTCTCATAAGTGTCCTCTAAAATTTGCATATCTGGCCACCCAACCTAGAAGGTTTGTCCCGGGTTCAGAGGACAAAGGGGGTCATTAACACCTCATTAATCCAGCTGGAGGAAAAACTGGCTGACTCCCTGTTAGGTTATTCATTGCTGGAGGACGGGGTACATTTTTTTCTTTAATAGGCTTGGGGTAAGCACTGCTATCAAACAAAGGAAGGTAACAGCCAGGCAGGAGGAAGCTGCGTGTCTGGGAGCAAGATGAAAACTAAAAAGGTAGGATGGGAACCCATATTAAAAAGTAGGCACCCTATTAAAAAAGTCAAAATTCTCAAATGTGTGCCTTTACTATGGCCCGATTAGTTGCTGCTGCTGCTTAATGCAAGGTCAGTGGTGAATAAAACAGCTGTCATCTTTGATCTTATTCAGGATGAAGCCACTGACCTTGCTTGTATCACAGGGTGATTTCAGACGAGACGGGGTGGCATTCGCCCCGTCCCGGAATCACCCAAATGATTCCCCGCTGGGATCACTCCGGCACGTCTAACAGATGTACCGGCTGATCCTGGCAGGGAATCAGGGAGGGGGTGGGGCTGCGCGGTGCAACGTGGGGCCGCGCGGCCTCGCCCCCCCCCCCGCTCCCCCGCCACCCGCCCCCTGGGGAGATGGGCGGGCGCCACGGCCAAAGCGCCTGCCCGATTTGACCATGGCCCGGAATCCCGCCGGGGATTCCGGGCCGTGGTCACCGGCCAGACATGACTTTTTGTTGGTTCCCGCCGGGGATCTCTTTGATCACGCTTTCGGGGATTGTCTGGCGGGGAGCCCCGGAAGTGTGGTTGAAATTGACCCCATGTGGGAATCGACAATGGTGAACATCTGGTGGCCGCCTAACAGACATTCAGGGCGCTTTGGCCCCATGTGGGTATTGACCATGGTTCACTGTGATCTCGTCACGTCTGAAAATACCCACAGAGACCTGGCTGGCTGATGCAGCTGGGCCTATATTGGCCCAGTTGGTGCCAGCTGGGTAATCTATGCAGTATCAACTTCGGACCAGGGGGGTGGAGTGACAGTGATTTGGAGGGAACATTTTGCCTGTCGAAGATATCCAGTGCCTAACGTGTCCAATGTGGAGTGTGTCCACCTTGTGTTTGAGGCCCGGGATCGGGGATTCTGTTGGTGTATCGACCACCCCGTTGCACAGCAGACTCCCTGACCGAGCTGGCTGCGTTGGTCTCAGAGGTGGTGTTGAGAATGCCAAGACTTATTGTTCTGGGTGACTTCAACATCCACGCCGAGGCTGACCTTTTAGGGCTAGAGTGGGATTTCATGGCCTCCATGACAACCATGGGCCTATCCCAGATAATATCTGGTCTAGGCATGAGGCGGGACACATGTTGGACTTAATGTTTTGCACTGGCCTGGATAATGGGGCTCCGATCATAGGGGGTATTAAGACACCATCGTCATGGTTGGATCATTACCTTCTGTGGGCCCGGGTTCCCTTATTGGGGTTGTGGCTCAGTTAGGTTGGTCTGCCACCGGAGACTTACAGAGTCAACTGGATTCCAGAACTTTTGTGGGGCATTTACCCACTGATTTTGATGGCTGCTCTGTGGACAGCCTGGTTGAGTTGTAAAATACCACGTTGACCAAGGCCATTGACACTAGTGCACAGGCGTCCACTTCCTTCACAGCATCCACACAGGTCCCCAGGACCACCCCTCCTCCCTGCTTTACGGGGGACTTGGGGCAGATGAAGCAGGAGGGGAGGCAGTTGGAGCACAGGTGGCATTTGACTCACACTGAAGCCGACCAATGACACCATAGATTGATTTTGAAGGACTCTGGTGTGGCTAGGGTGGCAGCGACAACTGTCCTCCTTTCTGCTACCATAGTGTCTGCGAAGTCCTGTCCAGCGAAGCTATTCCAGGCGTGAACAGCCTGGTGAATCCGGGCTGTCTCTGTCCTGTGGTGGAGTCATCTTCGGTCCACTGTGAGGAATTTAATACCTACTTTGCAGACAAAATCGCTCGTATTCACTTCGACTTGGGAGCTGCTAGTTCTTTGCTAGTCAAGAGTTTCGGGCTGTGGCGGTTCAATCTTGTTCTGTTTATTTGGATCAGTTTCAGCTGGTGTCACCCATCAAGGCGGGGGATGTCCTTGGGGCAATGCAGGCAACCAGTTGTAAATCAGATCTTTGCCCTTCTTGGTTGGTGAAAACCAGCCATGAGAGATTGGGGCCTTTGCTGTCTGGGTATCGTCAGTGCCTCCCTTCAGGAGGGCAGGGTACCAGAAACCTTCAAGATGGCGGTTGTTCGGCCCCTGCTCAAAAAACCATCACTTGACACTGGCAGCTACCGCCCCGTCTCTAACCTTCCCATCTTAGGGAAAGCTATTGAATGGGTGGTTGTCAGGCAGCTCCAGGCTCATCTCGATGCCATCGGATCCATCCTGGGTACAGCACTGTCACTGAGACTGGCATTGGGGGTGGTACTGGGCTGCACTGGGCTTGTCCTGCAATCTTTGCTAAGAAAGTGACAGTGCTGGACCTGGACTGTTGATCCTTTTAGATCTTCCAGCAGCCTTTGATACAGTTGACCATGAGGTATTGTTGACACGGCCGAGGAACCTGGCAGGGGTTTGTGGAACGGTTCGAGAGGGGTTCCGTTCATTCCTGTAGGGGAGGTTTCAGCAGGTGGGGATGGGGGATTTTTCTTCCCCCTGCCCCCTCCCTTGTGAGGTCCTGAAGAGTTCCAGCCTGGGACAGACGTCCTCGTGACGTCTGTTAATACCCATACATTGCATGGGTGTTAACAGATGTCACGAGGACGTCTGTCCCACCTGGGGGAGGACTTCACCAAGCTAGGTGAGCTCCAGCCTTGGTAACGTACGTTCCTGTAGCCTCCTGTAGCTGGAGGGGCGGGGAGCAATGTGTGGCCACACACACACACCCCCGTGTTGCTGCCGCCCCGCCATGGCTGGGCACGTAGCAACCCCCCATGCCGGGAGGAGCTGTGGCCGGGAACAAACGTTCCTGCATGGTTCTGCTTGTTTTGGCCCAGTTGGGCAGCTGCTGGACCCAGACTGTGGGCTCACTTTGATCTGGGCCTAGTCAGGGCCCAGCTGCCACTCTGGGCGGGGTTTGTTCCAGGCCTACATCTGGTGGGCCTGGAACAAACATACAGGCATCACATTGACCTAGTTGGGCCGAACCAGGCCAGTGCGATGTCTGTTAATGCCCTACCTAAGGCAGATCATGCATAGATTTGGGGTGTGCTGTCTTTAAGATGCAGATGACACCCAAATCTGCTTATCCTTTTCATCTGACCCAGGCCCTGCAATCTCGGTGCTTACCCAGTGCCTGGCTGCTATTGGGGACCGGATGCAGGTGAGCCGTCTGAAGGTGAAGCCAGACAAGATTGCGGTGATGATGGTTGGTTGGCCCTCTGGCCTGGGGAAGGGATTGGGACTTGCATCATTGACGGGGTCCAACCTTCCCTTGCTACTCAGGTGTGTAGCCTTGGGGTGCTGCTGGATCCCCAGCTGTGCTTGGAAGGTCAGGTTGCGGCTGTGGCCAGGAGTGACTTTTGCCAACTCCATCTGGTGAGAAGGCTGCGTCCGTTCCAATGTGGATTTGGCCACCGTCATCCACGCCTTCATTACCTTCAGGCTGGACAACTGCAACGCGCTCTACGTGGGGCTGCGCTGGATGAGTCTTTGGAGACTGCAGCTGGTGCAGAACGCGGCGATGCATGTCTTGTTGGGGGTGGGTCGCCGGGAGCACGTTACACCAGTGCTTAAGAGGCTACACTGGCTGCCTATAGTGCTCCGGGCACCGCTCAAGGTGCTGGTTTTTGACCTTTAAAGCCCTAAACGGCTTGGGCCCTACATTACTGAAGGACCGTCTTCCTCCTTATGTCTCTCCACGGCCCTTAGATCTGCCAAGAGTGCCCTCTTGCGTGTTCCGTCACTGGCCCAGTTTCATACGACTCGAGCCCGCCGAGAGGCAGTTTCAGTAGTTGCTCCGCAGCTTTGGAACTGAGGCTCGCTGAGCCCTAGTGTGAATGTCTTCCGAAGGCAGCGTAAGAGCTTTTTACTTGGCCAGGCATTCAATGGACGGGGATAGGTTGGGAGGCACGAGGGGGTGTTTTTAGTTTTGTGGGGGTTTAATTATGTATTTTATATTTGTATTTTATTCATGGATTGTAAGCTGCCCTGAGCCTCATGGGATAGGGTGGAAATATCTGAGTTGTAACTTGAGCTATCAGTCCTGCACATACCAATCTATGTATACACAGACCCTCTCACACAGATGCCTTTTCTCCCAGCTCAGCACCTAAGTTAGTCAGTAGTTAGTAATAACTAAGTTAGTTTAGCGATTAAAATGTTTTGCAAACACATGCAAATGTATGCAAATGCATGCAAATTGGGGGCAGCGTGACGTGTACCTAGTTCTCTCCGTCAAGTGCTGGAGGGTATGTGAATGAGTGCTCCCTGGGAGGGAAGACTCCACATCTCAATTCCTGTCCCCAGAGCTAGTAAATCCTCCCCAGTCTGGAGCGGACTTTGAAACGGCCCCCCCTAGAGGGCACGCTTGCACTCACGGGCGACGGTGAGGGTGAGGGTGCTGCGGACACGCCGTCGGGTGCGGCTGTTGAAGGCAAGGCAGGAGTACGGCCCAGCATGGCTCAGCTGCACCCTAGGGAACTGCAGGGTGGGCTGGGAGGGCACCAGGGAGTCCTGTGTGTCGGCCACATTCCAGTAGATCTCGGCTGCAGGCTGGGACGGTGCCGCGCACGTCAGGTTCACGCTGCTGTTCACCAGCACAAAGCTGCCAGCATTGGGCGTCTGGTCCGACGAAACGGTGATGGCTGGGGTCTCTGGGCCATCTTGGGGGAAGCCAGATCAGAACCAGGGATGCAACCAGCCTAGTATCCCCCAACCACCCCTGGATGAGATCAATGGGCCCACTGAGCCCCATATCTTCCTCCCAGCCCCCTTGATCAGACCAGTGGGCCCAAGGAACCCAGTACTTGCCTCCCAGGCTAGTGGGCCCCAGTACCACCCACACCCTAGATCATACCAATGGGCCCATCAGCCTAGAATCACCCAGGAGAGCAGATTATTGGGCCCATCCAACCCGATACCCCACCCTCCAAGACCACACCAATGGCCCCATCCAGCCCAGTACCAAGCCCCCCAGATCAGACCGATAGCCCCATCCAGCCCAGTACCAACCCCCCCCCAAAAATCAGACCGATGGCCCCATCCAGCCCAGTACCAAACCCCCCCAGATCAGACCGATGGCCCCATCCAACCCAGTACCCCCCGCCCCCAAGATCAGACCGATTGGCCTATCCAGCCTGGTACCACTTTCCACCCCAGATCAGACCAATGGGCAAATCCAGCCCAGTACTCTCCTCCCCGTCCCCCCCTCAGATCAGACCAATGGGCCCACTACCAGCCTCCCCCACAGATTAGATCAATGGGCCCATCCAGCCCACTACCAGCCTCCCCCACAGATCAGACAATGGGTCCATCCACCCCAGTACACACACACCCCCCCCCCAAGATCAGACTGATGGGCCTATTCAGCCCGGTACTATCTTCCACCCCGGATCAGACCAATGGGCCAATCCAGCCTAGTACTCCCCTCCCCATCCCCCCTCAGATCAGACCAATGGGCCCACTACCAGTCTCCCCCACAGATTAGATCAATGGGCCCATCCAGCCCGGTACACCCCCCCCCCCCCCCAAATCAGACCAATGCCCCCACCCCACAGCCCAGTCTCTCTCCTACACTCACAGTAGACGCTGAGCCGGGCGCTGCCCGTCCCGTTGCTGAAGGGGTTGCTGACAGTGCAGTGGTAGGTGCCGGCATCCGTGCGGTGAGGCCTGCTGATCTGCAGGGAGCCGCCCGAGCGCAGGTAGCGAGGGTTTCCACCCAGGGTCTTCTCATCCTTGGCCCAGGTGACGGTGCCTCGGACAGGGCTGCAGGTCAGGGCCACTGAGCCGACACCTTCGACCACCTCCGTGGAGGAGAGCGTCACCGAGACACTGCCCACGAGCTCTGCCGGGGAGAGCACAGGGATGGGGGGTGGGCACGCGAAAGGGAGAGTGTCCTGTACTGTGAAAAGGGGGGCTGAGGGGGCTGCTCGGTGCCGGATCCAGGGACGTAGGGGGCCTTGCGTGACATGGTGGGGTGGGGTGGGCCGGGTCTAGGGTTGTCACCTATGCAGTTTTAAGGAACACTTATGAAAACACACATTGCAGGGCCTGTAACCTGCCTAAGGTGCCAATGCAGACCCTGCAACATGTATTTTTCATAAGTGGTCCTTAAAACTGTGCATAGGTGGCCACCCTATGGGCCCTCCTAACACAGGAACGTTTATTCACGCCCGCCCCTCCCAAATCGCCACAGGCCCTTCATGAACTGCCCCCGCCCCCTTTTTAGCCCCACTGCTTCTCCTAATCATGTTGTCATTTCAAATTTATTCATGGATCCCCATGTGCTAGTTAGTGGGAAGAAGGGGCTGCAAGATCCCCGTCCTGGGCAGTCACAGGCTCTGCTGTGGCAGGTGGGGGGATCTTGAGAGGGTCAAGCCCCCTTCCAAACGCTAATACAATTCTGCCTGTGCCTGCCCCACCACCCTCTAACTGTCCCTCCCACAACTGAGCATGGAACCCTGCAGTCCTGACTTTCAATCTCCCTGCTCTAACCACTAGACCCCATCCCTCTCCCAGAGCTGGGAACTGGACCAAGGAGTTCTGGCTCTCAATCGCCCCCTGCTCTAACCACTAGACGCCATCCCTCTCCCAGAGCTGGGAAATGAACCTAAGAGTCCTGGCTCTCAGTCGGCCCCTGCTCTAACCACTAGACCCCATCCCTCTCCCAGAGCTGGGAACTGAACCCAGGAGTCCTGGCTCTCAATCGCCCCCTGCTCTAACCACTAGCCCACAATACCTCCCCAGACATGTCAACAGAACCCAGAAGTCCTGGCTCCTAACCCCCTGCTCTAACCAGTCTGATCTCATTCGACTCCTGGGTGAGGATACAACACAGGAATCCCAAGCACTTCTGGCCCCTAGCCCTTCCTCTATCCACTAGACTACACCCCCCTCCCTTAGATAGGAAGAGAACCCATGAGCCCTGGCTCCCAGGCCCTGCTGTAACCCACTAAAGTCCATCCCCTTCCCACAGCTGGAATTAGAACCCAGGAATCCTGGCTCCCAGCCCGCCCCCCTCTAACCACTAGACCCCACTCTCCTCCCAGAGCTGGAAATAGAACCCAGGAGTCCTGGTTCCCAGTCCCCCTTGCTCTGACCACTAGACCCCATTCCTCTTCCAGAGTTGGAAATAGAACCCAAGAGTCCTGGTTCCCAGCCCCCACCCCCTTGCTCTAACCACTAGACCCCACTCTCCTCCCACTGCTGGAAATAGAACCCAGGAGTCCTGGTTCCCAGCCCCCTCCCCCACTTTAGTCTCCAGTACGGACGTTCCCAAACTGTAGATCAGGCCCCTGTGTGGGGTTACAGCATCTGTGGATGGGTGTAACACTCCCAAGAACTGACCTGTGCTCTATTTTGCACGGTGTTGCTGCTGTCCAGGGCAACGGGATTATATTGACGTATCTTATCTAAAGGGGGGTTGGGGGGTGGGATCATGCAGGAAGGACCCTCCTCCCTTCCGCCTCTGCCCTGGCACTCACCGTACACCGTCAGGGTGACGCTTCCACTCTGCAGGGTGCCCCCCAGGGGGAAGACCTCCACCGTGTAGGTGCCTGAGTCAGCAGTGGTCACCCCGTTGATGGTGAGAGTCCCACTTATGGGATTTCCCTGGAGCCGGCGCTGGTAGCTGGGGTCAACAGTGATTGAGTTATTGGAACCTAGGAGTCCTGTTGCTAGTATGGTCTGGTTCTTCCTCCAGATGATCTGGGTCTGGGCCTGAGTGGAGGGTAGAGGGAAGGGAACAGGGAGGGATATGGGGTCCCCCGCACGCACAGACAGGGGGTCCGAAGCCAGAGTAGGGAGCAAGGGGGCTGGGGGAGCAGAAAGAAGAGAGACAGGGGGGTTACTACACCCTGGACCCATCATCTCCTGGGACCTTTCGGCCCACTCAAAGGGATTCACACCCCAGCAGCATCCCTTTCCCAGATGGCACCTCCCAAACCCCCAGCCTGGGTACTCATGAGGAGGGACATAGTCCTCCATCCCCTTGAATTGCTCTGCTGCCAACAGAGAGCAACAGGAACCCGGGAATCCTCCCCCCTTCCCTCTTCTTTAAGAGCTAGGGCCCATTCCCTTCCAAGAGCTGGAGACCACAGCCAGGAGACTTGGGCCTCAGATGCCACAAGACCCTCACTCCCCATCCAATTCTGGTGATAAATCCCAAGAGTCCCAACTCCCACCCTCTAGCTATATTGGCTGTGGGGGGGAGGATGGAACTGTGGGTTCAGCCGAGAGACATCTGGATAGCTCGGTAGGGAGCCCTGACCTTGGGCTACGTGGCGCTGTGGGTCAGGTTTATGGGACATTGGCACAGTTGTGGGGGGCAGGGCTGGGCTAGCAGGGTCTGGTTTATGGGACATTGGCACAACTGTGGGAGTGGGGAGTCTAGGGCCAGGCTAGTAGGAGTTGTGGGTGGCCAGGTTTAAGGGACATTGGCACAGCTGTGTGGAGGGACTGGGCTGGGCTAGCAGGGGCTGAGGCGGCCAGGTTTATGAGACATTGGCACAGCTGGGGGTGGGGGTGGTAGAGCTGGGCTAGCAGGGCTGTGGATCAGGTTTATGGGACATTGGCAGAGTTGTGTGTGGGGTTTTCTTTGGGGGGTAGCCTACAGCTGGGCTAGCAGGGGCTGTGGGTCAGGTTTATGGGACATTGGCGCAGCTGTGTGGAGGGACTGGGCTGGGCTAGCAGGGGCTGTGGGCGGCCAGGTTTATGAGACATTGGCACAGCTGTGTGTGTGTGGGGGGGGGGGGCCTATAGCTTGGCTAGAAGGGGCTGTGGGTCAGGTTTATGGGACATTGGCACAGCTGTGGGGGGAGTCAGGGCTGGGCACGCAGGGGCTGTGAGTCAGGTTTATGGGACATTGGCACAGCTGGGGGGGGGGGCAGGGCTGGGCTAGCAGGGGCTGTGGGTCAGAACTGAAAGGTGCCAGTAGAGCTAGGTAGGGAAACCCAGAGATGAGCAATTGAGGGGGCTGCAGGACAGGATCGAGGGGCATCGGCAGATTAGGGGATGGGGAGCCCAGGGGTCAGGATGGAGCAGCCTTGTCGGTTGTTCGCTGTCCTAGGGTCTTGTAGATTCTGGCTGCTGATGAGCTGAGGGCAGGTTCCAGGGGGGGTGACCTTCACAGACACTTGCCAGCATCTAACAGAAACTCCACCTGCCCTCCCCCACCCAACCAGCGAACCAAGGCCCGGCACTGCTCTGATGCTTTTGGAACCAGCCCTGGGCCTGGCGGGGAGCAGAGCCCACTGGATCAGGGGGAGGCAGTGATTGTTGGGAACAATCAGGATATCCTAGAAATAGCTCAAAGCCAGAGCTAAATCTGGAACAATGGCAGCTCCTGCGATGCCCCTCAATCCCAACCTGCAGGGGCCCGGTTGCTATCCGCTGACACAATGAAAGAGAGCGTTTCTCCCTCACCCTCCTCACCCATTGACTACGGGGCTGTTGCTGCAACCACCCCACCCCCACACCCCATCCCAAGCAGCGGGAGTGGGAAGTCCCCACGAGAGCGTTGGAGGAGTGGGGAGAAAGCGGATCTTGTGATCAGCCCCTAATGAACACAATTAACCCCCTCCCCCATGCGCACACATACACATTCTGGTGCTGGCTCCTGCGGCTCTGCCAATGCCCTCCCGCATCCCAGCCCATGCCAGCCCTCTCTTTTCAAGCCTGGCTTGGTCATGAACACTCCCAAGCCAGTCTGGGGAAATTCCAATTTGCTGGGGCAAAGCTAGGTTGGAATGGGCCCAGGCGCAAATGATGGAGGAGGGGGACCCCGGTCATTCCTCCACCAACTCACCGCTGCGCCAGCAAGAGATCCCTTGTTCAACGGCAACAACCATAGCCCCACAAAGATGTTGCCCCACAGAGCATGGGCCCCCTACGCTACCAGGCCCAGCTGCAGCTGCACCCGCTGTCCCTAGGATAGCTACGCTCTGGCCAGACTCGGATGATGCTATTCTGTCTCCATGTAAGTTTCAGGTGGGTGTGGGATTTTCTTCCACTTCCTGTCCCAAATTCTCAGCTGCGTGGCTGGTTACCCAAGCAAAGACTCCCTGTAAAAACAGCTGCCCCAACCCAGAGGTCAGTGGCAGCTGCTCCTCCTCGATACCAAAGAAAGACTTCCTTTATAAACAGCTGCCACACCTCTAGAGGCAGCACCAGACAAGGAAACTCTAATCAGCTGTCCCACCCCAGAGGTGGCTGCATCTCAGTGCCAGGCAAAGGAACCCTTTATAAACTGTCCCACCTGAGGAGGCTGAATCTTGAGAGAGAAAATTAAGGCTTCCTGTATAAACAGCTGTTCCACCCCAGAGGTGGCTGCATCTCAGCTCTGGGAAATCATTCCCTACCTTTCATGCCTGCCCCACAGCTGGTACTTTGCACACCCTGAAGGCTTGCTGAGCCTACTGTACTTGGAGGGGACATCCTGTATTTCAGCACCCCCCCGTGTTTCAGCCTGCCCCTTCTTTTATCCTGTTGGTCTGGCTGCCCCCACCCGAGACAGACGAATCTGCTTTTGCTGCTGCCGCAGCACAGCTTCCCCTGGCTCTTTGAAGGCAGCTGTAAAACAAACCCCAAGACACTCGGGCCTCTGGGTCAGAGCCCTTGTAATTTACAGCCAAACAGCAGCATCGGCCACGCGCCAGGGGCTGCATTAGCGGCAGTCGGGGGTGGGGGAGCCAGGAGGAATGGAGGCAGCGGGGGGGTGGGGAGATGGATGGAAATTGACTCAGTGGGAGCCCAGCAGCCACCACAGGCTGTAATGGATGGGCCAGCTCCCTGCGGGGAGCAGGGCACGGATGGAGGAGGCCATAAATCTAAGCTGGTGGGAAGGCAGTCCCGATGCCTGGGTTCTCTTCCCAGCCCTAGGGAGTGAGTGGGGGGTTGTGGTGAGGGAGCTGGGAGCCAAGAAGCCTAGGTTCTATTCCCAGCTCTGGGAGGGGAATAGATTCCAGTGGTTAGAGCAGGGGAGGCTGGGAGGCAGGACTCCTGGTTCTGTTCCCAGCTCTGGAAAGCGAGAGGTGTCACGGCTAGAGCGAGGGGAGCTAGGAGTCCTGGGGTCCGTTCTCAGCTCTGGAAGGGGGGCTGGGAGTTCTGGGTGTTTTTTGAGAAGGGTGGGATAAAAATTTAAATACCCCCCCCCCCCCCCAAGTTACATTCTCCCTGGGCCTTGGTTGTCCCCTCCACTGAGGATTGTCTTGCTTCCTGGAAGGAGGCAGGAGCTGGTTAACTCTTTGTGGGGCAGAGAGACCTGTAGTCACCTCCCTACAGGCAGCAGGACCCCCGAGGGGAAACACGGCATCAGTTTTGTACACAGCAGGATCTAGTTTCGCCACCAGGTTGATTTCCTGAGAGCTTCCCCTCCCACCTCAAATGTGGCAGGATCCCGGGGGGGTGGGGGACAGGTCAAGAGCAACAGAAGCCAGCGACTCACCCAGGGCCAGAAGGAGGAGGCAGCCTGCAAAGGGGAACGGGGGGCAGGTGCCGGCGCACCTGCCAGGCATGCTAGGCCAGATGGGGTGGGAGCCAGGATTCTGTTCCAGGCACGAGCAGGAACTGTGAGGAAGAGGAGACGGGCCCTCCCCTTGCTGGAGAGAAGGTGCTGCTAGGTAGCAGAAGGCGGGGCAAGGCCTAAGGAGGAGACATGAGCCCTCAGGGGGATGATGACAAAGGAGCTCTAGGATATTTCAATCATGCAGCTGGGAAACCGGTTAGACGGATGAGAAGCCAGCCCGTAGCACTGACTGGGGGGTGGGGGGGAATCCGAGGGCAAGGGCTGGGGTGGGAAGGCGAGGGATGCCAGTGGCAGGGCAGGAGGTGCTGCTGGGAGTACAGGCCAGGGGACGGGAGGGCAAAGCGTGGCTGCAAGCTAGGATCATCCTGGGTTCTGCTGCCTGGGTTCTCTGGGAGGGGAGCCGGACCTGCTCGGGGAAGAAAAGCCGCAGCTGGTCAGGCAGTTTCCTGGCTCTTTGTGCCTGTCACTTCTGATCCATTGAGCAGCTTCCTCCTACAGGGGATCGGCTCCAGCTCACCTGCCCACGCCGCTCCAAGCAAGAGTTGTCTGTGCTCAGAGCTAACGGAACAGGGTGCAGGGCCTTTCCTCTCGGGGGAAGGGGGGGTCGCCATCTCCAATCCAGCCATAGATCAGAGCAACTTGCTGGGGGGGGGTGTGTGTGCCAGGAGTAAGGGAAAGGATGAGGCCTATCTTCTTTGACAGCTTGATCAAGCCCCAGCTCAGGGGGGGCTGTGAATAGGACACAGGGTCTTAAGGGGTGGGTGGGTGGGCACAACATCAGCTCCAATCCAGGCCAGGCGGCTTTTTGTACAAGGGGCAACGGCTGTAACCCAGGCCCTAGGGAACCAGGAGACTGTCTAGTTTGGCAGGCTGATGAGTTGCTTCAACGCAGGACATGGAAGGAGGGGGCTTGGCCCTGCAGAGGGGAATAGGGTAGATGTGAAATGCCAGGGACCCATTCTTCATCACTTCCTGGCCCGCAATTGCTGCCCAGTTCCTTGACCTTGAGGTGGTGGCCTCGGTGTTATTTGCAACGCCATCCAGTGCCTGCCTGCCAGCTAGAGCTCAGGGCTGCTTGGACACTTTTGGACCCAGCCCAGGCCTGGCGAGAATCAATGCCTGTCAGAGGGGGGAGCTATTGTTGGAAAGGACGAGGATGTCCCAGAAACGGATGGAGCCATGGTGGTTTCTGCAAAGCTGCCCCACCGGATCCCAGCCTACAGACCCCCTCCCCTATGATATGGAAAGAAGGGGTCCCAGAATTTTGGCGAGGGAAGGAGTCTTCACCTTCATCGTGGAGCCTCTCTGCCTAGCCCCAGTTGCTGTGGCCGACCTCCATGGCAGGTGCGTCTCAGCACCAGAGGGGGGATCCTTGGACGGGTAATAGGAGGCCTGGTATATAGCTGCGGTCCTAGTACCTTTAAAAAAACACAACACAAAAATCTTTTGCCCAGGGGAGTTTCCAGAGTAGGCGCCACTCTACATTCCTTCCCTGCAGGGTGTAACCAGCGCGAGTCAGTGAGGTAGGAAGGGCAGGGGCTGCCTTGGAGGTCAGCCAGGGAGAGATACTCAGGAGGCTGAATTAGAGCATTTAGCTGACACCACTTCCTAACTAACTGGCTCCAACCAGATGAACCCCTCTCCCCACCTATCAAAATAAAACACCACATTTCTCCAATCCGAAATCAGGTTCCCGTCTATGGCTGAGAAGAAAGGGCAATCTCATGCCCACATATTAAGAAAAATATGGTAGGCTAGCTCATGCCAAAGCACTGCATGCTGGGAGCTGTAGTTCTGGCAAGCAGGGACTTGCACCCTGCAGCTGTCCATGAGAACCACTACTGGAGTGGTTGATGGGAGATGTAGTTCTGTCCTGTTTACCTTTCCCATCATGCACCCTCTTGTGGCTGCCCTTTTAATTCAAAATGGGATTCCCCCCCCCATTTAAAGCATCCAAATTGAGGGGGGGGGTGGGGTGTTAACATCCAGGTAAATATGGTAAATGTGTCACATCTTTAGCTGAGGAACTGGGGTGTTAAACCCGCAGAGAAGGAACTCGGCCTTGCTTTGATTTGCCCCCACTTGAGGAAGTCAGGCATAAGCCCGACAACTGGAGACTCCTGCAGAGGGAGGGCCGAGAGCATTTGCTGGGAAAGAAGGGAGGGACCAGAGTCCTTGCACCAGGCCGAGTGGACTCTCAGGGAAGCGAAGGCAACGAAGTTAGGCCCGCTCCAAGGAAGCCACGTTTCACACTGGAATTAGACGGTGGACCCCCCGTGTCAGGATAACGGGGAATAGGCTGCAGAGGCATAGAAGCTTCTTGCCTTGTGGGGGAAGGATTACTCTCCTGCATCCTGCTCTAGCAGAGGTTTCTCACCGCTGCTGTCATCAAGAGGAGCACAGGCCTTGCCCTGCAGCTGCGCCCGCACGACCCGAGAGGTCCCAGCAGGACCTCGGGTCACGCTCCGCTTCTCCGGAGCGCTGCGCTGTCACGGGACTACGCGTTACAGATTGGACCCCGCCGCGGCAGAACCTGGCTGTGTCAGCACTTGGCTCTGCTCTGCCCTGGGCCTGATGTTGGAGCTTGTGCAGGGCTCTACCTTGCCCTCAAAGGGCTACAAATCCCACAGTACTGACTGCAGCCTGAGCTCTTTTAAAGCCCACAGGGCTTTGATGCCACAGAAAGGGAGAGGGGACACCATGCACCATAGGGCGGATCCGGCAACCCCTCTCCTTTCTGTCATAACCTCACCGCCTTGCAAATCAGACCCCTGCAAGGAGCAGGCCCCGCTCAGCAACCCAAGACCTGCCTTAGCCTGAGGGTACACACAACCTGACCCTGTGAGATCTGAGTGAGGCTGCAGATCTCTAGGAGGAATAGGGGCAGATCAACTCTTGGGGGGCTGCTCATCACTACGCCAGGGGGCAGGTCACCAAGTTGTAGGAGCAGGACCAACCCAAGAATTTGCAGGGTCCAGGGTGAAAGCAGAATGCAGGATCCCCATGGCCCCAACCCCCTTTAACATTTAGCAGTCTACGAACCCAAAATGCCCTCCTGTGGGGCTCAAGACCACAGTATTCGTGGCCCTGTCAGGAGGGAGCTCTGCCAACACTGCAGGAAAGCATGAGAGCCATGGCCTGTACGGATGGGCCACCCATGCACACAGAAAGCGGAGTACAGTCACAGGGCTGGAAGGGACCTCAAAGGCCATGCCTTGGGCTTCACTGGACATCAACTCAATTGAGTTGGCAGCAGAGGTCGCACAGATTGAATGGCTTATTTGATACTTTGGTAGCTTCTGATTGGCTGGCTCTGGTCACAAGGGGCAGAACTGCCATTTTATTGGAAGCCAAAGTCCAATGGGTTTGATCGTTTCATCAGACCACCTTCGACTTCATTAGAAATCAAACTAATAGAACGTAACGGTCAGAGCTTGCGTGAACATTCTCAAGCCGTGAAAGGGAAATCAAAGGCTTGTGATCGGGGGGGAGAGTCATTGCATTAGAGCGGATAGGGCCATTCCATTTTGGCCTCAGGGGTGCCTTGGCCACACTCATTCTATGCTGGGGGGGGGGTGTCTCTTACTCCAGGGGGAAGCAGGGCACCTGACAGGGGAGCAAAGGCACGAGACTCCCAAGAGACCACTGGAATTTTATTGCAAACCCACCTCTTTAATCATTCAGAAAATAGAATTAGCTCAGTCATCTTTCCTCAGGGGCCAGCTGGGCTGGAAGGCAGAATGGTTACAATCTCAGAGGGAGGGTCCCAGTGAGGCAGACAGACAGACAGACCTAGGGGTCACACCCATCTCGGTAGCAGCAAATGGCCCAGGGCAGTAGCTCCAGGCAGGGCTGAAAAGAGAAGGCAAAGAACATGAATGGGTTCAGGGCCACTGGTATAACGGGGGGCAGAGTAGAGCCAAGCCTCCTGGGTTCTGTTCCCAGCCCTGGGAGGTGGGATGAGGTCTAGATGATTAGAAGAGGCAGACAGGAGCCAGGATTCCCGGTTCTGGGACGAGGGTTTGGATCTAAAACTCCTGGGTGCTATTCCCAGCTTTCCCACTGATTTCAAGGCAAGCACTGACCCACGGTGACTGACACCTCCCGCCTTCCAAAAGTCCCACACCCATCTCCCTGAAGCACAAAGCCTTCCAGGACTAGACTAGGGGACGGGGACCTGTGTCATTCCCCATTCAGGCCCTGCTCAGCAAGAGAGCAGATCAAGGTGGGAAGAATACAATCTTCTTACCAGCACCGTTGAGGACTCAGATATGCCCGCTCTCCTTGAGTTTGGCAACCAGGGCATCAACGCTTTCCACCTTGACCCCGGCCTCGCGCTGTGGTGGATCCTCCACGCTCAGCACCTTCACTCGTGACGTGAGCTCCACCCCCAGGTCCGATGCCTTCATCACGTCGATCTTCTTCTTCTTGGCTTTCTGGGGAGGGAAACAGGAAGCTCTAACGACTGCTCCCCCCCCCCCCCCTGCTTTGCCTGGCTCCTGCCAGCTACCGAGCACAGCAAGAGTTGAAAGTGTGGTCTAACACCCCACGCTATGGAACGGCGGCAGGCTGGGCGCCAGGACTCCCGGGTTCTCTTGCAGCAACCAAGGGTCTAACATTTGATAGATCCCTCTCCCTCCAGACAGTTTGGGGAGTCTGCCATCAACTCTACTGGGGGGGGGGGGGGAGAATGGCATTTGGTTTCAGCTGAATCCATTCACCCACCTCTCTGTGAAACTGGCAATACGAGGGGCAGGGAACCCAGACATCTGGGCTGGATCCACTCTAACATCCCCCACTCTCGCTACAGGCCTGGGTCCTCTTCAGCAGAGTGGAGTAGCCAGGTACTACCCAGCTGCCTCACCCAAGAGGCAGCTGCATTTCAAAGCTGGAAGAGGGATCCCTGTATCGAGCTGTCCTACCACGGAGGCGGCTGCCCTTCGCAGTGTCTCCGCGGCCCCAGCCCCTCACCATGATGTTGGGCAGCGTGGCGTAGCGTGGCTCGTTCAGGCGCAGGTCTGCGGTGACCACGGCTGGCAGCTTCAGCTGCACAGTCTCCAGGCCTCCATCGATCTCCCGCTCCACTGTCAGATGCTCCCCATCCACAGTCACCTCTGAGGCAAACGTCCCCTGCGGGGGATTTGAGTTAATGAGCTGCGAGAAACATCAGCTGGGAGCCCGGGCTGGCCAGCCAGCCTTTCCCCCCCCTCCAGCCCATCCTGTCCAGGGTTCCACTCCCACACGCTGGAAACCCCCCTCCCCAAGGGAATCACCTCCCCCCCCTTCCCACGACCGCCCTGTCCTCTCTCCCACATGGCAGGAGCCGGTACCTGAGGCCAGTCAAGCAGCGCTGCTGTCATCTGCCCTGTCTGGTTGCAGTCATCGTCAATGGCCTGGGAACAAGCAACCCAGTCACATACAACAGGGGAAACGTGACACGCAGGGACAGCTCAGCAACGAACCCACAGGTGGGAGCTTGGCTAGAGTAAAGGGGCAGTGGAAGAACTGGAAGGGCTAAGAGAGCAGGAGGCAGTTGGTCCAGGACTGAGGGGCAACAGCAGGGCTGAGTGTAGGGAGCCCAATGCCGGGATATCAGCAGGCTGTGGGTTGGGATTGTGTGGCACTGGAGGCACTGGAGGAGAGAGGGCAACGGTTGTGGTAGCAGGGAGTGGTGGGATTAGGGTGGCCAGATAGGCAAATTTTAGAGGACACATGTGAAATACAGGTTGCAGGGCGGCATTGGCTCCAATGCAGCCCTGCAACCTGTATTTCTCATAAGTATCCTCTAAAATCTGCATATCCGGGCACCGCAGGTGGGACTGAAGAGAAAGCAGAGCTGGGGGACAGAGGAGGTCCTGGCTGGCATAGCTGGGGCCTATGGCCCAAGGATAGAGGGGCATTAGTAGAGCCGGGTGTGGGGAGCACAAAACTGGGATACTAGGGGGGCTGTGATTGAGAGCCATGGGAAAAGCTGTGGGGAGCTCCAGGTTGGGACAACAGGGGGGCTGCAAGTCAGGGTGAGGCCAGACAGGCTGTGCCCACAGCACTGACCCAGCTGGAGGTCTCATCTAACTCACCTGCTTGCCCAGCAGCACGAGGTTCACTCCCTCCTTCTTGGCCAGCGCAGCCAGGATCTTGGCAACCTGGAAGGGGCCGAGGTTCTCGTAGTCCTTGGGGGGGATCTCGACGTGCATTCCCCGGTCAGCTCCCATTGCCAGGGCCGTGCGGATTGTCTCCTGGAGGCAGCACAGGGGGATGGGTGAACAGGCAGCTCTGAACCTAGCTCTCCAGAGCCCCAAACCAGGACAGCAGCCAACCTCCCCCCCATCAATCTCACACCCAGAGCTCCTTCCCTGACACGGAGAAGGGGAACTCAGTTTCACGGTCCAGCCAGCCAGCTGCAGGCGGTCCCCACGAGGAGGGGGCTCCCTCCCCTGCTAGAAATAGGACAGAGGCCAGCAAACTCATCTCACACATGGGGCGAGCTCAGCAGCGAGGCCTGGGGTCTGTGCCTCGGCCCCGAGCCAGTTAGTCTGGATCACAACCAGCCTTGGAAAGGGAAATCCCACCCGCACCCCAATCCCATTTCTGAGCCTGGAAGACGGGGTGCGTTTGGGTGGGACTGGCTTCGCAACGGGCTGTGGGGTGGGATGGGATGGAGGGGCTGCGTGTGAGCAGCAAGGAAGCCAGGCAGTGAAGGTCGCAGGGAGAGGAAGGCAGTGGTGCAGAAAATAACAGGCGACACCGGGGCTGTCACAGGAGCCGCGTTTGATGGAAAGTAGCGCGGAGCCAGGTCTGTGATGGGGAAGGGCAGGGAGGCGAGAGGCGCTTGTCTGAGCCAGTTACTTCACATGTTGGAGCCGCCAACACGCTATCACACACAGGCCAACACTGCCGGGCTGGAGAGTGAGGAATGGGGCCGCTCTCCCCACAAACCCCAATGCTCTAGGCCCCCCACCCTCCCCAAGCCAGAATGGAACACAGGTTCCCAAGCCCCCTCCTCTAGCTACTAGACCCAACTCCCTCCATTTCTCAGGACCAAGTCTTTGTGGAGCAAAGAGTTAACTCCCCCCCACCCCATCCCCAATATTCCCATATGTAGCTGGTGCCACCTGGTGGACAGCAGATTCCCTGCATTTGGAAGAAAGCTGCCAGGACAACGGCAGGATGACATCATCGCTGCTCAGGATGATGCAGACCCAGGTGCCCGCCATAGACCAGCAGAGTCCTGCAGCGGAAGCAGCCCCCCTTCTGACCCCTCCAGCTGGCAGCAGATGGGAACCGGTTGGATCCCACGTAGCTTCCTTCCCACCTCATCCCTGAGCCCAACAGGAGCTGGAAAGAAAGAGGAAGCTGGAAAAGTCAATCGCAGCCTCCTCTCTTCCATCCCGCTGCCATTGCAATGATGCCCTTCCATCCTGCCCTATCCCCCCCGCCCCCCAATCCTCCAGCGCCAACGCTATTCCAGCTGGGGCCCTGACACCTGAAATGCCATCCTGGCACACGCATTGGGATGGGGGTGGGGTGGGGGTGCATTGATGTCCGATCTCCAAACTCCAGGTGAGGAGGAATCTCAGCCTAGCTCCCCGCAAAGCGTAATCCAGCTCAGGCCAGACGGGCAAGGGGCAGACAGATTGAGGGGCACTGGAAGGGCAGGGGAGCAGCAGGTTGGGACTGAGGGGTACGAGCGGAGAGCGGAGAGCTGGGACAGCAGGGGCTAGTAGACCGAGAGGAAGGATAACAATACAGCTTGGGGAAGGGGACCCAAAGCTGGATGTGGGTCAGGGCTACGAGCATCTCCTGCCCTGCAGGGCAGCAGCACCCTCACCTGGCACTGCTGCGGCCCGCAGCTCACGACGATCACTTCTGACACCAGCTTCTTCTCCTTGAGCCGCACGGCTTCCTCGACGGCAATCTCGCAGAAGGGGTTCATGGAGTGCTTCACCCCGTCCGTCACCACCCCCGTCTTATCTGGCTTTACCCGTACCTGGGGGGCGGGGAGGACACGGTGTCAGGGCAGCGGGCCGTCTCCATCCCCCAGCACCGACAGGGCTGAGCTATGGGGGAAAAACGCCCACCAGGGACGGGTCGCGCCAGAAATTTGAGGTGAGAGAGAGAGAGACAAAACTCTGAGCCCAGAGGGGGCAACCCCCCATCCAGTGCGACAGACACTGCTTGCTCCCATGTAGATCAGGCTGCCTG
This sequence comes from Sphenodon punctatus, assembly GCA_003113815.1. NCBI lineage: Eukaryota > Metazoa > Chordata > Lepidosauria > Sphenodontia > Sphenodontidae > Sphenodon > Sphenodon punctatus. The sequence goes on from QEPC01000342.1 coordinate 2,012,490, forward strand.
GGATCAGAAAGGGAGCTTAATTTTGTGCTTGGCCTTGGAAGACAGAGAGATGGCTCTGGGTCATGAATAGACAGTGATGGATACTGGGGGATAAAGTCCAAGCAAGCTCCCACAAACCCCGCTAAAAGAAACTCCGATTACTAGTCCGGCGATGAGCGAGTGGGCAGAACAAGCAGCCTGTGACAGACTCCTGTGCACTTCTGGGTCATGCGCAAAACACTTTGTACCTGGGGTGTTCATAGGACACATGGTCAATTCTGGCAGAAACACACCCTGGAAGTAACCTTTAACCCCTGTAAAATACCAAGGTCAGGCAGGTGGCAAGGGCATTCACACGCTGTGCCGGGCAACGGTGGGGTAGAGAGATCTGCGGAGCTGGGAGCCACGTGACGGCACTGCGGTTAGTTCCTGTCAAGGGCTCCCTGAGGTTTAAGGGGAATTTGTGGAATGAGCCCAAAGAGAGAGCACTGACTAGAGGCCAAAACGGGGGACAGCTCCTCTACCCAGCACTCCTGGCAGGCCCAGCTCGGTCACTGGGAGGGTCTGGACAAATCAACCCAGCAACGAGCGAGATGACTCTAGGTTAGAGTCTGTGGCTCGGCCTAAATTTAGTAGGACCTGACAGGAAGCAGCAGATTGATGACCGTTTTCACCCGACTCATTCAGGTTCCAGTCTGGCATCTGGGCACTCTGCAAGGCTGGAAGATCCAGACCCAGACTCCTGTGCAGACTGATCCACGGAGCAACAACTTCCTGGCAGGGACCGGAGCAAAACTGCAGCCGGCACTCCCTAAACCTGAGCTAGGGGGCTCAAGCCAGAGATGGAAACAGGAAGGCCCGAAACTCCATCTGGGCCCAGTGAGGGTAACAGAGCAGCCAGCAAGACAAAGACCCTCCTGCCCCCATCTCCCAGGGGCAAGTTACCACAAGAGGAAGCGGTGGGGATGAGCTCTGCCCCAGGGCACAGCCTTGTGCTACGGAGCAACCTGCCCACGGGCTTAAGGTACCAAACCCCGAATGTATCACGGGACAGATGAGAGAAGCTTGCCCCACAGCTCAGCCTAGCCAGAGACCCCGGTGGGGACGCGCGCTGTGACAACTGGGCTCCTGGAGCTGGACTCTGCCTCCCCCACTAGTTGGCTGCAGGCCAACCCAGGCATCGGAGCAGATCCCTGGTGTGGACTCTGCCCGGGCACATTATGGAGGAGGCAGTGGAGGATGAGGCATCTGGGCTGCGGTGATGGGCTCCTCTGGGCTGGGGTCCCCACCCTGGGCAGGGAGGGAATAAAGGCGTCTGAGCTAGGCTCTTTCCTCCTTCCCTTGGGTATAGAATCTGTGTGGGGGGGAATCCAGGCGTCTGGGCTTGGGGGGGGCAGTATGAGCTCCTGCTGGGCAGGTAGTGGGAGGGGACCCAGGTGTCCGGGCTG